>VZRO01001509.1:589638-687497 GCA_013397915.1 Daphoenositta chrysoptera | reverse complement strand
CGCTCCTCAGGGCGGCCCCCCCCGCCGGCCCCGCCGCCTCACCGGCCCCGCCGCCAGCGCAGCTCCCGCCGCCTCCTCCGGCTGCTGCTCCCGCTCCTGTTCCTGCTCCCGCTCCCCTCTGCAGCGGCGCCGCCCCGGCTCGCAGGAGGCGGAGCGGGGCGGGCACAACGTCTGCGCCCGCCGGGGCGGGGACTGCACCAGCAGCAGCGGCACCGGCGGTGCCCCCGAGCTCCCCGCGCCCCCACCTCTCCCTTTGTCCGCCCCCCGCTTTGTTCGCCCCGCGGCAGCCGCAGCTCGCGGGAGGGAGCGGCTCTGCCCCGGCTCGGGGTGGCCCCGCCGCGCCCGGTGGTCCCGGAGCCGTCGCTGCGGCACAGCCCGGCTGGGTGGGAGGGGGAGAGGGTGGGCACAGTCGGGGAGGTGTGAAGCACATCGCTCTAGTGGGTGAATAACTTCACTGTCTGCTGCTTCGCTCCATTTTCCTTTTGTCCTGATGCCCAGAAATTCATCATGCAGAAATTTATCATCCCAAAGTACTGAATATTTTTATTTTCATTGTGTTTGTGAAGCAACACATTGGAAGCTGGCGTTATCCCACTACTAAAGTTTAAGCAGCTGGAGGAGCAGTTCCAACGCCATCATCAACAATTTAAAACGGATTTTCAAGGCTGAATCAAACAGCTCTGCTCCACTTCTTCCCCTCTTAAAATAAAACAGGCAGCAGAGCCCAGCCAGAGCTGGCCCATCACCGCTGAATTCCTCACAAAGCAAACCTCAGTTTGCAGTCTCATAGCTTGTTTGGTTTCTGCATGATGCCATTTGAACAAAAGGGTGATGAGAAAGCAGTTCCATTGCTGGGGACTGATTGCAATTTGTTTCATTTTGGCTTCGTTCTTTGGCATTAATCCAGCACAGTAAAGCACAAAATGGTGTGATGCACTCCCCCAAATAATAGGTTTCGACTACATCAGCATTTAGCAATATTTGTTAGAATTTCACTTCCTAAATGTTAAACAGAATCTCTTGCCATGGCCATTAGATGGTGAAACAGATACTCGAATCCACAAACAGCCACCCCTCTTTCTCCCTGCAAAATTTGATAAAAGTTCCGCTGAATAAGGATTTCAGGATTTAAACATTGGGTTGTATTTAGAAGTGCAGAGCCAGCAAAGGATCACTTTAAAAAAAAAATGACCCTGCAGCCCCTAGCTATGGAAATAATCCCTAACACAAAAATTAGGGTAGAAAGTGGAGAGTTGTACAGAACACTTGCCCAAAATATCTGCTGGCTTAAGAGTACCATGGCAAACCTTTGTGCTTCTTTGTGGTGGTGCAGATCTGAGCTTTCTGTATTGATCTCACGCTAACGTAGAATGGGTTTTTCTCTAAGTGTATCTATCATTCCCAATCATTAATTTGATGTTTTGTCTCTCAGTTAATTTGCCACCATGTGAGTCCATCTCAAATGCTTGCAGTTCAGTGCACAGCATTAAAACTGTATAAGCAATATCAGACTGATGCATCTAGGACAGAGTACAGCAACTACAAGTCAGCTTAAAGACGGAAACTGGAAGTTGCAACTTTCTGCTGTTATTGTAGAACTTGCCATAATGTGGAAGCAATCAGTAACAGTGGGGAAATAATGGATAAAATATGGTTTAAAGGTTTAAGTAGTTTGCTTCACTCCATTGCAAGGCTACGGTAAAAATGTCCTGTACTAAGGCAAGAATTGAAAATGTCACACAGATCAAGGGAATGTGCCACTGTTTTTTACAGTGATTTCCTACTGAACAGACTCAGCTTCAAGATCCTGTAGTCCTGTAGGGAAAAAAGAGAGTTTGTTATCCATCCTTTGACCAGAATCAACTTCATACCATAAAAAAGTAGTTTTGGAGCAACTGGAACTTCAGTTCACCCCAACTGGAAATGGCTGACAGCCTCTGTGTACCAGTCTGCAACAGTAGGGCACAGCCAATTTGTAGGAATCATTGTAATAAAAGATTCTGGTATTATAAACCACACTCCTATAAAGGATTAGATATGATTGACAGCCAGAATATCTTTGATTCCAGTCCTGGTGGCTCTATTTTCTGATCTGGATGATCAGATCAGTCAGCAGATAATATATAGGCATTGTCATAACTCCACGAAAACAGGAATTGCTGGATGCTCCAGGGAAATTCAGCATGCTGACATAACTACTGGCATCCTGGCCACAAGTATAAGGCTCACTTTAGAATTAAAATTGTTCTCAATAATGTGGGAACACCAGTTGCATTTGTTTCTCCCCTTTTTCAGATTTGTGAAGGGCCCAAGGTTGTTGAAGCTTTCTAAAGAGATAAAATGTTGTCCTTTAAGAACTGGTGAATGTAAGGATCTCCTGACTGAAGAGATACATTTTTCTATTCAATGGGATGTATTCACCCAAGTACAAAGATTCTGAGTACAGATTTTTTTTTTTCCATCTGAATAATCTCTTCAATATGCACATCTGGCAATTCCTATACAGAACTGGTGGTCACATCTGCTACAGAAAAGGCAGCTAATTGCTTTTTTTTCTAATCTCAGAAGTGCTGCTTCAAAAATCCCAGCACTTGCACTACTATTTTCTGTAGTTTCTTTTCTGTAAAGGCTGCAAGAAGTCTTTTCACTGCTAATGTACTTACTGGTTCCCTTCCCCAGGTCAGCCAGACTCCCCAGCAGCAATTAAAGGAAAAGCTCTCTAAACCCATGTTCTTTAGTGAGCTACACAAGACAAGCTTTCATCCAATTTTACATTATTTGTTCTACCCAACATGGGTAAAACAACAGAGAACAGTATTTAAAGAAATTAAAAAAGAATCCCTTCTGCATTCTGGTTTAAACAAGATACTTAAATTAACAATGATGTTCATCTTGATGAGTGTTTCATTTCCCTGATAACTGAGAAACCAGTCTATTAATAAAGATGCAAATCATTCTAGCACTTATGTAAATACCAATAAAAGCTGAATTCTCACCTACAGCAAGGCAAAGCAGAACGACTTTGTTCCTATCGAGTGATGAATTCTAAAGAAAGGGTAAATAAATGTTTATTCAGTCATGGGTGACAACTAAACACATGTTGCAAAAAATCTTATGTAACATCTCTGCTGCTGTAGTTAACCGAAGTCTAGGAAGTGTCCAATTGTCACACAGTAATTACCACGTTATTAAATCCATCCTGTTTTCAAGCTACTCCAGGAATCACGACCAATTCCTCTCTCTGACTCATCCCCACCCACCCCCCAAAATGTAGCAGTGACTCTGCACTGTATTCTCAGGATCAGCATCAATCTTCAGTGGCATTCACTTCCCAGGGGCAGCACAGCCACGGCACAGAATGAAGGTGCTACGGGGTTCCATGGCAACTACCAAGGCATTTGAAATGCTTTAATTATATTGGAGCTTTTTCCTCCTCACCGTTTTTCCTTTTTTTTTTTTTTTCCCAGCTATGCTGCCTTACAGAGCTTGCAGTAAAATAATTATTTTCAGCAGCTACCACGTCTTTAAGATATCTTCTAGAATCTCAGCTCTCTTTTTTTTGATGTTTTGAGTGCTGTGAATTGGGTTATAAAAATTTAGTCAGAAACTCAGATCTTCTTAAGACACAACTTCCCACCTGACTGATACCCAGAATATTTTGAAGAGATTTGATTTTTTTAGACGTGCATGAGCATTTAAAAATATTTTTGGTGTTCCAAGTGCTGTAAATAAACACGAGGACTATGCCAACAGGAATCTGTGGGAAAATTTGAGTGATGCCTGCTCATGCTATACCCACCTCATTAGAGATTTTATTACTCATTCATTTTAGCAAGCTCTAATCTAGGTTATTATGCCACACCCATCACCATGGGAATGGGACTTAAAAGGGCCCAAAATACTTTGCTATTCATCTTTTCCTCAGGACTTAAGAGTGTGATCTGATTGCAGTTTCAATATACAAAACCCATTTGAGTGGTTACAGCTGACAGATTAAAAACCTCACTAATTACAAGCATCTTCAGTCCAACAATATGTAGCAGTTGATAGAACAGTGAATTATAGATAAATAGCTAAGAGATGCAGATGAATGAATTCCTCATCATGAGAGAAGCTGCAGGGATAACTCCCCATCCCTAATTAACTGTGTGTCTTACAGCAGAGGTAAAAACAGGAGGAGTTTTACTTACTGGTTCAGTTTTTTCAGAGCACTATCCATGGTGACTGCCACCTCCACAGAAAGGACAATTCCAAGAGAAGATTTAAAAGGACAATTTAAAAGATACCTCTAAGTGCCCAGAATTTTGTATGATTGTCCTTATTTCAAATTGAGTTTCTAAAATTAAACCCAGAAATTAAACAGTCCCTGCCTGCTTTTCTGAGATCAAAACATACCAGAAAAATATTACCTTAAGGAAAAAAAAGGATTACAGGAACATTTATAAAAGTTTCCTTTGCAATTTGAAAGACAAAAGAATGACATATGAAAGTATTTTAGTCACAACTCTTTTGCTTATCTGTTGTGACCAATTAATTAAGTGGAAGGGTGATTGAGGATGGACCATACAGAGCACTAAAAGGTTTTAAGCACATAAAGATGATTTTCATCTTGTGTACTCTTCTGCCTTGCTCACAGAAACCACAAGCACTCCTTTAGTTTAGGCTGCATGTCCTACTCAAGCAGCAGCATTTCCTAAGAGCCATTAAAAACAGATCTTTAAGGTGTGGTGAGAGAACTGCGTGTTTCAAATGTGAGCAGCCCAACACACCCAAAAGGTGTGCACTGGCAATCATCACCTCCTGCCCTGCATCCCTTTATCATCCACGTGGGAATGATGCAGCACACAAAGGCTCCTGTAAACTGTCATTACTGGCTTTTGACTCCATGGAAGGAGGAGGAGGAAAAAGTGCCAGACCTCCATATGCTTCCCAACAGAGCTTTCTTTAAAATGTGTGCAGAAGGTGGAAACAGCACATCATTTTGTTGTCCACTCCTGTTATAAAAATACCATTTCTCCAATAAACTAGGTAGAAAAAAGCCATTCATTTTAGAACATATGATGAACATTTACCTTGACTTGCTTTCCAAGTAAACTGAACTGATAAATGCTGCAAAAAGATCTTTCAGCCTCTCAGAATTGACATATCAAGGTGCTTTTTTTGCCTTCCTGTAAAGTTTTGGGAGAAAAAAAGAAACAGAAATAAATAAAGGTTTTAACTGCAAAAAGCTTGGGGTTCTCATAGAAATTCAAGTGCAGAGTGTACTAATATTTTAAAGATCTTTGGGCAAAATGCACTAACTGCAAAGCTGAGAATTTTAAAGAATTAAGTTCAATCTCTAACATTATCATGGACATTACCCCTGACAAGTTTTTTGTTAGATACTTGAAAATGCTTTGGTTTACTATGTATTACACTTTGTGGGGGAGACTTTTTGTGCATTTATGGAAGGACAAATGCTTTACCAGCTCCAAGGAATAGTTACATCAGCCTAGTACTCCCTCTCTTGGCAACTGAACAAAGTACAGTCACGTCAGCCACAGGTCCCTCCCAGGACAAGAAGGAGAAAAAAGTGTTAGAACAATCAATCAGCAGGATTATAACATTTCTAAGCATTCAGAAGTGGGCAGCTCTTCAGAATATGAAAACTGAATGGTATGGCAAGGTTCTCTTTAAATAGCTAAGAGAATTTTAACAGTTTCTTGATTAAGAAGACCTGAAGTAAACAGTTGTGGCCCTTCCTAAAATATTTAACTATATTCATCCTCATTTTGCTCACCTTGTTTTCCTATTTTTCTTCAGCAGCTGATTTTCAAAAACCAGCATTTTGCTGCTTCAGGACTCCAATTAAAAACTCTTTAGCTAAAAGCTTATTTATTAAACCTCTGTAGACAACCACGAACATGTATGTACAGCAAGTTTACATGAAGAACGATGCTACAAAAGATACAGTGGCAATTAAAACAGACCCACATAAATAATTTATAAAAATACTTGAAATGGTGAAAATAGCACTGTAATCCCCAATTATTTTCCTCCAATTGCCAGGCCTTTGATGTGGGAAATCTTAACGTCAGACCTCTTTAAAAACATTCCAAATATATTAAACTTATCTACAGGATAATTAGCAAAATGTATAAAGTGTAGATTATTGTACAAAGGACAGATATTAAAAAAATCACCAATCCACCTGAAACTCAAGGACAATAAAAATCTTAGCCAAAATAATGAACACCAAACCACAAACTCTGCATTTTAGAGTCTCAAGAATTGGCAAATAAAATGCTCTTAACAAATCATCAGTCCTGTTATTCCTTAGTGGAAGCATGCAATTTCGGAAAATTCTACATTTCCTGGCTGCATTGGTGGTCCTGGTCAAGATGGAAACCTGCACTGATTTAAATACCAAGGAAGAACAGGGCAGACCTGCATTTGTCAAGATTTTCTCTTTCCTGTAAGATGAGGCAGGTTATCTGAGTTTGTAAAACTGCGGGGGAAATAAAAGGGATTTGGACATAAGAAAACCAAAGACCAGTTAAGATTTAAGTCTTTTTCTTTTGCTGGTTTCTTGGGGAATTTTTTAACAGGCTTCTTATCCGTAGATAAACCCCAGTTGATTCTGCCATGTTTTCAAATTCGAATGGTGTGATGCCTGCAGCAAACTTGCTCATGTCAGGAACAAGTCCAGATTTTTTCACAGATGATCCAGTGCTTGTGGGCACTTTATTACCACCTGTGTTTTCCCCCTCATTAATCTGAGGGTTGGGAGCAGGCGGGGTATCATCCAGCAGGCCTTCAGAAACTGCATTATCAGGATTTTCCTTTAAGTCAAGCAAACTGTCCTCTAGATTCAGACTGGTTATAGAACGTTCATTTTCTGGGATCTGCTCACTCATGTCAGAAAACTCTGTTTCCACTGAGATCACTTTCTCAGGTGACCTGACTTCTGCAACAAGATCTGCTTCATTCCTGGCTGGCGATGATGTAAGGGAATTTCCAGTTAAAGGTGTGTCAGCAGGAATATCAGAGTCACTGTTTGTGCTCTCTGCCTGCTCCAGAGCTGCCCAGATTAACCTCTGCTGCTCCTCCAGCTCTTCCAAGGTCAGAGTATCCTCATCCATGACTGAGTCAACTATTTTGGGCTGAGGACTTTCACTGGACAGGTTTGGTGGTGGAGTAGTCCTCGGGAGGGGAGAGTGGGTGGGTGTGGAAGGCTGAGGGGGTGTGAGTGGGGGTGTTCCTCGTGGCACAGGCGGAGGAGTGGACATCGATGGAGATCCAGGTGGCAACGGAGGTTGGAACTGAAAACTGTTGGGAGTTTGAGATCTCTGTGGCCCTTCCAGATCTAGAAGGAGATTAAAAGACACCTTTTAGAACCTGAAATCTGACCAGGACAAGATTCAAAGTGCCAATCAGATTTATGTCTTCTCATCCTTGGTTTTCAGATGAGACAGAACAAACTCTATGAGGCTTTTCATATCCACCAAAACCATGTTTTTTGGGATTTTAACTCTGCCAGCCATTCAAGGGAAAAAAATTACTCAAGGTATTAAGAACAAACTCATTCCACACTGAGACACATTAAAGGATTCCTCATAGCAGATTTCAAAAGGAAAGCCAGAAGTTTCTCCAGCTATTCTAACACATAAACAACACTGAATCCTCCTTTGAGTTTGCCTCATTTGTAAGAAGCTGTAAGCTTGCAAATTTATGCTATTTCATCCAAATATTTAGGGATTTGGGGGTCTTCTTAACAGAAGTTTCTTTAAGATGCTCCTGAAGTTAAGAGATCAGAATTTTTAACATAACTTTGCAACTGCTCTGAGCACACCTGAAACCTCCTGCTTGGTACTGGAAGATATGAAAACCACTGTGACAATCACAGCAAATGCCACTGCAGTAGGACACTGCTGGCTTCTGTCAGCACTGCCATTAATTAGCACCAAAACGACTACTAAACACATTGGCTTCTCCTTTTAACTCTCACCTTTGAATTCAGAGCAAGTTATTTTGAAAATTAAAGTAGAACCTAGGAAAAAAAATGCAGAATGACTATACCAGAGTCCAGGTCCATGTCAGCTGCTGCTACTTCTGAATTGTCATCTCTTGGTCGTTTGGAATGATGAGACTTTGACTGAGGTGCAGCCCTTTTGTTGCTGGATTTTGGACTTGGCTGGAGAGAAATTATCCACAAAACCAAAAAGAATTAGTATTAAACTGTACAGGGTAACATTGCCAGCTATAAGAATTAAGGCAATTTTGTAACTATACAAGCATTTGGGGACCCAGTATGTAAATAGACATCTGGGGGATGCCATGGCTATGGCAATGAAGCTTCTCACTTATGAGGGGAGTCTGGAACTTCTAGGTTGTGTAAATTCACAGCAAATTTTTTCCCAACTGTTTATAAATCATTGCACAACTGGGACCTGCTAATATTAAGTGAAATAATGGAATTTATTTTAAACATGAAACCATTTTTTGTCAAAACAGCTAAGCCAGATCAGCATTTCACCCCCACTAGCATCAATAAAAAGTCTCTCCCCTTGTGCAGAGAGAAGATACAAGCAAGAGATCATCACGATCTACACAAACTAAAAGACAACATTGGTTTTGTTTAATAACAAGGAGATATATTCACCTCTTGATAATTAGAAAGGTAGTGAGCAAAAACATCCTTCTGTTGAGATGGTTGCATGGGGATGGAACCAAACATCTGCCATTCCTACAGCAAAAAGAAAAAAAAAAGAGAAAGAACGTTGCATTTGGTTGGTTAGTAACAGAACTCTGGTTAATAGTACTGAATGAAAAAACACATTTGGAGGTCACTAAATGGACACATATAAAGGTGTAAATGCATAAGTGCTTCTTTTTAATGCACAGGCATTAAGATCAATGATGGAATTCACTGCCAGCAGGTTGAAATGCTTTTGAAGATAAAAGTGCAGCACCTGCATTTCTTGTGTGCTCTGGGCTTAAGTGAACACCTGCTGTGTGGGCCTTCTGACTTGTTTAATTCTAGTTGTTACAAAGCTTTGTAGAAGTTGTGCATTGACTGGTCTGATGTAATTTTTTGTGATCAAAATTATATTTATAGAAACACCCACAGTGATTTTCATATTCCAAGAACATTCAGAAAATTTACACATATGGAAGAAACAGTGAGGTTTTGTGTTGAAAAAATAGCAAACTGTTCTTCCAGGCTCCTGCTGGTCTCATAATGGACATAACCCCCACAGAAGCACTGTCAGACCCTAGCACAAGAACCATGACAAGTATCAGTTAGATGGATGTCACGTTAATTACAACCCCCAGCCCCTAACCAAGGGCTTAAAAAGAAGAGACTGTTGAAAGGAAATTGTCAGATGCAGAATACATAACATTAACTCTTGGCTAAAAGCAACTACTGTCACTCAGCATGCTGTTTGGAAGGCAGAGAAGAGCTACTCACATCTGGGATGCCACTGGGAGTGGATATATTAAAGCCTGGATAATTTACCAACTTAGACACATCGTAAGTGATACGTTTGGGTTGGGGAGAGCCCTCATTTTCTCCTTCAACATCACCTATAATGGAATATAATTATTACTGATGTTAATTAAGAACACCGCTGAAAAAAATCCACAGGATTTAAGAACAGGGGTTTGGAATGCAAGTATTGATAGAAGGTTTCGAAATCCACAGAGGCAGTAACAGTGACCAAATCCATCAGATGCATGCATGAAGCCTCCCCAAAAACCAGCTGGATATTCCTACACAACTGCTCAGGTACCATAACCACCCTCAGAATCTGTCATCAGGACTGTTCTGAGATGCAGCATAAATGTTGGTCATTAGCAAAAAGCTGGTAAATTACTTAAGTTGGGTTCCAAGAAATGTGTTGTTTGTTTGCTGGTGGTTTTGTTCCTATATAAGAGCAAGTTATTGAGTATTAGGGCTTTTTTCATAAAACGTAAGAAAAAAAGGGAGAGGCAATTGGACAAAAAAGGGATTTGCAAGTCTTGCAGTTTCACACAACTCCAGGATCTAACAGTGAAATCCCACTGACAGTCTACATCTTTGCAATGCAACCATTATGGAATTTATTTCATTGTTACATCACAGCTGATAAAAAAAGTGTATTTTTACATGAATAATAAGACTTGATTTGCAACGGTCTCACTTCTTACACGAAGAAGATGAAGGTTTACAAACCAGTTACTTTATTGTCTCCTGAGGAGGGTGCAGCCCGTGCACAGCCTCACACTAAAACTGCATTGCAGCCCCACATTCCTCACCTTTGCCATCATACAGAGCCAGCCCTGAGTGCTCCATTTCTGCCTCCTTGAGCCAGCCCGGGGGGTACCCCAGCTGCCGCATGCGGTAAATGAACGGGGGCAGGCTCTTGTCTGTCACACCAAGGGCATCCTGAAGGACCCCACTACGTCGAGAAAACAAACAGAAAACAAAATGTCAGCCAGAAAAATCCCTAACTGGTGACAAAAGGTTGTGAACATTTTGGGGAGTTTTCAGCTGTCAAGGTAAAACAGCTGAGTTTTAGCTCAAACTGTGTTGCGTTTCAATCGCAGATATAACAACTCTAGATCAAAACCAGCTCTGATATTAAAAATAACTTTCTGCCTTGCTGATATGCTTAAACCCTTTATTAGATTTAATTCTACACCAAGAATAACCTACTTGACCTGCTACTTCTGACTCCTAGCCTTGACTGTAGCTATCAACAGGAAGGGTGGACCTTGACACTGAATTTACTGGTGATTTTTTTGGAGACTGCCACACAATACTATGATTTCTTTGAGCGTTTTGAATAGAGAGGAAGGGACACTCAAAGCTCAAAATTTGCAGACTTTTGAATGTATTTTTAGTAGGAACATAACAAATTTGCAATTTGAGAAGTCAAAGAGTAGTATTTATCTCCCTGCATTAGGGAAAGGGTAGGACTATCAAGCTACCAGTGACTTTTCATTTGAAAAATATCTCTGCAATTTATTAAACAAAATTCTATTTTGCAAATTCAAACATCATACACTCATACTTAAGAGCAACAGGTGGACTTAATAAACTCTGGCAATCAACATCTGGCACTCCAAAGGTAGAAGAGGTATTCCAGAAAAACAGTGCAAGAGCAAATGGAAAGGAAAGAGATACCTAATTACTCCTGGCTTAAATTTTCCAAACCTCTCTTCTACTTCTTCTGCATGGTAACGCTGCTGAAAATTCTGATTGCTCGAATCACCACAAGCTTCCAAAAACTCCTTTCTCTTCTCATTTATACGAGCTGCATTTCGTGGCTTAAAGATAATACAATTGGGAAGTTTAGAGTTGGACAACTTACAATTTATGCACTCCTTCACCCAACATAAAGCTTGGAGAGCAGCAGTCTTTGGAATACTGGTGACTTTACCTTTGGGCAGTCTTTCATTTGATGGTCTTCAGAACCACAATTGAAACAATGAGGTTTGGGCCTGCTTGAAAAATGCACAACAAATTAAACCTGAAAACAACTTTGCAATGTTACGTACATTTAATTATTTTTATTCTTGACAGATTTTAAGGTTTAGACATGAGAAAGATAAAAACAAAATCATTGACTGCTGATGTCATGTGCTGTCTTCTGCTTCTCTTAAACTTATGTCAATTCTTAAACAGAGAATATTGCTGATTTGTCAGTGCTAAGGAGAACATGGGAAATGAGGAAAGGGCAGAGGGAAATAGGAAATGGTATCATCACAGGTCTGACCCTTTTCACAATACTGGGAATCAGTCAGCAGTAGAAACAAAACAGCAGAGCACAACCATTTCTTTGGAAACTCCTGGCCCACAGTTTCAAGTAATGCATTCTGTGAAACTGCACTGAAAACCTGGAACGGAATTGCAGCTGGCTTCAACTTAAATCTTCCTTGTAAATTCACACCGTGGCAGGAAGCATTTGCAGTATTACTGGGGTGAAAAAAACAAGATTTCCGAGGAAGATTTATTTTCTGAACATTCGTTTTTACTGAATTAGGACGAGAACCAGAAGTGGAGACAAAAAGGTGGAACAAAAATGTGTGTCCAAGGTAACTCCAGCTGGAAACTGAATTCCCTTCACTTCTGACCTCGCATAAAAATGACACTCAAAAACTACCCTGGATCAACTCTCAGATCAGTCTGTCTTAAAAATCTATCAAATGAGTCAGACAGGAGTTGTTCTACAAAACAGTAACCATGATACACCACCAGTGCAAGGATGACAAACCAATCACTAAAAAGACAAGAAACAGAGGAACTAAGTATAAAAATTCAGAAAGTTTTCACATACTGACTTTAGGCCCTTCCTAAAGAAAGTTAATGAAAGAACAGACCCACTGACTGCAAAGCTCAGCTCTGGTTTATTTAATTTAAACTCAATGCTCAAGTATGTCCAAGGGTTTATTAACTGGGCAATAATCACAGAGTGCATCTGAACTTTTCAGCTCAAAACTTTATATTTAAGAATAATACAAACCTTTTGGGTTTTACTTGTATTTCTTGTCCATCTAGGGAGAGAATCTGGCTGAAAACTTGCTGGTATCTTTAGATTTCAATAAGGAACTGCTACTGGATGAAGCAAAATTTCAATTTTGTTTAAAATATCAATGAAAACTTAATAGTGCTTTGAGTAGAACACTGACTCGTCTGCATTAAGTTACAACTGGGTCCTTGATATGAAATCCAGAGTATAAACTATAAAATGATATCTACTATAAACTATTTGCTAAAATGAGCTTATGATGTTTCCTCCTACAAATCTCTACCCAATACTTTATCAGCACTTGCTAAAACTACAACCCTCGTGTTTACAGGCAGAAATTTCCAAATAATAATTCTGAAATGCTTCACAGCAATCTTATTAAACAACATTCTGATAGAGTTTCAAAATGACAGGTTCACTGAGAGCAGTACTTTGGTCATTTAGAAGCCAGTGCCTGATGAACCATTTCACTCAGAATCAGTTCAGCCACACTTAACTTGGCATTTTAGGAGAAATTCCCATTAGGCATCTACCTCCTTCATCCAGAGGTTGGGAGATTGTAAATTTGCAATTTATGTTCAGATACAAGTAATTTTTTAACACTATATGACATGACCTTGATTCCAAGCTTAAGAACTGGATACTGCAGAAATGAGCTCTGAAACAGGTTCTTGTCCTGAGTCTTTCCAGGACAGAAGCAATACTGGGAAACTGGGGAGATGATGTTACTTGAGAAATGTTTTGTCCAATTTCTTTTGTCATGGAAGACTTAAATATTAAAAAACATTTCAACATTTTCCAGCTTTTTTAGTATTTCCCTCAATTCCACTTTTCAAACATTGGCTTTAATAAACTGTAAAGAAGCACTTTTAAAATGGATGCATGCTAAGAGCATTCCATAATTAAATTTTAATAAAAGACTTTCCCTCTGACTCCCACATTTGGAAAAAAACATTTTACAGTGTGTTTGAGTTTGCCAAACCCTTTTCTTCCCCCAAAGAGTGGATTTTACAGAGGGAGAATACTTATTCAACCTGCAACGAGCTGTCATTCCAAAACTGATTAGGGACTGGCCCAGGAAATTCCTAAATTCACAAGATGTATTTATGGGGATAAGGCATTCACTCTCAGGATAGTAATCAGCAAGTCAGTTATATCAAAATACTTATTTGTTTTGAGTAAAAAAGCCATTAATGACTCATTAAAGCATCCCATCTCTAATGATTAATATGGTTTTGACAGAAACACACAATCTACTGAAGAGAATTTGAGTTCAATTTACCCACTGGAATTCTTTGGATTTGACAAACAGAAAAAAGAACCATGTTTTAGCAAACAGGATACTTAGGTATTTCCCATCCTTCTGTCAGCTGTGGATTCTCATTTAAAATAGGCTGTCCCAGTTTATCGAGACAAAAATTGGTAAAATACAGAACACTTCCTACAACCTGCAGAAAAAAAGTCAGAGAATTGTCAGAAATGTGTCAGTATTTAGGTGAGATTGGTAGCATTTCTATAAATTTACACTGCCTGAAATACTTCCAGGTTTTTTTCCCCATTCTCTAAGAATTTACAATAAATACAAGCCCACACCTGTACACGTAAGATTTTTTTGCACTGATGCAGCCAAAACATGCTGAATTTAAATTTCATTTATCAGTATAACAGCAATTAAGAGACCTTATTTTAATGGCAGTGTACATTGAATGTGGAGAATGAAGACTCAGACCCACCATGGAGGAGCACAGTCAAAAACTTACACTAAAAGCTTCTTTCACTTTTTTAGCAGAACTTGAGCTGGCTCCTTTACAGTCCTCTTCCAAAACAATGCTGGAGGGCTGACAGGAAAAGTAAAAATAAAAATAATTATTTTAACTCAACAGAGCTCCTGAATTAGTGATGTAAAAGGCATGAGAATGTGGGGTTCAGCTTCTGTCCTTTCACCAACAGTAGGGTCGAGATGTGTACATTAGTCTGAAACTCTCCACAGTCCAAGGCATGACACAGCTCCTTGCTAATGGTTTTTGCTGAGAAATACACTGCTTAATATTCTCATTCTCATCAAAAAAGCTAAGGGAAATATGGAGAGAAACATGCTATTCCACCCTTTTACTCAAAGTAAATGTTGAGTAAGAATCAAAATTCGAAACTAGGAGGAGAACATGTAAATTTACAGGTCCTGTTGTTCATCTGTTTTCTTATATATACACTCAAGAGTGGGGCCACATACCATCAGAAGAGGACGCGTTAAGCTCTCTTCTTAATTATTTAAACCAACTTATTAATTTTCTTTCACTATGGAACTTCACTAGGGACAATTTTCAAGAAGCATTTTCATTGGCAGAAAGGATCTTTTCTTTGCCCCGGGCTCTATTTTTTGGAACAAATGGATAAACAACATTTGTTTGACAACTACTTGATTTGATTTTTGTTACATTGAACAGTGTAATATTTCAATACTCCCATTACAGAGATGGAGGAGGAGAAGCATCTCATGACAATTTGAATTTTAAAGTACCTGTGGCTTAGCATTCATGTGTGATTTTTCTTGTTCACTTTTCTTCTGCTCTTCGTATTTTTGAACTAAACTACAAACAAAATCTTCAATTTCCTGATGATACCGCCTGGGACAGAACAAAGTACAGAGAGATGAAGACATGAGCAAGGCTGAAACAAAGGGCAGTTGTCTCTTTCCTTAAGCATTTACCATTTACTAAATAACTTAGAAAAGGGGAAAATCCAATTCTTTTTTGTCCCCCTCCCAATCCCCACCAACACAAACACAATCTGATATTAAAGAGCACCCGAGTGTGGCAAAAAGTCAACTCAGAGACAAGGAAAGATTAATTTCTTATGTTTTACCCCCAACATTCCTGAAATTCAAACTGCTCTTCAGACTCACTTCAAGTTCCTGGAAGTCACCTTTCATTTCATGATAAAACCAGATACTGCTAATGAAAGCAACAGAACTCCTGTCATACTGCCCATTATTCTTTCTCCTCTTCAAGCTTCAGTAGTTTATGTTATTGAATAAAATCTATACCCACCCTTTGGGCACAACACTATTATTTCCAAAGAAACAAAAACCCCTCCTTTTCCTGTCAGGATTGTTTTTTCTTGAAAATACTTACTTAGTAATGACATTGTTCATAAATAAAATCTGCAACAGAGGTCCATCAACTTTGGGGTTTTCCACTGAGATTCCACTAGAACAGCACAGAACACAGACAATGGGTACAGTGAATATTCCTCACCAGTTTTATCACACAGCTGAGCCTGGACCCCACAGATAGAGGAAGGTTTGGTCAATACAAAATCTGTCTTTTTAAGAAGTTCCTATCCCTTAAACAGAAATTATCCTCTTGAAAAAAGCAGTTTGGTTGGTGTCAGGTGGAAGGAGAACAAAACACCCCCAAACTACAGAAATACTTAATTCTGTACGAGCAGAATTCTCTTCCTGCTATTCTAACTTCAATAAACTTATACAATCTTCTAAATAAGATTTATTCAAGCATTTGAATGTAATTTTTCCTCACTGCTGAACTTTACATTAAAAAAATGCAAAGATGTTTCCCTGAAGACCAAATGAGTTTCATAAAACAGATACACACAAATAAATAGTTACAGCAATACCAACCAAGTTCCTGCTATTCAACTCCAAAGGACTTTTTAGGAACTGGAATGGCATTTCAGAAGCCCAACACCTGAGCAGGGATTGGGACATGGAAACAAGAAGTGGCAGATTGTTACCTCAGGCAGCTTTTATCTTAGATAAACTCTATATATACACCTACAAATAAATATATTCTCTCTATGTAAATAATACAGTGTTTTAAGTCAGTATTAACATACCTAGGACGAGTCAGAATTCTCAGCTTCCTTTTCAGTTCCTGATGTTAACTTATCGTTAAGGAATATGATTTTCTTTGGAAGACATAGACCCACATCCAAAGCAAACAAGAAAACACCGAGCAAGAATTTCGCAGAACAACAAATAGAGGTTTCAGTTCTTCCCTTTCACTGCGTAGGGGATTATTTATAAATCCACTTGTTGCAGAAGAAACACAATAAAATTTAAACAAACAAACGAAAAAGAGGACTACCTGTGACAATCCAAATAGTGCCATTCATTATATACAACGGTTGTATTAACATATTTATAATATTTTATTCTAAAAATATCTACGATCATCACCAAAAGAAAGGTAACAGTAGTACACACGTAATTGTAAATGGGAAGTAAACTATAACACATTTCAGATGCCATTCTGTTACAGCGGCAAACCCAAGAACCCTTCAGGGAACCTGACACAATTCAACAATTTGAAATTATTTGTAGCTGCGTTAAAATGGATTGTCAACGTGAACACGCAGGTGTTTGTTTTGCCTGGGAAGGCAGGAAGTCAGTGGCAGCCGTTTCAACAGCCATCCCCGCATCCCAGCACGGAGCCGCCTCCTGAGGGGCTGACACGCGCCCGGCCGCTCTGAGGGTGGAAGTTTCTATGGAAAAGTGCTCCGAGGAAGCCTGGGAGCACCAGACTGGGCTCCCCCTCCCCTCCCCACCCTGCTCAGCCCTCTCCCTTCGGAAGGCGACCGGGCTCCGGCGGAGACCAAGGGTTCTTTCCCACAGACCCCCCAGACAGGAGCCGGAGCCCCCCGTGAGGGCCGGGACCGCCTGGCCCGGAAGGGAACCGGCGGCAGCGGCGCGCCCGCCTTCCCCCCGCCCCGGCGCGGGCCCTGCCTCTACCGCCAGGATATTCTCCGCCCGCAGCCGCTGCACCGTCTCGTCGCGGTCGCGCAGCCGCTCGTAGAGCTGCAGCAGCGGGTCCGGCTCGTCCAGGGCGGGCGGCGAGGGCGGCCCGGGCTCGCCCTCCAGCTGCCCGAAGAGCTCGCGGTCCCCGAAGTCCACCTCCGCCGCCATCTTGGCCGCCGCAGGAAGGGCGGGGCAGGGGGCAAAGGGCGGCGGGAAGCGCGGGGAGAGCGGCAGGACGCAGACTACGGCTCCCGGCATGCATCGGGGCGGCGAGCCGCAGAGGCGCGTGGCGGCGGGGCGCGGGGCACGCTGGGAGCTGTAGGCGGCGTGGCGCGGAACGGGCGCTGCAGCGCTCGCCGTACTCACAATGGAGGACGCGCTCCTGCCCCAGAACCGGCACGGCTCGAGGTCTGGGAGTTCTGTTCCTCTGCGGAGAAAGGGTCAGAGGTGGAGAGACATGGGGCGGCAGCGGCAGCGTGCACCTCAAGAGTATTTGAAAGAGAGTGTCTGCAGTGAGGCCCCTCACTGCAATATTTTAGGCAAATACTAGATCAAAAGAACCAAAGCAAAACCTCCTCAAGGTATCCCTTCTCTCAACTGGCTTATGGGAGTTTGGCCCAGAAGACAAATTACCATATGACCTTAGAGAAAAAAAATGTCTTTATTATTAACCAGTTTTTTTTTTGCACTGGATTATGTGCCTATTGGCCCAGACCGCTAAATAACATCTACACAATGTTTCTTTCATGTTTCAAGAATTGAAAATAACTGTACAAGGTTAAAGTACAAAAGTACACAAGACAGTGGACACGAAATATCCATGTATGAGTTTATCCCATCTGCTGCTTGGTTTGAAAAGTAGAACTTTAACTAAAAAATACTGTCCTCCTCTAGTTCTGTCAAGTTTAATGGAAGTGGGTATAACCTGATTACAACACTAACACCAGTATCACTAATCTGATATTTACAAAAAAAATTGTATTTTTCAATAAATTAAAGTCAATGCAACACCCATGCAAGCTAGAATGCTAGCTTTTTGGTGAACAAGGACCCAACATGTGAACAAGAACCTTCCACAGTTCCAAACTTCAAAACAGCCTTTTTTTTTTTTTTTCAAACTGCATCCATTCCTCGCATGGAAGATGTGAACCCCAATCCCATTCCTCTTTGCGTGTGAGTCTGTGATCTTGCCATTTCATACTGTGCATCCAGATTTCTGAACACCTCCTCCTGCTGCTTCAGTGTTTTGTAACTCTCCTCATCCACAGAACTGCAGCCAGCTTCATCCTCGCTCTGGAAACAGAACACAAACATCAGCTCTGGGCAAGTGGGGGCTCACAAATTCCTACAAGAGTAAGAATTCAAGCATTTGGGTTTATTGCTGCAACGTCCTAGTGCAGATTTTCTCTGTCAAGAAACACACAGGCCTTCTTCACCCAGCTGCTTTTTGAATTAAATTCAAATTTAGATGCTGCTTCTGAACTTAGTAAACACTTGAAAGCTCTTTGTAGTTTTAAGTTAACTACATCAGGTTAATTTAAAATCTTTACCAGCTAAGGTACACTGAAATAAAAAGAGAAATCACTATCCTGTAATTAATAAACTTAATTACATATTCAGAATTCTTTACCTTAATGCCCATCAGTTTTCTGAATTTGACATTTTGGTCCTTGTTCCCAAAATTTAGCTTTTCCCATATTTCTGCAGACTGTGATTTATCCTGTTTAGGGAAAAAAAAAAAAAAAAAAAAAGTGTCACCTTTTTACGTAAGATTGCATTAACAGCACAATAGAGCATCAAGCAAAGAAACAGTGCTAAAGACAAGCCCATTCTGTACCAGAGCTGGAAGTAAAAGGTTTCCAAGTCTGACATTCCTCCTGCACCTCCTCACAGGAGCTCTTTGTGAGGGAAGTCTACCTAACCGTGGTGTTCAAAACTGAGGTATTGTTCCTTCCCTGGGCATTTCCAAAGGTCTGGAAGCCTGGTCAGAATTCAGGTTTAAGGTAAATTATGAAAAACAGAATTTGTTTATTGCAATTAATCAATATACAGCACAATTCAGGAAGAACTGCCCAGAGAGCATTCAGGGTTCTCCTGCCCTCCCTTTTGTCTGCCACCATTGCCATGGGAACAGGTTTGTTTTTCACATCTGATGGAACAGTCTGTGAAAAGGTAAGGGAGCTTGTTATGTAACTGCTGCATGATGCAAACCAGCCTAACAAACATTTCTATACCAGAGTAACAAAACACAAAAATAAAAATATTAAAGTGGCCCATTTTTCCACAGTATCAGCATGCAAAAGCTGTACTGAAATCCAGAAACTTTTTGAAAAATTAACTGCCACAGGTGCCTTTCTTACTTCACTAATTGCAAAGGCATTTGACACAGCACAAAAGCATGAAGGATTATTTGTATTTATGACTTTTGTTAGGGTTAATACCACATTACTCTGGTCCTGAAAAGTTACCAGCAAGGTCAATGGACTTGTCTTTGAAATCTGCAACTGTAGAGACACAACCACTAAATGAGAAATCTCCACAGTCCCAGAAAAGGAGAGGTCAGTTACAGGCTCTATACCTCAGTCACCTCTTCCCATTTAGGGGAGCCCATCTGGATTTGATGTTTAGCTGCAAGTTGTAGGTAAACTGACAAAAGTAATACTAAGATCCAGCTATACCTCTGAAGCTTTATGACATTTGGGGTTTTCTTGACTCTTGTGTCACAACTATTTATCACTGAAGGACTAATATCTTAGTCCTTTCACTCCTACATCACAGAATATTCTGAGTTGGAAGCGATCCACAAGGATCATCAAAGTCCAACTCCTGGTTTTACTGCAATTTTACCTCAGGCTGATATTAAAACTTGCTAATAGATATGAAAGCTGCAAATAACATTCATCAGCATCCTTAAACCGAGTGCAAAATATTCCCAAACAACTTTATGGAAGTAAGAAAAGCCAACATTACCCCCTCCTTTTTGCCTTGCCAAAGCATCTTCCGCTTTTTCTCTTGCTCAGCAAACTTCATGGGGTTCACTGCTGCTGGGTTGTAATAGCTGGGCACAGCTATGCCAGTCTCTGCCAGTGCCTTGGCCTGCAGTGCTGCCATCTGAGCTGCCATGGCAATCTGAGGGGTCACTTGTGTCCCCGACGCCAGCAGAGCAGCGACGTTGATGACGGAGCCTCCCGTGGCTGCAGCGGCTGAGGAACAAAGGGAACTTGCTAGAAATAACTTTGGACTTTGGGGGAAAAACCCCAACACAAAACCCAACCACCGACCTGCCCCAGAACCAAACAAAAAGGGCAAATCCCTCCAACACTTCCCTTCAACAGAAGTTGGAAGTGCACAAATGACAAATGCATGATAAAATAAATACATGTGATTTCTCAATTAAGGAACATGTCTCCAGTAGTGTTAGTAAACCAGAACCAGAAGTGAATCTAATGCACTTTTATGGTTCTAAATAGCCCCGTGAGCAAGTAGCAGCCCAATGACCATCATGAAATCATTCAACAGCCTAATATACAACATTTTTCTTGTACACTCAGCAAGTAGTAAGAAATTCCAATTGATTTTGTTGGGGTTTTCTTTTTTTCAGTTTTGGTTTTTTTAACACTTCCTAGCTCTCGCTGTGGTTCTTACTAACAGTTACATAAAGACAACCTACCCATCTGTCAAATAAGACTGCAACACTCCTGTAACATAAGCCTACTCTATCTTCCACTCACACTACTGTTCAGAATTAATTTAATACACATGGACTACCTGCAGCCATTTCCTGTTGCTTCTGTTTTTCAACCATTTCTTTCTCTCTCTGTTCTTGCAGCTTCTTTGCTCTTTCCAGCCTAGAGATACATGAAAATAAAAATATTTAGACATGAAAAATCAACATCAGGAGCCTGTTCATGTCACGTATCATTAAAATCACAATTTCTGACCTTCTGGCTAAGGCCTCCTGTGCATCCATAGCTGTGTTTCGTCCCCGGAAAGGCGGCGGGCTCGGGCTCCGGCTGTGGCTCCTGCTGAACCTTCGGGGCTTTTCAATTCTCTTCTTTCGCTCTCTGTAACCAAATTTAACAGTTGCTAAAACAACGAAGGTACACATGCAGCTTAACCTTTCATAAAGTATTTGATCACAACATTTAAAATTAGCTTTATGATTTATCTGGAGCTCTCAAGAAAAGCTTTCAGAGAGTTTATACTACAACAGTTGCCTTGTAACAACACAGAGCTAAAACTGAAGATTTCCAGCTGTAACAGAATGCGCAGTTCTGGGTATTCATTTACCCTCTCATACTTAGTGTTCAGAACAAATAGATCTGCTCTAGAGATTCTAAATCCTAAGGAAAATCATCTAATTTCTGGTAAAGTCAATTGCAAGAGAACTTGAATGAATCAAGTTAGAAGAATGCTTTAAAACCGTAACAGACCTCCAAGCACTGTAATTATGTTAATAAGGAGCATTTTGAAGAGGCCCAATTTAAGAAGTGGAATGGTACTTCAGGAAATTACTATTACTCTCCTCTCTGTATACTCTTCCCTAAACGTGCTTTGAGGGAATCTAAGCTGAACATGTGATTTGCCTTGGGTTTCTCTTGGGAAGAGAACTCTGAACCATGAATTACCTGGAGCCTGACCATCTGTAAAGGACCCAGTTAAAATGTATTTTTAAGCAAAATACCAAAATATTCAGTTCAACTCTTCTTTACTAACCTTCTCCCCACCTCCTTCCAAGCAGGAGTCCTTCTTATGACATCTATATCTAATCCCATCTAAACAACAGCTACTCAAAATACACGTAAAAAGTTCTATTAGCAGTTCTCTGTGCCAGGATCATCAATATCTACTGTACAAGAGATAGGGTTAATCCCAGTTTAAGCCTCTGACACTGGTGTTTCAAACAAAGAAGTCACAGACACTGGAAGTGTTCAACAAAGCTCAATTTACAGGCGATATCACTCACACTTTTCCCAGATTTGCCATAACCAGTAAGTTCAGATGCACAAAGATGTTTCTGCAATTTTTTAACTTAAGTATTATTATCACCCATTTGGGGTAACAGCTAACTGGGGATAATGGCTAACTTGACAACAGCCACTTTCCATGGCATTCAGATATTCTCTTCTGTTTGCAACCTGGGCAGCATCTACAAACATCATGAAATGCAGACTGAAGTTACAAAAAGATCCTTGTTTACATGACAAATCTGGTAGAATACAAAGGAGGCAAGACTTATCTTTTCAGAGAAGATGACAAGATGCAGATTCAGGCACTGGGAAGTGACAGATCTGCATTCCTGAGATAAGATGTAATGCATGTTTCAAAGATACCTTCATTTTTCCCGTGCTGACTATTGTTGTTTGGTCTTGTCTTTGGTCTGATGCTTTATTGCACTGGTAAACATCAAGGAAATAAATATTTGAGCTTTTGTATTGAAGTATTTCCATTTGAAACAAGCAGCTGGTGTCATGTTTTCCACCAAGCATTTAATCAGAACCACACCACTAAAGAACTGCCAGGAGGTTCTACGTACTCACAAACAAAAGGATTGGTTTAAATGCCTGTGAGGACAGATCACTTGAAAATCTGAGCTTGAGATCATGCAAAGAACCATCAAGAGAAGGTCAAGCTCTGTTATTTACAAATGCTTCTGTCATAGCCTGCTCACTGTCACACAACAAATACTGGATGTCAGGAATGAGGGAATTCCTTTCACAGGTGAGTTTTAACAGGGTAGATTTCCACATCATATTTGTCTGGCTTGTGCAGAGTTTGCCTTGAGGATTGGCTTGTAAATCACCTTCTTTTCTGGGCTTTGTCTGAGCCCTGAACTTGATGAAGTGTTCTAGCTCCAGATAAAAAAGACTTATGCCCATGCACATCCATTCTCTAGGATTTGCAAGACACAAAGAGTACTTAAAAGAAAGGGACTCTTGCAGCATGTCCACCAGTATCCCACAAGGCCTATTTCCAGTTGGAGGAATTCCTAAGCTATGACTATCCCTTACTTTTTCTTCCCACATTTGATGTTCTGCCTCAAGTAATTTGAATTCCAATGTAGAAGCCAAAATCTATCCTGGGACATGAAATTTTTATGGAGCCATTAAATACAATGTTCAAAGTGACTTTTAAAAACAGTACGTGCACATTACCTACAGTAACTGGCAAAAATAGGGAGCTGAAGCCTTGCACAACATCCTAAATGTGGCTTAAATATCATTAAATGCAAGTAACATGTACCAACTGCAGACCCAGCTCTACTCACCCCAACTCAATGTTTGGTAGAAAGTGCATATCAAAAATATGACACAAACCATGTAATTCAACTACTTCTTCAGAAAGATAAGTCTTCTGAACAGTTTCACAAGGGATGTTGTAGCATTACACGAGTGTGATTATTAAGACTCCAATGTTCCACTGTAATGTTGAGTAGTCATAACCAGTCATAGGGAAATTTAAAATATTCTGGTGAAAACACACTAAGAGAACTGGAACACTGTCAACATTTTCTTGAAGCTCTGCAGGGACACTGATTTTCATTCAAACTACTTTCAACAAAACATCTGTGGCAGTCATTAAGTCGTATTTCAGCTTCACCATTGAGAAAATCCTACAGGGCATTAAGAATGCAAAGGTGATACAGAGACTCAGAACTCTACACCAAAATACTGAATGCATTATCAGTACTGAAAAACATTAACTTCTATACAGTGATGAAAACGTCAACTCCAGCATATCCTAGGTGAGGTATGGAATCTCAACTCTGTCACAGATCCAAATCAAGCCAGTATGTGTCTAGATCAAGTGCTTCTAGAATTTAAGGAAGAAATCAAACCACTCAAGGGAGAAAAATTAATGTGATATATATTCTCAAGCTGAACTTGACAAAGAGGAGCTGGTAATCACTAACACTGAAGAGTACATTCACATCAGAAATAATCCATCTGAAACAAAATTTACCTTGACACCACACCAACTGCCACTTCACAGAAAAATTAAGTTAACTTTGTGGAGCTGATCAGAATTAGCTTCTGATCTATGTATCTGGTCTGACAGCCAGTGATTCCCAGTTAAACTTTCCTTTTCTCATATGCAGACAAACTGGAGGGATAAATACACCAGTATGCCAACCACGCTACTATTTTATCAAACACAGGAAAGGGTCACCTGTATCTTACTCTTCAGTCCTTCCCATTTCAGTAATACTGCTAACAAGAAGTCACACCATGAAAAGCCAAGAGTTTGAGACATTTTAGCTGTCTAGGCCAAATGTCTCTGTAAGACTAAGCAAGCCACCCAGTCCTGAACCCACTCTCTCAGTACAGCTGCAAAAAAGCCAAACACATTTAGCTGCACTGAACAGACTTTAAGTGGCAAACACATCACATCAGCCCACCTCAGAATGTTCAACCAAACATTACCAAGTGTATGGAAGGCAACACTTACCTGCTTCTGCTCCTAGTTCTGCTTTTACTTCTACTTCTATGTCTGTGTCTAGATCTTGATCTAGAGCGAGATCTGATCCGTCGCTTTCTCTCTCTGCTGCGAGATCGGGATTTTTTCCTATCACGACTTCTACTACGATGACGTCTGAAACACACGCCCCAAACTCTTATACATATTCTTGTGTTCAAATGCAGTTTGTACTTAAGGACTTACACATGGGTTCGTCACCACAGGGCAAAATGCATCAGGCAGGGTGGGGAGACTGCAAACTACACATGGAAATTCTCATGCCTAGAACAGGTTAAGCTGTAGGTCGAAGGGATGAAATGGGAAAGGAACCAAACCCCACCAGCAGCCACAACTGAGCTGCACAGTTTATGTAAATAACCATACTCATCAACACTGCTATTTTTAGTTGTTCATTAAAGCGTACATCTCAGAACAAATATAAAGCCAAACTAATCTGATGTAGGAGTCTTAAATCCAAGGCAACAAAACCCTTCTCCTCTCCATGGTATTCCAAGACCTTTGGGGAAGAGATACCCAAATTCCAGCCTGTGAGTCACATCCAGTCCCTCAGCCTGTCATTAGCCAAAGCTTGCTCCTTGCTACCCTGTTTGTTGCAGATCCCTCAGTTACAAAGGGAAAAGTTCTGCTGGCAGCAGCCTGTTTGTCCCAGGCAATTTTCCTACCCTCAGAACATGCTGGATGGGCTACCAGGCAAGAAGAATTGGCCAGCACTCCCTCTGAGGAAGCTCATGATCTAGGAGGTAAAGAGCCATGTTGCTGCTAAAGTGTATTTGCTTTCCTGTCATTGACAATACGTTACATTTAATACTCTCTTTAATATTTTCTATACCAATTACAAATGTGAGGCACAACCCTACATAAAATCTGAGAGCTATTCTGTACTTTTATTTCGAACCAATCTGCAAAAAAACTATCTACAAATGCACTACCCAGTGAAAACTGAAACATGCAATATAAACTGATGCTTTACACTAGGACAGGAATGGAACTCAGCTGTACTTCACCAGTCTACAGTAATTCCAAACATGGCTTTTGGAAATACACTCACACAATATTCATATATAACAACTTACCTTTCCCGAGACCTGGATCTTGAATGACTCCTCCCTCTGGATGACTTTCTCTCTTTGCGTTTATGCCTCTCCTCACCATTTTCAGATGAATTTAGGCTATCTCTTCCCTTGTCAGAAGAATGCTCTTTGTCATTGTGGTCTTCAGATTTGTGCTTCTTGGAGGACTTCTCTTTGGATTCATGTCTTCTTGCCTGTTTTAAGAAGAAGTTGGTTCTTTCAGGAAAATAGTGCAACAAAGAGAGTTAGTATGGGTATCAGAAGATAAAAATGCTAAGTTGTGATGCAACATTAGTAACCTTAGGAGTGTGACTCAATCATGAGCCACGGCTGCTTTACCTAATGTCACCAACTACCCAAAGTTGCAAATGCACGCTATCATTTTTGCCCCTTTTCCCTCCTCCCACTGTCTATAAAGGATTTTTAAGGTATCCATCAAGGTATCTTTACAGTGCTTCCATATAAGACTCACAGCATTGTAACAAAAAAACCTGTCATTTTCAGTTACTGTCTCCATTCCAAGCACTTAAGTACCTATCTTAAAGAACCTGACAATTTATGAATATGCATATATTTAAACACAGTTGCAGTAACTATTTAATATTTGCCCAAGCCTGCCATGTAGAAAGTTACTAAAATCCACACATAGTTGCAAACAAACTATTTTGCTTTTAGAACTAAAAAAATCTTCTAGTCATCACTGGGTAATTATTTTCTAGCGCAAAACTCTCTTCAGTAACTTCCAACAGTTTTTACAAAGCAAAGTGATAATTTACATGGCTGACATCCCATTTTTAGTATTTCAAACCAACATGCATCACTCAGACTTCCCACAGTAGTTTTAAATTACAGATATGCTGCTCCACTACACCGCAATTCCTTCCTGCAGTGCCTCTTAAAAAAAAAAAAAAAAAAAAAAAAAGAATCCTTTTTATAGCTGCAATGCCAAAAATATTTAGCAAGGTCAGGCCTGATTTTTGCCAGTGCTTTCCTTAGAGACTAAGTCATGACATCAACACCCTTTCTTAATATATCCAGTGTGTTTTGAAACCTTTCTAGCACAAAAGCACAGCCCATTTAAATCTTACATTTAAACATTGTTCTGCTCAAATCACAGATCAAGCATGATACATTCATTTTAGATAAACCCCAATTATTCAAAAGTTGTTTGTTTGGTTTTTTTGCTTATCTGTATCTGTTAACTACTCATAAAACCTTTTCTTCCATCACAACTCTCTTTCAAATCAATCTGGAGAAGATGCTATTATTAGTTTATACCCACTTGTCCAAGCCTATCTCTTTATTAAATACGTATGCATTTCTAAATGTATTTGATTATTGGTCTTTAAGTAATCAAGAATATTAGATAATTTTCCTGCTTTTATGGTATTTTATTCTTAACTCCTATAATAATCAATTGTTACATCTGAGGTTACCTGTACACTAATTTGAAGTGTATATTTATGTAAGTTGTTGTTCTCATATACATACTAAGAAGAATTACTGATATTCAGCATTTAGTCTACAGACAGAGCTTAATCTTGCAAACGAATGACAAGAGTACATCTACTGTGGGAGATCATTTCTCATCTGTTCACTCTGTGAAACTTAAAAGCTGCTAAATAAATTGTGTAAGATTAGATCCAACAGCCTAGCAAAGCACTGTACAGGAATTTAAACACCTTTTTTTAATCATTAAAGAGAGTCTTAGAACTTTTTATTTTAATCACATCTTTCAGACACACACTTAGTAATAAAACCACCATTATATCCCATAACGGATTTAAGATATTTTTAAGGGAAATATGAGTTTGAATGACTAATAGTTACCTTATCATGAAGTAGGCTTATAATTTTGCTATCTGAGTCTGCAGCGTCTTCAGTTCAGTCTCTTCGCGCATTAGCACGCTGAGTATGATTTATTATAGAAATGTTATCATGTGAGCTAAACAATATATTATTCATTTCACAAAAACTCGCCTAGATTTTTCTTTCCTCCTTTTTTTTTTTTTTCCTTTTTAACAGAGCTTCCATTGGAATGGGGGAAGGAGAAGTTCCTGACCCGGGTTTGAGGTTAAAAAGTCCCTTATCTGTCCCAGCCTATTGCCCCACACGGCTTAAGCTTCTTTATGACTATTTCAATGCTCCTGGTTTGCTTGTTTCAGCTCTTCTCTGGTGTGTGAGCCAGTTATTTTTAAGGCATTATTGATGCTGTCTCTTCTCACTCCCCTATATATACACACACACACTCATTTATTTATTTTAAGAGACAGCCCTCTGAAATTTTTGCTGCTACTGTCACATTTCCAGCTGACTCAGCTTGTTTGTCAAGCTATGACAGCCTTTACAATTAAAGGATGCAATAAACAGAGCTCAGTCCAGTGAGGAATTATTTTTAATACACCTAAGTAGACAGGTATGTATTATTCAAAGTCCTGAACACTGGCCAGGAACAAAGCCACCCAAGGCTTTTGGATAATGGAAGCTCTGCAAAAGTGATCAAGAACACCATTCTACTTCTCCACATGAACTCTCTCTTTTGGCTGTTTCCACAAAAATTTAAAAAAAAAAAAAAAAAGAAAAAAAAGAAAGAAATTAAGTTACTAGTTTCTCAAAAGCATTTTCTATAAAACTATTACCTTGTCAACATGATGGCTGCAATCATGCTTCACTATGAAAGGCTCTCCATATCCATTTTTAAGCTTAAAGTTTTCAATTTTTGTACTTACCATAAAGTCATTTATATAGGTTTACACATATGTGCATTACTACAAGATACTTTTTAAGATGTACAATTACCTAAACGCTACAAAGTGTTAATTACCTCTTTGCTTCTGCTCCGGCTTCTGTGTTTTCTGCCTTCAGTATCTGGAGAAGAAAACATTTACTGTCATTTACCAAGATATAGAAACGACCACCTGGCAATAATCTTTCTAGCTCCTTTCTGTTACTCCACCCCTTAAAGCCAAAATTTAAAAAACAAACAGCACGATTTGAGTATCTACTGCAGAAAGCAAACACTGGCTGTTAGTTCCAGTTCTTTGCATTTATTTAAGTTCTGACAGTGAAAAACTAACCCACATCATACTCCCCTCATGTTCTTCTGCCAGGTAACCTTGTTCTCGTTACAACTACGCAAAAGTATCCCAGTCTATGCTTATCTAATCAAAATGAAACAAAATAGGGCAGTTTCCTGTTTGGTGTGGTCTGACCGCATCCCCCCTCCCCGATCCCTTCAACACTGATAAGACCTTTTCCCTCAGCAGCTTCCATATTTAGGATATACCCCTGAAGTTAGTAGATCCATTTTCTTCCCAATTCTAAAGGTTACTAGAGCCAAGTCTGTCTGTTTTTCCCAGAATTGCTTCAAAGAGAATTCAGCTCTACAAGCAATTTGCTTCCATCGAGGCCATACCTGACTTCCGTCTTCTTTCCCTTGACCGTGAGCGTGATCTCGAATAATGATGCTTTGATGTTCTGGGAGAACTGGAGGCATCTGATTGCTCCTTTTTCTTCTCTCTTTCTGGAGAGGATTTTTCTGGGACTACTCCATCTCGTTCTGTATCACTACCCTACACATGAAGACAGAATGTTTAAAAAGCAGAAGCTTAGGACTGAAAACCAAGAAAAAACCAATTTACCTCATGCTTCCTCTGAAGATATACCTAATTTTTTTCTGTAAACACAATGCCGTGTTTATCCCATGCTCAGGCAATAGCTTTATAGACTTGCAGTGAAGTGTGTAACTGCATGTGAATCGATCTTTAAAGATTTCAATGAAGAGAACTGATATTAACACTTTGCTTTCTCATTACATTAAACTGTACTTTACTTTTTCCATGTACTTCTGAAAGTATCAGTAACACTAAACTCTGATGCAGTTTTCTCTAAATGGTGTTGGTAGCTCAACCACTTTTTAGCATTTCCATGACCAGGATTACTTAAGGTCAATGTTGTCCCAACAGATGCGAGTGACCTCGCAAATTTGGGCATTACTGAGGCACAGCATAAAATCCCTAGAGTGTTGTGAAGCATGGAATGAACTTTGAGGAGAAATGCAGTAAGGTGCATTGTTTTAGTGTTAGACAGCTAACTCTGGAATGAGGAAACACCTCAACAGTATCTCTGTGCAAAAATACTTATTTGTATGAGAGCACATACAGGTCACTTACACCTGTTCCAACAATATCACATTTTTCTCAGATAATGAAAACCAAGACGTTGCCTTCATTCCTTCTAAACCTTGATCTAGGAGGACTAAATCCAAAAACTGGTCTTGAGAATCCAGATACTCTGTGACTCAATCTGTGAGAGGTAAATGAGTACAACTGGTGTACAAGGCACTGAAAGGAACAGAGTGAAAAAGTACACAGAGAGAAGGTGAATGTGCTCCCATTAATGATTTTACAGGTTCACTGGTTTTGTTCTGATCTCTTAAGTGCCAGTCATAATCAAACCTTCTGAACACCGTGGGGCTGCAGAAGATGTCACTAAGGACATCATTTGGCCCAGAATTGCTATTCAGGAAGACATTTTAGTGTAGCAGAGGACTCAAACTTGCAGTTGTCCACCAGCTGCAACTGATACAATGGTTTGCAAACTGAGCAAGACATGTGAAAACCTCTCAAATGTTCATTTATATCCATTACTTTGAAAACAAAGCAGCTACTTTTTCTTACACAACAGATATTACAGATTATCACCAATATACTGTGTACTAATGGCAGACTTTCTTCATGACATGCTACAGGTAAATATTTGGATTTATATTTCAGCTACTACTGTTCACAATTTGAAGTTACTTGAGAAGAAGGAAAATACCAGCTAAGAGTATAAATTAGCTGGAACTTAAAACACATTATCCAAGTGAAATTGAGCCCACTGCCACATTTTCCAAGGCTACCAATCTCATTATTTACACAGTGCTGCTCATTAGTGCCCTTGTGCTCTGTACCTGAGGGAAATCTCTGTGCTACAAAAAAAACCCCAGCAATAAAAAAGCTGACGGCATTCAGTGAGATTATTCTCAGTTCTTAGACTGGCCACAGGCTCAGTGTTACCTTGAATAAGCCTCTCACCTACACTTAAGAGGAACCTCTAAATACAGAAGTAGAACCTTTAATCTAAGTGCAAAACCACATGCATATAATAAAGTCCTTTTACAGAAAAACGTATCTTACTCTTAACAGGGTAAGTTATATAACAACAACAAAAATTTTTAAAAAATCAATTTTCTTCAGAAGTTTACAGTCCCCCTTGCTCTGTGTCACCACTGGTCAAACTTTCAAGACAAGGACTTTAATTACCAGATTAGACACCGCAAAATGCTTAAAGTCAACTTTGAAAAGTTTTATCACTTTCAAGTTGTTAGTTGGTTTTTCGTGGGTTTTTTTTGCACTCAAAACTATTTAAAAACTTTTGAAAAAATTAACCACATCAGGTTAACTCTCTGATAACTCTTACTGGTTCATCAACCCAGTTAGGGGTGAAATAGCTCTATACGTTACCAGATCACAGATTTTTTTTCAGAGAAAATAAAGCTACACTTAGACCGTGCTTGAACGTGAAGGGCAGTGATAACTACAGCAGAGGCGTTTCCCATCGGTATTAACCATAAAAAGCAGGATGGGAGAGAATTAATCGAATACAAAAAAGCCTGTGATTAAACACAAATAAAAAGGGCCAAGAAAAGCAGAGAAACGAAAATTTAACACAGCACAGACACCAGGTCGCTCCCTCACAGGGAAGCTTCGCCCCACAGTCCCCATGAGAAACGCCAGTATCGCCACAGCGCTTCTCCCCCAAGCCATGGAACCACCAGGGCTCAGTCCCAGGGAGTCTTCGCCTCTCTCCAAGCCCCGAGGAAAGAAACAGAAACTTCTGGAGACACGAACTGAAGCGGTGAGAGCAGCGCGGCCGCCCCTCCCCGAGCCCATCATGGCGCCGCAGCCCAAGGCGCGGCGGGCGCCATTTTGTGTCTCCGCGCACACGNCAACGTCCTCGCAGGGCTCGACCTCCCTCGGCTGCGCGGCCACAGAGATCGCGCGCGGCCCCGCCCGCCCTCGCTGCAGGTGCCCGGATGTGGCGCCGCGGGGGGAGCGCGGGGGAGCGCGGTGCGTTGTGGGCCCGGGAGGCGCGTTCTCCTTCGCGGAGCTTTGGCCGCTGCCGCGACCCGTAGATCCTGTCCCGGCTCCCGCCAAATTGAAACGCAGGAGCGGCTGAGGGGGCGCGGTCAGGGGAGCCGTGTCCCTCTGGGAACGGGGCTGTCACCGGTGAGGGGATCGGGGCGTTCCCGAGGGCTCGGGAGTGTCACCGGTGAGGGGTCGGGGCGTTCCCGAGGGCACGGGAGTGTCACCGGTGAGGGGATCGGGGAGACCTTGTGGGCAGGGATGCCTCTGGAAATAGGGATGTCAGCGGCCGCAGTGAGGATTGCGGGTCCCTGTGAGCGTGGGTTTGTCACCGCGGTGAGGGGCAGTGGTTCCCTGAGGGCAGGGGATGAGGGTCCCTGTGAGCAGGGGGTCCCTGTGGGCAGGGGTTTGTCACCAGTAGAGGGGATGAGGGTCCCTGAGAGCAGGGGATGTTCACAGCGTGGTAGGGAGGACTCTGGCAGTGAATTTAGTTGGCGAGGTCTGTTCCCCCCAAGCTGCCTTCAGCCAGGCCGGGATCCACACTGCTCACTTGGTTCTAAACACAGTTTATCCTTAAGAGGCTTCTTGTACAGCCCTTCATCCTTGCACAGTGTCTCCGTACAGTAACACAGCCATAACTTGTTTGCGGCCATAGAACATTTTAGAGCTGTCTGCTCTACAAGATGTTCCTGAAATGTTTATCCCAGGCAAAGATGTGGAACGATATTGAGCTCCTGCTCAACGACGACACCGGGCAGCTCCTTGTGGGTTTGGGACACGAGTGTGGCACCGCCTTGTACCAGGTGGATACACGGCTGCAAATCACTTCTTCGGAAAAGGTAAAACCCATCGAAGCTGTGCTTTTATCTTTCTTAATAAATAATTAATTTTCTAATAAAATACCTGGCCTTCTTTGTCATGTTTTCTGAAGCGTTCCTGTGTGTAACAACCTTTCCGTTCCCAGGTGTCTGTGAACCCTCAGCTCCATGCACGCAGCTCCAGGGATGGCAGCATTGTTGTTGTGGACAGATCTGTGGCACTTCTGGACAGCACTGGGCTGTCTCTCCTGATGCACGTTCAGTTTGGTGAGTTCATTCCTTTGGAATTCCACTTTGCAAGTGAAAAGTGGTTTTTAAAATACGTAGGTTTGTACAGGAAAACATAGCAAGTGTCTGACTAGCCTGTAAAAGGAAGTATTATAACAAGTATCTAAGTAATAAAAAGTGATTTTGGCTTCTGAACACAATTAACTATTTCAGTACATTGTAATTAGGATCCTTCCTAACTTTTCACTGAAGTGGGAATACTGGATACCAAAACCACTCCCTGTAGGCCCCTTTCCATACTTCACTAAGTCAAAATAATTTGTTTGGAAGAAATCTGGAATGCTGTGTTGTCCAATTCTTGTGTGAATGTGTACTCATAAAACCCAAATCTTAATATTTGACATTTTGCCATGGAACTTTTCAGATACTAACGTGGATGTAGTGGGTATGTGTCAAGAAAACCAATTTCTTGTGGTTGGTGAGAGAAGTGGCAGTTTACATCTTATCCACATTCCATCAAAACAAACCTTGCTAACGAAGGTACAGTAACTTTTCTATTTAATTTTGCTGAAAACGTTTTGTTCTCAGACTTTCTTGAGTTTTTTTTTAGTCTTTCTTCCAAATACCAAAGTATAAACATCCTTGTCTTTTGACTATTCTAACCAAACAGGTGAAAGGGACACTTCTGTTCCCATGAGTAATGAGTAAGGAAAATGTATTTAGGAATGGCATGCATAAACAAGAACCAGGCCTTCATGAAAGAAAATGTTGAAAGTTTAAACTGATGATCAATATTTCATTTTTTTTTTTAGTAAAATACAGAATAATAGTCTTTATGCTGTTTCTATTTTAGATTTTGGTTGAACAATCTTCAAGTGAAAAGACTTACTTAAATCTCTTTATTGTAAAAGATAATGCAGATGCAGGTAAGAACTGGATGATTTTTTTCCTCCCCCTTTGTCTGAATTTTTGTGATTTTGTTCCCTTTTAATAACTCTCAGGGAAAGAGATTACAAAAGAAATAATACAGGAAAGCGTAAAGACAAGTTCACTTTATGTATGCAGTGCAAACCAAAGCTGTAGAAGATTCTTTATCTCATTAATTATTTTACAAATGCCATAGCAAACAAACATTCAGAACTTAATACCTCTTTCGTTTGAGACTGTGTTAAACATATGAAAAGGCTTAAAAAGGAAAAATTCCTTCTCTCTTCTTCTATCTGACTTCAGTAGTTCTGTTCTATAAGCTCCCAGCCCTGTTCTGTCACAATATATTATTCTGCTCTTAGTTGGAGATGACAAAATTTTTGTTTAAAATAGTCTTATCTAGTGGTCAGATGATTTTTTGGGGTCAGTTATTTCGCTGTCCTGTTTACAAGCAATTATTCTCTTTACTTACTCTTGAATACTTAAGTTTGAAATATTTGTGTTGGGTTTTTTAGGTGTTTATCACATGTTCATTCTCACAAGGAATGGATGCTTCTGCATTATGTGTGTCCCACTTGCTAAAACACAGGAAGGTAGGAGAAGCTACAGACCCCTTGGGATTTCATTGGAACAGGGAGACCTCTATTTAAAAACTTTCCTGTATGATCTTAGGGCCTTTTTTAAATTTTGAAAAAGTTTAACACCGATTTTATTTTCTTTTTTTTTTGATATTTAGCAATTGAGAGGATGGATATGACTACAGCAAAGCAAGTAAGAAACACCTGCAAAACTGGTAACGTGATAAAAGTGCACAGTTTGTAACCAAATTTTGCTCTGTACATTCCATTGACTGCTTACCAGTCCATTCTTCCACCTCATTGTTACTTTTTCTGCACATTTCGAAATGAGCAGAGATTTTATCCACTGGTTCTATAAACAACTCTTTTTCTTCCCCATTTGTTGACATCCCCTTCCTCTCCCACCCCACAAGTTACAAGGACAGATAAAGACAACTTTCATTGCCACGGGAGAGCATCACAGCCTCGGCTGTCAGGATTTTGTGATCAGCAACTCAGTGGACAAATTCCATTTGATAATTGGGGTAAGCACTAAGAACATGATCATAACAACTTTTTTGTTATCAGTGATAGTGTTTTTGGATCTGCAACAAAACTTTTCTCCAGGTGGTTGAAAAAGAAGCTCATCAGCTTTTTGCACTTAGACATTTTACCTTTCATTTCCTTCGCTGTAAATTTAAAGGTTGTCACTTGTGCAGCTTGTCCTTAGTTTTTCTCATAATGAAATAACTGTTGTAATTTCCAAAACTATTTTGTTATGATGGATGAGGAGAAAATATTTTCATCCTGGTTTTATGAGCTTAGTAAATCACTGGTTCCTGGTCTGTACAGGCTGGATTGTTTACAGATACTATCTTTGAGCTCACAGACAAAAACAAAAGCTGGCAACAATTTTCCAGTCAGGTTCCCATTCAACAAAGCCCTGCTAAAATAACAAGGTCTAAGTCAACAAGGCTTTTAAGCTTGAATTAAGTACAGGAACTAATAAGAAAATTAAAATATAAACATGCTTTGAAATGTTATTTTGGACTGGAAACAAGTTCTCTGAATTTATTTTTTGAAGCCTGTTGAATTCAATTGGATTTTCCTCAGCAGGCCCAGTATAATTTCATTCAGCTTTTATATTCTATGAGAATGAACAGTAGATATTTTGAAATGCTGTTTTTCAAAGAACCAAAAACTGCTGACTGTAACAATCACTGTAACAAAGACCAGTCTTGAAAGGAGGAAGAAAAAAGGTTAAATTAAAAATAAATAAATCAATGTATTTTTCTGAACATCAGTAGAAGAATAAAGTTTAATTTAATTTTGCAGCTTTCCAAGTTAAAGATCAGTTGTAGAAGCAGACATGTCAATGGTCAAGTATCTACTGTCTAACCTCATTTTACTTTGCCTCTCCTGACAGGGAAAAGGTGATTATGTGCTCTCCAAATGGGAGGTAGACCCCACCACTGCCCTGGTGTCTGCTCAAAGTTTTGCTGATTCAAGTCTGATCCAAGGTAAAGAGGGTTTTATCTTTTTATAGACAAGATACAGATTTCATATTTAATGGCAGAATGTACTAGTTTTCACTTACTTCATGTTTTTTTAATAAAGGCACATGTACCAAACAGAACATTTTTTCTAAAGGTACAGCCAAAATGCGGGCATCAAAGTTACAGTTTAACTTAAATACATAAATCACAATTCTCTTTAAACTAAACTTTGGAAGTTCCATGAGGTTAAACCACGAGATTTCCAATGCTTGGTTGTGTTTTTGAATATGTTTTTGCTTCAGATACATATCTCAAGAAAAATAAGAAATTTATGTGATATTAATATTTTTTAGGTGCTGCAAAACTTCAAGTCCTTGATAATCAGCTGTTTGTTTTGGATACAGAGGTATGGGTAATGATTTGTGTTTAATCTTCACTTTACAATGTTCTTGAAACAGCTTATACACATATTTTTAAAGATTTAAAGTAAAGTTTCTGTAAAATAAAGTTGCTTGTATTTACTTATATGAAGAGCATCTTGATCTTCCTGTGTTGGGGGTTTTTTAAATTCTATTCCTATTCATTATTTAAGCCACGAAATGTAATATTTTGCTCAAAAATGTCTTCTATAAACTATGAAATCATATCTGATTTTTTTTTAAATCTAGAACATCTTAAACACATGGGATGTTTATTCTCTCACTCTAATTTGGGATTGGCCTTTAATACATATTGAAGAATTTCTTCTAACTACTGAGTCAGATTCTTCTGAAGTCACTTGGTAAGTAAAGAGTTAGGGCATCAGTTCTGAGGAGTGAAAAGTTGCCTGGTGCTGTTGCCCAGAATTGCAAGATAAGGTTAAACAGAATGTGTGAAAAAGTGTAACTACTGTTCTAAAGACTGAGAAAGTGCTAGAAACTATACAGCTGTATATTAAAATCTACAGGGATTTTTGAATGTACGTGTTTTCATGGAATGCAGAAGTTTCTAAAACTCAGAAGCAAGAATATTTCACAGTTTTAACCTGAGATTCATGCAGCAAATTTTGCTTTATCTCTTTCTCATTCATTAGGCAAGGGCTTGCCAATGTTAAACTGATTGTCATGACAATGCCAGATGACAAACAGGTATAATCTCCATATCTGTGTTCTGTTCCTTAATTTTTATGCAATTGCTCATAGGAAAAAAGGGGGAGAGGGAAGGAGGGGGCAAAATATTTGGGGCACAGAGAATTCTGACGAGCTTAAAGTCCAAACTGAAATGTGACCATCTATATATAAGGCTATAGCAAGTGAGGGCTGTTGGGATTCTTGTGGTGGTGACCAGGGCAAGCTGTCCCACTGGTTGGGGTTTTTATGGATTGTTTGGGGTTTATTTGTTTGGTTTTAAAGGTAGGCAGACAAGGAAGAGCAGCAAAATTTATTGTTATCTTACACCTCTTCACAGATTTCTTTAGAGCAATGTCTCTGCTGCCTTCAGCATCTACCCCCAGGTAGAGTCAGTGCAGTTAACAGAAATAAAATACCAGGATGAATATTATACAATATTAAAAATTAAATTAAACCTGTCAAATTATACGAGAGAGAGAGAAGGAGGAAACATCTGAAGTTTCATTAAACTTCCTCAAACTGGAGATCTGCATTCCATAAAAGTCCTACAAATACTGCCCTCTAATTCCATAAGAATTCAGAAATTATTCTTCAAATATCACTCTCTCACCAGTGTAAGAGAAAAAAGTAATTCTGACTACTTTGTTTTCTCCCTTTTGTTATAGATGAGAAGCCTAATGGTTTTTGCATTGCCCGCTATGCAACAGCTCTATTCTCTGCAAGTGTCTCTTGTTTCTTCCCTTGTTCAAAGTGGGATTTGCACAGTAGGTTTAGATGATTTTCTTTTTGTTCTTTGAAGAAATATAGTTGTCTAAATAAATGTAAATATTAAAGAGGGTACTCTGTTATTCTTGTTAGGTTAGAAACAATTTCTTCTAGAAACTATGCAGGGACTGTACAAAGAAAGATTAAGTAATGTCCCCCAAAAGATCAAGAAAAATATCCTATTGTGAAGCAAAGAAACAATTTTAAATTTATTCTGAGGTCTCTTACACTATTTAATAGCTCTGCCAGTTATTCCTGCTTCTGTTACAGCTAAAAACTGAGGGAAGTTTTAAGTTCTCTTAGCATAGAAAAATGCTTTGTATTTATTTGGAATTTATTTCATTTCACCTAATGGTTTCTGTTATTGCACACTACAGGATACAATATTCTTTTTGGAAGGAATTCATGAAAAGCATCAGATGTAAGATAATATTTTGTTTGTAACTAGCTCACTATTATATAAAAATGGCAGATTACTTCCACATGGAGTTGATAAATTCACATAGCTCCCTCTCATCCTCAGGCCTTCTGAAGACCCGGTTTCTATAGTTGTGATGAGAAGTTTAACTGAAGCCTTGCCAGAAAATAGGTACTGGTTTCTGTGAAACACCATTGTATTATATTTTTTTTTAGTACCTGGTTTGGTCTGATATTGAAGTAGTTTATTTTATTTCATCCTTAGACTGAGTCGTTTACTGCACAAACACAAATTCACTGAAGCAGAGAATTTTGCTATTCAGTTTGGACTAGATGTTGAGGTGAGTTGTTCATTCATGATAAAAACATTGGAGATTAATCAATATAACTGAAATTAGGAGTAAGGTTCTTGCCCTATAGTCCAATAGAAAGTATTAAAAATATTACAAATGTTACCAAGGTAGTGGAATGTTACCTTTTAAAGCAACTCACTTTACTTGTATGATTTTTTTTAAACAGCTTGTATACAAAGTAAAAGCAAACACTATTTTAGAGAAACTGGCTTTAGCTTGTGTTGGGAAATATGGCCAGGAAGTCTTGCTGGATCTTGGGAATGAAGCCAAAGAAAATCTGCAAAAAATTCAGGTTTGTTTTTATTTCTACCCTCTCTCTCTCTCTACTAAAGCAATTCAAATTATAAAGGGTCTTGGAATAATTTCATTTGTTTCCTTATGCAAACAGGACAACCAGTTTGTTGTGAATTACTGCCTAAATGCTCCATGGCCACTGTATGAAACCACTCGAGAAATGCTGAATTATGCTAAAGTCAGAGTAAGGGGCTTATTTGTTTCAATTTCTTCTACTCTTCAACTTCTATTCCACCCTTCTGTACAACTTGAGAGGGGCACAAACCAGTTACAGTCATTCCAAAAAGCAGAAGTAAAGGCATTATAAATCCTATACAACCAAACATGAAGAAGCAGCAACCTTGGTTGGTCCAACCTCGTTCTTGGTATTGCTCAAGGGCAAAAAAGAGCTTGCAGTTTTATTTTTGCATCAGAAAGCAGGGTTCAGTTTTGAGTAGCAGTTTTTAAAAGTACCTTTAAAATATTAATTTTCAAACTAAAGCTCAAAGTAGGCCACCTTTTTTGTTTTCATTATTTTAGTCTTTCCTGCCTTATCAAACAGAACCAGAGACACAAATTATCTGTCTGATCCTCCATCCATGCAGAAATCCAACCAGATTAGACTGGATCAGGTTAGATCCAATCTAACATTGTAAAATCTCAATTTATAGAAGTCCTGACTTTTTGCTCATGTCTTTACTGCACTCACAGTCCTGTCTGGCATGTTCTGAGTTGTCAGCCAAACCCTTTCATGTCCTTTTTTCAGATCTTGAAGAAAGATAATAGAGCCAATGCTCCACCATCTGATGGGGCTCCAGTATCCATAGCTGAGGTGAGGACAAAATTTCTTGGATTTGCAGTATCATATAAACAATTGTAATGTAGAGTTTTACAAACTGTACAACTGGTGAACTTTTAAAAAGTCTAAACAAAATTATATTTTATATTATGAAAGAGAGAGAACCACAGTATTGACAGATTCAGAAATAAGCCATTCCTTCAGTCATATAAAGATTCAATTTCAGATGGTCCATAAATTGAAGGAAGAACCTTTCTTAAAGTACTTCTAGGTATTTAATTTCGTTTCTTGTTTAGTCCTGTTGTAATCTGGCCTCATCTGCCTTCAAGGAGAATCAGTGTTCTAATCATGTAATGTGACAATATATTAACCTTAAATCTCATCTGCATTCAGGTATTGAGAGCTCAGGCAAGGCTTACAACATTCTGCGAAGCTTTTGGACTACAGAAATTCAGGTTTGTTTGTGTTAGTTTAAGATTTAAAGTAGATTTGTGATTGTTAAGACTGTACCACTGAAATTATTTTATTTTTTAATATGACTTCATTGAACTTCAAGCTCTTCCTTCTCTGCCTGAAGTTTCCCATCCTGTGCTCTGGAGAAGGGAGAATGCAGAGAGGTTGAGTCATCCTGTATGTTGAAAACATAAATTATCTGTTGCACATGCTCTTAAATAGATTTTTTGTTGTTCTTCATTATGTATAGGAGGGATTATGATTTTATACAGACACAATGTACCACTCCTGTTGCAGCATACAGCACTAGGTAGAAAGGCTTTGAAGTTCTCCCCACAATTCCTTTGATAATGACATTTCACAAAGCTTCTCTTCCCCCTCTCACTTCTAGTGGCATTGCTTGGACAGAATTCCTGCATAATGAGGACATGTTCAAGATTATTGTTTCTCGGCTGGAAGAAGGAAATTTGTCTTGTGCACAGTACCTCTGGCTTAGGCATCAGGTGAGGTGGCACAGACATCTCTGGAATTTATGGAGGGGGTTAAATCTCTTCAATTTTCCAGCCTTATTTCACAGGGGCTGTTACAAAACAGCTCCTCAGAGAAGCAAAGGTCCATGGTAGAATCTCATCTATTATCACAATGATTACCTGTTCACCTGGATGCTTAGGAGGCTGAACTTCATATTGATTTAGGAATAAACTGGTATTTCTGATGTCAGAATTCATACTTCTAAGTCATGACAATTTGATTTATTCTGCAGTGCTTGTAATCTTCCATTCCCTTTCTTGCAAGCTCTCAGAATTTTTAAGTGGACCTTAGCTGCCTACCTTAAAATCCTTTAAAAATAATCACACAGACTCCTTACTCTGAATGACACATTCAAGATAGTGGCTGTGTGCTGTTATTTTATTTTTTAGTGCGGGACTTTCAGTTCCATGTCTGTTGTTTTCTTAATAAGACAGAACTATACAACAAGTATGAAAGTAATAGAACAGTGTGATTTGTAATTAATTCAATTAGGTCTTTTTTTAAGAAGACCAAGCTCTGATTTTGTTGAACAGTACTATTTATTTAATTTCTGTCTATGATTACTGAGATTTTCTATTTGTGAAATTTACTGGCTCTTCCTATTAGTGAAACAGCTTTACAGAGTATCAGATGAACATTTACTCCATGGATCTGTAATTGTTCTGGTTTAATATTTTAGGCCGATTTTGAAAGCAACTTTGATGAGAAAATGCTGAAGGATTTGCTCAATGCCATCCATTTCACTGCTCCTTTGAAGGAACTGTGTGTGTGGCTTAAAAATTTTGTGATCCCCTTCTCAAGAAGGGTTGTGCCAGATGGACAGGTGAGACTGACTTAAGAAATATAAATTGTAATTTTCTCAATTAAGATGATTTTACTGTCAGACCTACAGACTTCTGAATGTCAAGAACTTGTTACTCTGTCTTTGAAATGGATTATTTTCCCTAGCATTTATATTTTAAATTATTTCTTTTTAATTAAGTTTCTAATGGCAAATACTGCTTTGATAGATAGCATAGCTCTACTTACAACTGTATTTTTTCAGAAAATATTAGCAAAATGGCTGGAACAAGCTGCTCGAAACCTTGAATTAACTGACAAGGTGAGTCACGCTGAAGAAACTTTGCATATCTTGTTTTTCTAGATATTTGATATAGTTTGCTAATATCAATTATTTTGGACAGGCAAACTGGCCTGAAAATGGACTCCAAGTGGCAGAGATTTTTTTTACAAGTAACAATCAAGGTGAACTGGGAGTGACAGCTTTTGGCAAGTGGACTCCTTTGGTAAGAGATGTAACTAATACAAGAATTAGCTATTAAGAGACTTCAAACAGGTGCTCTGTGCTAAAGCTGGAGTGGATAATTAAGTCACTGGTGAAGATTGACTTAGCTCCATGAAAGGAAAGAACCAAGTTCCAATTTTCCTTTGTTTAAAGATTTATAAATGTTGATGACAGCCTCTTAATGGTCTTGTTTCCTAACATTGCACTTCTCAACACTTTCAGAGGTATGGCGACTGTGAAGAGATAGAGAGGTTAAAGAAGCTGGTAAATGATTTACAAGAACTGATAAATCTGTACAGGAAATACAACTGCAGGCTGGCATTCTGTGATTTTGAAAAGGTAACACTGCAGACACTTGAAAAAGTGCTTTTCAGTTTGTTCTGAAAAGGAGAAGAATCTTAGAGCATGTGATTTAAAGTCAGACAAAAGAGGAATCCTGATGGATGGTTGGTTAAATTTGCATTCATAAGCTGCTAAGACTATTTGATAAGTTGTGTTATAAATTTTCTTTCAACTCTAGTTATAAATATAACATAACAAGATACTGTGAGGTGTGGCTCAAACTCCATGGTATGCAGGTTATTACAGATCATCTATTGTGGAACAAGGATTGGCAACAGAGAAATTGGAAGTACAAGTGAACAAGAATAGCTTTGTAAATGAAAGGATTTATTTGAGCTAAAGAGGGATTGATGCTCTGGAAATCATTCAGCTGATTTCAGTGGACTCTGGATGTTGGGTTATGTATTAGAGATGTAAATGGCCTTGCACTAACATGTGTGATGTTCTAACATGGCCTTTTCCCACTCGCTGCCCAGGAAAATGCAACCACTATCGTGTTTCGCATGCTTGATAAAATTTTGGCACCAGAGCTTGTCCCATCAATTTTGGAGAAGTTTATAAAACCCTACCTGTGTGAACATAACCTACAAAAAGATGAGCTTCTTCTACAGTATGTCAAGGTATCCACGTTTTCTTCCCTTTGAAGAAAGCTATTTCAACATGAGGAAGCAGAAACCAAGTCTGATGGCCATTTGAATTTACAACTGAATGTTAGGCCCAGCTTTTACATTCTTATTCCTGTCAATGAACTTATTGATAGTTACTATTTCAGTTATGAACCAATCCCTTCATGTCCAGAAAACTTTGCATTTTTGTTCATACTATAAGATACTCCTATCTATTCTGATTTCAAATATTCTAATCATTTTTATTAAAATACACAGGATTTGCAGGAGCGTTGTCGGACACGATCTATTTCAGTGTTTGAAACTGCCTGGGAGGCCAAGGCAGTAGCTGTCATTGGCTGCATCTCTGACACAGATGTAAGTATATTTTATGAAAGGCATCAAGTGACTCCAGCACATCAGTTCAGACCAAAACATGATTTTTACATTATCTGAGTGCATTTTTGTATGAGTGCTATGAGGAGAAAATAGTATGTTGTCCTCTTATTCTATTTTAGTCATCTCCCCTGTGCTGTTCTTTGAGGATTTAATTGTAGTTGTGATGTCATTACATGGAAAACTCACCAATTTTAATATGTATGTAACCACAGTGTCATAAATGACTGCAAGCATTTTCTGATCTAACCTGACACATCATATGACAATAAATGCCCTTTATGCAAGTGCAGATTGGGCAAGGAAATAAAATACTTGCCTAAAGCAATCAGTCACATGTGAACAATACTTCAAGGGAGTACTTTGAAACTTATTTTGAATAGTGAGCTGGTTATGTCCCTTTTGCAGCTGAAATTTGATGCAGTTCTGGAGATAATGCACGGAGCTGTGGTGCCATGGGGTGCAGCAGTGGAGCAGCTGGTCAAACAGCATCTGGAAATGAATCACATCAAGTAAGCAGCATCCACAGGCTACCCTTGGCTGGGGAAATGCTGTGTATCTGATGTAGTGTGATGATTAAATCCTGTAGCTGAGGGTAGCAAAGGAATTAATGATGCTTTGATTTGTCCTCAGAGTGAAGTTACTGCAGGAAAGTTACCGACTGATGGAGATGAAAAAGCTTTTGAGAGCCTATGGGATAAGAGATACCCATCTTTTAAAGGACAAGCAGATGATAATGGTGAGTTATCAAGACTTTAGATTTCTCCAAAGGTCACAGTGAACAGCACTTGGTGATTTTTTTTTTAGCATTTGGCGGTTTTTTTAACATCTCCCCTTAATTAGGAGAAAACATGAGTATTTCTGGAGAAGTTCCTTGATATCCTGAGGAGCCAAAGGAATTTTTAGAGTTCCTGGGCTAATTCTGTCCCCAAGCCCTGTGTTCTCCCAGTTATACTTCAGTCAGCTTTTCTCTAGATAAAAGTTTTAAGCTTCCACATATGTTGCTTGGTACAAACCAAACAATTCTATTGGTAAAGTAGTGTGTGTAAACTAATTCCCTTGTTATCCTGTACATCAACAAACTAAAGTCCATTTCTTTTTTCTTCTTACAGAGGCTTGTGAGATACATTCTTAAACAAAATACCCCTTCTTGCTTGGAGGATGCCTTGAAAATTGTGGAAGCATACATGTTGCCCACTGAGGAAGTCTGCCTCCTAAGGATGATGGACCTGATTGACAAAGAAAGGGTAAGGAAATACTTCATGTCAGTTGATCCTGGAATTTACAGACACTGAGGCCTCTTGACAAAACGGGGCAAGTCGTATTGCTGAAATCTTATCAGCAGTTTGCATCTGTATTTTTAATTCAAGTTATTAATTCTACACCCAACTGCCTATGCCTGACATTGAAAATGAGACCTTTGTCAGAGATTTACCCTTCATTTGTGGCAGAATAGGATGAAAGTTATGACCTACAATACCCCAGATCAATTTGGAATTGAAGTCTCCACGAACTTTCATGTGTTGTTTTTGCTTACCCTATTGGCCATTGTGCAGCCATTGCATCAGAACAAGACTGTACACAGAACTTGGCTTTTCCAAAAGCAAGTGCCCTTTTCATTATTTCTGTTTCAATTTTGTTTGTTTCTTTTTCTCCCTTCAGGGAGAGGAATCTCTGACTTTCCTAAAGTCTCTGCCTCTTGCTAAAGCTGAGGAAGTTGCAGAGAGATTGACTCTGTGGGGAAGACTGGTGTTACGGAACAAAACAGATGATCCTGAAGAGGTACCAAGGGTTTTCACATCAGAAACTGTGCACACAAGTTATTCTGAAAAGGGAGAAATGTAGATAATTCCTGTGAGAGCTAACAGACTTAGGAGTAAACACATGCCTATATTTACTATTTCTATAGAAGGTTAATGTTTAAAATAACTTTCTGTTCCTTTGCTTTTCAATTGGTTGTACCTTAGACTTGGTAATTGTTGCTTAAGAAGTTTGTGGAACATTGCATTCTACTTTAAGAGCTGAAGCCCAAGTCTGTTCCTAGCAACATTTTAACAAAAAAATAAAAACCTCTTCCTTTCCTGCAGCAAAAAACACAAATGTTTTTGACTAAGACACTCGTGGAAATCCTTAAATTCCAGTTTAGCATTCAAAAAGGTAAGGCACAACTTCAACATCTTACATCTTGTTTGTATAAATGGAATCAAAAAGTAATTGTTTTTCTCCTCCAACAGAAAATCCTGTGAAGAAATATGAATGTGAAGAAAACCTAAAATTGTTTGAAACACTTGCTGCCCTGCAGGTGGGGATTTTTATTGTTTTAAATCCCTTTTCATTTACCATAGTTATTCCAATTGTTCTTACCAGGTGGATCATATTAAAAATTAATTGTATTTACTACATACGTGCAAAAGTTGTTTTTATTATTTACTTCAAATTGTTTCTAAGGCTAATCTAGCCGGGGGAAGTTCCCAATTAGAACTCAGTTGTCTATTTAAACCAAAAATTAGATACTCTCAATAAAGCCTTAATTGCTAATACTTCAAAAATGTCATGATAGCGTGCTGTAGTAATTTATTAAGATGTCAGGACAGTAGGTAAAAAAGCAATTTAAATTGGATACAAATATATAATCTTTTTTTGTTGTTGCAGGAATATTTTGATATCTTTCTCTCAGATGAAGAATACAGCAACCCTTTGCTGATATCTGCACTTCTGGAGGATCACATAAGTGCTTATGAAAGTGTCAGATCTGCATCCACATCTAGAAATGTGCAAGCAGTGAATTCTAATTCAGGAGGTGGCAAGCCCAAGAACCCTCCCACTGAACCAAGGTTGTACAGACTGGCTTTGCTCCTGCAAGTCTCCGAGCATGAACTGGCAGAAAAACTGGCCTTGAGAGCCCTGGATGATGGAAAAGTGGAAGTAGCTGTCAATATATGCAGGTAAAACTGCAGAGCTTTTCAAGATCATCACTTTTGGGCTTTTCTCTGAACTATTTCTGCCACTTTGCAGAATCAAGTAGATGTAGAGCAAAGGAAAGGGTTTTTTGGTTTAGTTAAATAATTAGAACAGAATGTGGCCTTAAGTAAAAGCCCTAAGAACTGCTGGGTTTCTATTTTTAACAGCCTTTTCTTTCTTAATAGGGAATTCTGTGAAAATAGGTGGAATGAAAATACAGGGAAGCTGCTGTTTGCAGTATGTCATAGGCTCTGTCACATGCTGGGAGCTGATGTTCCAATGATCACTCCTCATGGGATGAATCTTCCAGCAGTGATCCATGAGCTGGCTGGCCAAGCAGCTACACTGTGTAGTGCAGGTAATTCCATTTACTTGTGTTCACGTTGGGAGCCCAGCTTTCCAAACAGTGTTAAATAAAGCTGAAAACAAAGCGAATTTCTAGATCTGCATTTGTGAAAATAGGTGCTGCAAAATTGTTTCCTTTTAGTAGGACATATGAACCTTCCATTCCTGCTACTGATCTTGCTGTTTTTACAGATTTAGTGTTGGATTGTCTGGAACTGTGTAAATATACTTCACTTGCCAAGGCAATTCATGGACAGTGCCAAATGGACAACTATGAATTTACAGCAGAGGTATTTTCTGTGCTGTTCACTCTATGTATTATTTTCCCCTCTCATTTCTCCAGCACTCTTTAATCAAAAAGCCAACAACAACAAAAAAATCCACACAGAGCTCTACAAATAAAAATTTCCTAGAATTTGTGTGTTCTTCAGCTTAAAGAATAAACTGATTTGAGTCCTAAAAGCAGTGCAGCTGTGAGACAAGCACAAGTAGCACTCTCCACTTACATTTCAGTATAATAAATCCTGCTGAAAATAGTGATTTTATCAAACAGCTTCTGCCAGGACTGGCAGAGAGCTGACTTGAAAGTATGGCAGGGAGGGTTTGGTTTTTAAATGAATGTATTATGTGAAAGCTTTCCCAAGAGTTCTGTAAAATTTTAAGATGATCAAGTCCTTGAATAGCATCTTTGTTTTCTGTTTAGGTCAAGCAGTGCTTTAGGCTACTTGAAATGAATAGGCTCTTACAGCTGGAGTGGAGTAGAGCAAAGTGGCTGGGCTTGTTTATGCACAAAATGTTATTTTTCTAGAAAATGGTCCATTTGGAAAATGTTTGCTTATAACATTTGACCAAGAATGTTTATGAAAGCCTCCATTAAATTAAATAAGAGAACATTTTGGCTGTACAACTAAACAACTGCAACATGAAAGACAAATGTGGCTGCTCTAGGTAGGAAATATATTTGTTGCTGCTGGCCATTTAACAGAAGTACTATTTTCAAATAGAACATCACGTTCTCTTCCTGTATTCCAAACCAGAAACCTCTTGTGGACTTACTAACTCTGCCTCTTATTGTGTATACTTTTGACAATGTTCTTACTTAGACAACATCTTCTGGAGCTGATAAAGATCCTTATGAAGAGTGGATTTATGATGATTTCTTTAAAGAAGATGGGATAGTCCTTGATCCTCAGACATCTCTTCCAGTTGCATATGAACTTACTGCTGCTGTTCTGCCTATTTGTGGTAAGCTTGCTTTCCTGAATGTTGGGACAATATAAAATCTGTGTTTCTAACTGATTTTTATCTAGAAATATACATAATTCAGCATGTGTGTGGAAATTACCACCTCAGAAATCTCAGACAAACTCACAGTAGAAATACCCACTAGGGGGTATAGAATGGAAAGAAGACTTTGGTTTGGTTCTTACTTTCACAGATGAAGAGTTTAATGTTGACTGTCTCATCCAAGGGATTTACATACAAAGTAGTTACTGAAAACTGTTGGATTCCTTTGTGAGTCTGAGAGATATTCCCTCCTAGAAAATAAATTCTGAGCAGCCTCAGTTAAAAATAGCAGCAAATGGCTCTTGGGGTTCACGTGTCTCTATTTTATGCCCTGTCCCTGTGGTATTTTTAGGGTTCTCCCAGACTTCCTGGTGTTTCTGAGTTCCTGACACTGCTGATGTGCATTTTCTGTCTTTCAGAGGACAAGCTGTATCCCTTGGAGTCCATTAGCCTGGCACACCGAGCATTTGTGGAAGGTATCACACACTGGTTGGGTGGGAAGGGACCTTAAAAATCACTTCATTCCAGGGACACGAGGGCAGATCCACCACAATGAAAGTATAAACAGACCACTGGAAAAAAATGAGGTTTAAATTCACCCTACACAAGCGTGACTAACTCAGAGGGGGTTTTCACAGGTGCCTAAATGTTCCACTTAAGGCCATATTTTAGGGGGTGGTTTGGTTCAGCACAGAAATCAGCAGTTTGGGTGGTAATTCCTACCATTCCACCCTGTGATTTTTGAGTGTGTCAAAGCCTGTACTTAGGACAGATATTCTACCACTGTGAGTGAGGATCATCAAAGCCTGTCCAAGAAGACAACTTCTGGTCAAAAACTTGTGGGTTTTGAACTAAAATGGGAATCTGTATTAAATTAAAAGCCCTGAGAATTTTAGGTTTCAAAGGGAACTAAGGCAAATCCTGCGTCATAAATTTAACGAAGAAAAAGAGAAACTGCTCTGATATTAACTCTGAGAACAATATGCTTCATAATTATTTTCTGGGGTTGTTTTTGAAATATTTCACAGGACATAACTTCCTGCTGCCCGTTGGATCTCCCTGCTCTGCAGCAGTGCAGAACCTGCTGGAGTGCAGCCAGTTCCAGCTGGCCCTGAAGCTCACGCTCTGTACCTTTGGATCCTGTGTCCAGCATGTCATTTCAAACACCAGGGATTTGGCCCCGAGTGAAAAGGTAACTTTCAGCAAGTTTAGAGTAGTTCTCTGAGGATTTGGGAGGCAGGGGAAAGGCTCTCACCGTGACCTTTTATTAGCACCACTTATCAGATGTTGAAGCAGCTTGTGAAAGGAGCTGGTGGTTTCTTCCCTGTTTTTCATTGTCCTCTCTCTTTGCAAAGTGTGTTCAGAACTGAGCTTTTATTCCTGGCCTTCCTGCAGAGACTAGAATGAGTGTTAATGAGGGCTTACTCTTAATTAGTTGTTTTACCATTGTTTAGTATGGGAAAAGTTGCAAGTAGAATATTCAAGAAACATTCCTCAATTCAAAAGCACTTGGAAAACAGAAATCCTTTTTCTATCCAGAAGAAATCTTTGTAAGGTTTTAAATAAATCTGAAAATACAAATTACTGTAGTACCTCCTACTATGCTGTAAATGACAAGAAGTTGAAGGCTTAGAATTTATTTTTAATTATGTGCTGTTTTATTCATAACAGCCACATGACAGAGAGCTGCTGCTCACTGAAACCAGAAGCTTCCTCATAGCCATGAAAGAGAGGAGCAGTGCAGTAATCAGGACCTCTGCCCTGAACTTACTACACAAGGTAAGAATCCCCTAAAAAAGGGTGAGTGAGCTGCTCTTCTGCTCTACCTGGCAGCCACATGGAATTGTTTCAGTTGGAAAAAATCCCCAATATCATGGAGTCCAACCCTTAACCTAAAACTGCCAAGCCCACCACTAAACCATGTCCTGAGCACCACATCTCCACATCTTTAAACACCTTTAGTGATGGGGTCTCAACCACCTCCCTGAACAGCCTTTTCCAAGGAGTATTTGAGCCCCTTGTGGTTCTTTGTTCCTGCTCTAATTGCTCTGCTTGGAAGGTTCTGTACAGAGGGAGCCTCACCTCTGGGGGATCCTGTAGGGTCCCAAATGATAGTAATGGCCTTTATGGTCTGTAGGTATTCTCTATCTCGTTTTAAATCCTGGATTTGTTTTAGATTGGTAGTTTTTCTAGGTGGGGAGAGTTTTTAAAAAGCTCTGTGCAAAACCTGCAATTTACCATCTTCTAAGGCAGTTTAGACTAAGGGAAGTCACTTTTAGATGGGCTTCAGGATACTCAGATTTTAAATTTTAAATCCTGAAATGCATTTTTATTGTTTTTTTTTTCTTCTAACTTGAAGGCCCAATACATATCTAAAATTATGGAGTATTTTTCATGTGTTGCACTTGATACAAAGAGACCTACTGAATAAATTAAACAAATTCCTAAAGTTTATAATTTTTTTCCCCAAACCACAGGTGTTCAACTCTCGTGTCATCGATCAGAAGCTGGCCCTGGGATATTGCATTATTTTGCCCAAGGAAGAGATGTTCAATAAGCTGTGGGAGATCATAAACAATTCATGGCAAAATTACAGAAAAGTTTTGGTAAATTCCCAAGGCCTTGAGTTTCTTCAGCAAACAGAGAATGTTAAAGAGAGCCTTCATTTGGGGCACTGGAGAGGAGCTGCCTCTGTACCACAGTGTGAAGTTGTGCACAGGCAGTTGCTGCCAAATTAATGTGATTTTCAACCTATGCATTGGGTTACCTCATCATGACTTATTCCAAAGCTTGAAATTATTTATTTCAGGTCCCATCATAATTTAGATCTACATTATATTTTGGATAAGTTGTTCTCTGGCAGCAGTTCTCAAGAATGGAATGAGTGAATATGTCTATTAAAATATAAAGGAAGATGGGAAGCAAAGCATAAAGAAATGGGGAGGGAGAATATTGTAAATTCTGAGAAAGTGCCTAAAAAGTACCTTTTTTATTACTTTCTACAATGTTAAGAAAATGTTTTAGAGGAAGTAAATTTTAAAATAGCTTTGAACTGCCAGCTCAGGAGGTGGGGTAGTCCTGACACCTTCTCTGAGATTTGTTTTCATTTTACACAGTTGTGTGATTGTGAATTGTTTGAAGTTCCGCTAAGGGTTTAGACCTCAGGATTCCCAATTTTCAAATTATTTATTAGACTTGTATTCATTTCTCTTCTCCCTCCTTCTAGGCAGTAGCTCTAGTGGGAGCACAACTTGCTGACCAATATGGTGAAGCAGAAGCAAAGAGAAAATTCCAGGAACTGGTTATTGATGCAGAATGGGGTATCCAGCTCGGTAAATTTGGTGTAAGTTTTTATTTATTTACTTATTTTAGGGTTTATTAACTGATCAGTTAATAATACCAATATAATCTGAGATGTGGGGGGGGTTTTTAGACAGATTTCCCACTCAAATGTAAGCAAAGCTGGGGTTTTGTTCTTGATTGTTCATTCTGTTTGTCTGCATAAATAAACATCAGAAATGGAAATGCAGTAATTGAGGGGGCTGCAAAAGATAATTTAAGTTCTTAAGTATTATTTGGCACAGGGGATAATTGGCAAATAAACTGCTTTTTCCTGCTATGAAAGTGTCTGGACTGAAACTAAAAGTATAAAAGCATCACTGTATAAGGTGAGAAGATTAATTGTTTCTTTATCTGTAGATTTCTTTCGAGACTGTATTTAGACAGCCACCAATAAGGAAGAAAGAACTCATAAGAGTGCTGGTACAAAACCCAGAAGTAGACACAGGTCTCATCTTGAATTACTGCAGGTATTGATCCTATTAAATCTATTATTGCTGTAACAACAACCATGGCCATTGAAATCCATTTTGGCTTAAATAAATCCTAAATAATATAATATGCAAACTATTCTGTTGTAAAACATGCTATTCAGAATACATACTGGCCTTGGATTAATTTATTCATAAGGAAAGAAGCTCCTTGATGATACCAAAGCTCACAGAGAAAATAATATTCTGTTCTTCCCTAGCACTTTCATGCTGGACAGTGATGCTGCACTGCAGCTTTGCATTGAAACCCTTCTGCTCCAGAATTCAAACACAAATGATGTTGAAGATGACTCTGCAGAAAGCAGTGAGAGGCAACCTCATTCCACATTACTGGGTAGAGCACTAAAAATAATTCCTCTGCTGAAGAGCACCAAAGACCTGGTCATGAGCCTCAGTGGAATATTGTGCAAGGTAAAAAATTATAAATTAAAGACAAAAAAACCCGGCACAGCCAGATCCCTGGAATCTCCATGTAGTAGTGCTGTATGTCACTTGAATAACAGATTAGTAATGCCACAGAAACTGAAAGGATGGTGTTTTTTCCAAATTTTCTTAAAGCATGTAAATGTTAAGTTTCAGTTTTCTCTATGAAACAAATTACAGCAACATACATAATTTTCTTAAAAGAGAGGTAGGAGTCTTTCATCCCCACTTCCCTTAAAAAACAACCAACCAGAAAATCAATTTCAAAAGTAATTTCTAAGTACACTGGATAAGTTCTACATTAACAAAAGGTATGGGCTAAAAATTCTATGTTGGGGGTGTTTTTTTATTTGGTTGGGGTTTGATTTTGTGTTTTGGAGGGTTGGGGTTTTTGTGGGGTGGGGTTTTTGGGGTTTTCTTTTGTTTTCAGCATGTATTGTTTGGTCTTTTTGCAAAATCCTGATGATTTTTTTAGGATTTAAGGAAGCATTTTAGAGAATTATGTCATGCTGCTTATATTGACATAAAACTGAAGAAACAGTAATTGCTACTAAAACTGGGAAAAATTAACTCACTCTTATGTTTTCATAAGACAAATCATGTAAGATCTTATCAAAGAGATGGTTATTTTCAACAGCTGGATCCTTATGACTATGAAACTCTGGAAGTTGTCCTGAGAGTGATCCAAAGTGTTGATGAGAAGAACACCAGCATCCAGCTGAGCCAGGTGTGTCCAGATGTGTTACCTTGCTAGTGGCATCTCAATTCTGCTCTGTCTATTTATTATTCAATCAGAACTGTTGAAATCGATGGAATTATTCCATGTACACATCCTTCCCTCAGAAAACAGCCTTAAAAAAAGTGATTTCTAGTAGTTTCTCAGCAATTCTTGTAGCAGGGACACAAAGTCTAAGATGTTTAACAACTGGACCAAAAAAATTGTCTCCAGGACTTAGCAGTTTTTTTATTTATAATTTCCTTGGTTTTTTTTTTCCTCCCCCTAGGCTTTGAGCCTCCTCAAACATCTAAAATCTTATACAAGAATTTCTCCACCAGTGGACCTAGAACACCAATATGTTTTGGAGCAGATGATTCCCTTGTCTCCAGCTGCTCACACCAGGCTGCCCTTTCACCTGCTGTTCTTCAGAACTGCCCACTGTTTCTGGAACATTATATGTAAGTTCAGCATTTTTTATGGCCATATAAATATATATGTCTCAAATTCCCTTTCTCTGCCATCTGTGACCTTCAAAGTGCTACAGTATATGTTGTATATTAACTGTATTTCTCTATTAATGCAGTTTTCATCCCAAGTACTTCTGAAAGCACTTGTTGTGCTCCCAGACTGCTGCCCAGAGAAGCTAAGATGATAAATACAATGCTGGGATTGTCCTCAAATTCTTTCCTAGAACCTCTAAAATTTATCCACATATCCCACTTCCCAGGCCAGTGGGGATAATTAAGATCAAATCCTTTCTCTCCCAGTGGAGGTCCCCATCCACCAATTAACAGAAAGTGCTTAATTTCACAGAGGAAGCTGCAAGTAGATTGTGAGGCTCTCACAGGCGACTGATTTTTCCCTTTCAGCTGCAGAGCTCAGTGAGGAAACCTTCCCAACACTTCTGTTGATTTCCAAACTAATGAAGGTAAAGTAACAGCTTGAAGGAATTTATTTAAATATTATTCCCCCACACCCCAAAAAAAGAAGTTTTCATCTTTCTTTTGTGTGATGTGGGCCTCACTGTAGAAGCTCTGACAACTCTTAATCTCCTTGAACATTTTTCCAGGTTTCCCTGGATACCTTCCGCATGTCTGCAGTTCAACATGTCTTTGAAAAAAAACTTAAACCAAAAATATTCGAAATGAGAAACAGTGGTTGTACCTCCATTGTTAACAAGGAAACCATAAAAACTGTGCAGGCACTCCAGTCCTATCTGTTGTCTATAATCAATCCAGAGTGGGCTGTGGCCATGGCTCTCAAGATTGCCCAGGAATTCCCCACGGGTGAGTTGCAAATGGGATGGGGGAAGGAGTGGGGGGAGAACAGGTTTGGGACAAACAGAGTGAGGGTGTGAGCAAACATTTGTTCACTGATCTTGAATAACACCCAGCAAAGTATGAGGATGAAAATGAATTTGTCTCCTGCATCCAGTTTTGAACAATAGGTGAGACAAACAGCCATTTGATGTCACAGTATCACTATCAAATCCTTTTTTCCCCTCTTTTTATAGAATCATGAAAAGGTTTTAAGGTCCTTCTAGCCAAAACCAATTCTATTCCAACCTGGACACCTTCCACTAGACCAGGTTGCTCCAAGCCCCATCCAACCTGGCCCTGTTGTCTTGCCAAGAGTTTCTCCATGTTCACACCATCTTCAGACAAGTTTTCTACCAAGAGCCAATATTTCAGCCCAGTTTAATTACCTTCTCTGCTGTTTGAGTCCAAATTTTTTTTTTTTGCTCTCTAGACACAAGAATTTTCCTAATATTTTAAATAGCTTCTAATTTTTTTTAATTCTTCAAAATAAAATGGATATAGGATATACTGTAGGAAGGATTAATGAAAACTTAAATTATTTATTTCTTTCCCTTCCTTTTTTTTTTTTTAATTTTTAAAAAGGTCCTGACCATATCCAGGCATTGAAATTCTGTCTCTATCTGGCTGAGAAGTGGCTGAAGAGTAGTACAGCTGAGGTAATGGAAACTGCTTGCCAGACTGTTGAAAAGTTATTACAAAAATTACAAAATACTTATGTCTGTATTTTAATTCTTGGTGTTTTGGGCAGTGGTGTGTAAATTGTACCATAACCAACCCTGATACGGGAAATATTTTTGGGGAAGTGGCCCCCCAGAAGAATTCCCTCTGTCGTGAAACATTCTCCTGTTAACACCCTGCAAAAATCAAACTTAGAACAAATGATTCTTCCCTAAAACTGCTTATTTTTTGTCCAAGCTCCAAGAAGACTTTCTCCTGTTGTGTGCATTTTTCTTGCTGCAGGAGAATGAAGTGGAATCTGACCCAGCTTTGAGCAATAACATTATTAATTTTTGCTTAGAGTTCCAAGATTCTGTAGCTGTTAGCAGTGTTATATATAAAGAAAATCTGCTTTGACTTGATTCTCAGGCTTGTTTCCACATGGTTTCCTTTCACAGGGAAAGGTGAATAAGAATCTCAGCTTTGATCATAAATATCAAACTTCCTATGGAGTTGTTGAGGCACAAAGAACACGAAATAGTTCTCTGTATTTAGTCACATGATCAGATAGATTTGTGCCAAAATTAAACTGAAATTAAACTAAAATTTGAGCAGCCTCAAGTTTTAATATTAATCTTTTTTTCTTCTCCATTTTACCTTAAAATCTCCGAATTTTATCTACTGCTACATATTTTATTTGGATTTTTCACAACATAGCTTTGCAATTTTTTTTCAAAATACCTTTCCTACCCAGAGCAACATGGTTAATCCTCTCTGTCTGCAGAAAAAATGTGTGTACAGGTGTGGGGACACCTCTGAAGAGCAGATCCTGCTGTCCAGTCTGTAAAAAGATTTTTCTTGTGCTTTTGAGTAAAAGATGCTTTTATATGTAAAACTGTGGTGTTTTCCTAAAGGATGAGCCACTTGAGAAAGCAAAAATCCTCCAAAAGAACTTACACTTTCAGTATAAGAGAGCAGCAACAGAAAATGTCCTGATAACAAATAACTTGAACACTGGGGAGCATCTAAAGGCCATTGGGAAACCAGCCAATCTGATTGTTTTACTGTATGAACACCACAGTATAGACCAAAGATTCCAAAATCCAGCTGGCAGAGATTACCCAGGTGAGTTTCCATAACCCAGGCTCAAAGGAGCAAAGAGAAGCTTTTTAAAAAACCCCAAGCAAGGTAATGCTGGTTTGGAAATCACATTGTCTGCACCTCTTCCTGTAGATATCCATGTGGCAGCTAAGGAGATAGCTGAGATTAACAACTTGGATATGAACAAAATTTGTGATAAACTGCTGGCTAAATGGCTGTGTCCAAGCACACCACCCTCAGGGGTAAGTCATCACTTTGGGGTTTAAAGGAAAATGACCAGTTACATAAAATATGGGGGTTTTTTTCCCTCCACTTGTTCAAAAAACTTGAGGTTATTCTGCACAAATTGCCTATAATACTCATGAATCTATTTAAGATTTCAATACCTTGCTAATACAACACACCACTGGCTCTCATGAGAAGGATTTGAAATGCTTTCCCTTCTGTCTGTGTAGAGATTAAAACCTTCCCTTTGGTGCTACAAAAGGGCTGTGTAGCCAGCCTGAAGGAGTAAAGCAGTTGTAAATGTATCAGCCTCATCATTCTAGGCTGATTCTAGGCTTTAAGCATGGATATGACCCAGCTATTGATTCAAGCCATGTGGAAAACTCATCTAAATTTTCGTTTCTTTTTAAAGAAAACCCAAGAAATCTTTGGGGACGTACAGGAGGAAGAAGAGCTCCGAAGGTATGTGTGTTGTCTTACCTGTAATATGGGGAATTATTTTTAACTTGCCAGTTAAAAATGCATCTTTCAAGGAACCTAAATGTGTGTGATTCAGAGCTCACTGCTCTTACTTTTTGCTGACATCACTTTTGAATCATCCAATATTTATTTATGCCACAAAATGCCATTGACAGTAACTTACAGATGCAAGTGCTTAAGAGTAGCTTCTTGGAGGTTTTCCCCTCCTTTTTTATATCCTTGGAATATCTTATCCTTGCTCTCTTTTTGACAGTGAAATATTTACATTTGAATGACTGTTGATGTGCTGTATTTCAGTAGCTGTACTTGCATTAAAAACAAACCCATTTTTGCAGAGTTATTTACCTACTTCAGTCTCGCCCAATGGATTACAGTTCAAGAATGCTTTTTGCAATTACAACATCTGACACATCTGTGAGTTGCTAAATTCTTATTTTAGCTTTTTACCTCTTATTAAAATCAAATGTCTGCTTAACAGCAAGAGCTTCAGCCTATGGCCTTTGCATGTGTTTTGGATGGTTTGTGATTTGTATAAGCTCTGTGTTTCCCCCCCTTCACCAACCTTTGGGTTAAAACTTTGATTTTCATTGAATTTTGCTATTGACTGTCAAGAGCAGCCCTTGAACTCTGGGTTTTCTAAACTTATTGCTGATACTATCTGAAACAACTTCATGAAACATTTTTTAGAGTGTGCCTTAAGCTGCTGTAAGACATTGGCTCACCTTGGGTGGAATAAATGAAAGCAGTAAAATTGTTTCAGCAGAACCTTAACCTCCAGTTTTTCCACACTTAATAATTATTATTTGTGATATTAGATATCATAAATATTCAAATATATTTTTCTTGCCTGCTCTAATAGTCTTGAATCTAGAAAACTAGAGGGTTATATGCATCTAGGATGATCCTCTCTAGTTCAGCCAGTTGTTGTGACTTTGGGACTGTGTTTTCCCCTCAGCCCTTTGGTGACACTCAGCTGACATTTGCTCACAGGACCAGAGCATTCAGGTGTTTGCTCTACCTGGCAGATACCAACACTGTGGAATCACTCTTCAAGAAACCCATTGAGAAAGTCAAGTAAGATGGATTTTTTTCCATATTATTAAAGCAACAGAAGGACTTTAACACTTTCAGTGTTATCCTTAGCTTGAATATGTGGATTAAAATATAAACATCACTTAACTCCTGTTTTGGGGGTTTATTTTCACAGGTATTTTCTGAAGTGCTGCATTTATCTGGCAGAGTTTGAGATCTTGAATATTCCATTTACTTATGAATCATTCCACAAGAGTCCCAAGGAAGGCATGATTAAAGGGCTGTGGAAGAACCACAGTCACGAACCCAGGGTAGGATTTTAAAATCCTTTGTAAATTTTGTTACACACTGTGTGGATTTACACCTCTCTGCAAAGCACAGGCTTTTCTATACACATTGCTTCAGTGTACTCTGGAAATGACAAACAAAAGCTTTATCCTTCCTACCATTAGAAAATAAAATTATACCACATTTAGATGGTTTAAGTTTTGTTCCTCCATGTGTAAAATAATTTTGAAAGTGGCTTGTTAAGGTTTGAAGATTATGAATTTCTGTTAAAATGCAGCGTGTCCTTGCTCTCCTTCAGGCTGTGAGACTGGTGACAGAGCTTAGTTTAGAATACAAAGTGTATGATCCCCAGCTCTGGAATGGCCTCCTACAGAAACTCCTGGGCTTCAATATGGTAAGGAATTTTTAAGGATAAAGTCCTTCAGCAAGGTGAGAAAAAGGCTGGGTTTATCCAGTGATTTCTGAAGAACAGGATAGATACAGAAACCATAAACCATGGTTACTTTGGGCTCCGAGATACTGAACTGGTGAAGATCTGAGGAATTTGAATTTTGATCTTAAATTGTTATGCTTTCATTTTTTTAAAAGCCTTTCAGAGTAAATCCTATGGTAATAAATTGAAAATTTTCTTCATGTTATTATCATTTTATAACATAATAGGCACATTCTTGTGTGCAAACATACACAAACAGTGCATACATGTATTTACATGTGTGTACATATATACATACACAAAACATGACCCCTAAAATGTGATGGAAATCCTGATTGTTGCCATTCAGAATCTTAATTGCCTGTGATTGTCAAACATTATGTAAAGTTGCTGCAGCCTAAGGAGGTAATAGATGTACCTGGCAGTGTGGTTGATAATTTAATTTTCTAAACTACAAAGCATATTTCCATAGGTATCAAAGGAATACAAAGAAAGTACATTAAGAAACTCTAAGTTTGCATCCTGCAGACAAAACAAGCTAAATGCAGTTCTGTAGATTATTGCCAAATCTTCAGAAACACCAAAGTACTTGAGTTTTTCTTTTTTCCAGATTCAGTATCTAAGAAGAGTTTTGGTTGCAATTACTGGGATTCCTTCATTATGGGAGGTAAGAAAATATTGTCTGGCTTCTCATCATTTTCTTCACATAACAGGAATTTAGAGTCTTTGCATGGCAGCAATGAAAAGATTCTTTTTGAATTCCTATTATTTTTATGACAATGCAATATGTCAGTAAACATTGGCCAGAATCATTTTGCCATCAGTCAGAAATTGCCTAAATCTTATACTCTGAGATAAGGAAAGCAATGTTAGGGAGTCATTCAACCAGGATAAATAAAAAGGAGGCTTCTTCCAGGTGCAGTGGGTCAGGGTGTCTCTGTTTACAACACACTTGGTTACACCTGCTTTTGGCTGTGACTTGAAAAAAACCTTGTTGCCAACAGATTCCCAGCTTCAGCCGAGCCTGGCGCAGTGTGGTCCTGTCCCCCTTCCTCACAGGTAGGGTTGTAACTCACTGTCCTGCTCCTGGAGTAACTTGGTTGTAGATTTACTACACCTCGTTCCCTTTCTTGCTCAGCCTCGTGTCCACCAAGTCCCAAACAGCTTCAGGAGTGCCGGGAGTGCTTTGTGGTTCTGCTCAAGTGAGTTCACAGTCCTGACCTAACCCTGCTCCTAAACATCCTGTACATAAACCAGACTTGCATTGCCTTCACAGTGTAAAAAAGCACATTATTTCATTATTTGATTCACCACAATGCTCTGACTTGATCAGAAGAACTCCCAGAGCTCAGAGAGCCTGACTTGAACCAAAAGTTAGTTAGGAAATACAATAGCTTTGGGTTGGGAGGGACCTTAAAGATTATCTGGAATGGGATCCTACTCTGCTGTGTAGGTACACCTGTACCAAAGCTCTGCTCTGGGCAGTTGGCCAACAATGCCCCTCAAAACAGGACCTTGGCTGCTTAGAAAGAGAAACTGGAGTTGTGATTTGAGATTTTTTTCAGGCTAGAAAATCCTCATGCCTTTGTATTCAATAAAATTTCAACTTGCTTGGCCATTTCTGAAATTCCTGTGAGGTAGAAATGTGTTGCTCTACCTGACTTACAAATCCCAGGGCAGTTGTGCTGGCAGCACTGAGCCATCCAGTTAAACAAATCACAGCTGAGACCTTCCCTCCTGATCTCCTGAAGGTGTCCTGTCCTGGCTGACCTGGATATCATTGGAATTGCTAAACAATACACCCAGCTGGACCTCCCAGCTTTTGCCCTGGGGTGCCTCTTGGTCATTCCTCACTCTGAGAAGCGAGAGCAGCAAATCCAGGTAAATAAGAAGTTTTGTGTCCTGTCTCTGCAAAGGAAATGTCCTTAAGCATGTCCTGCTCACCAGAGACTGGCAAAGGTTGTAACTCAGAATTCCAGTTAACTTAAACACATCCCTGCTGATGAATGCTCAACATTTTCCACCCACAAAGGCTTCTAAAGGGATCATGTGAACGCTTCCTCTTCTTTTTTCTTTTAAAGCTTCAGTCATCCCCAGTAGCTTTGTCATATGACTTTGCCTTTAGAAAATTTGAGGATGTTTTATGGGATCCCACCCATAAATCACATGGGGAAAAAGCCAGTAAAACTCAAGCCATAGCAGATTATAAGAAAAATACTGAATCCTACTTTGGAAGTGTGTTGAGTTGAAAGCTCCTGACTTCCAATGAAGATGTTTGATATGCAGCACAAATTCTGATATAAACCTTTTGCCTTAAAGCCATACCCTCACTATCCATGAACCTTGACACTTCCCTTTCTCTTCTTATTTGTTTCCATTAACTTATGCTCTGCATTGTTCTCCCTGATGAAGCATTATAGGCTGTTCCCATATTTGTCACCAGCAAACTGGGACCAGTAAAGGCACCTTAAATTCTTAGACTTCCAGTCATTGAAGTTACACTCAGAAAGGTTTCCCCAAATCACAGTTGAAGTGTAAGACATTCAGCCAAAAAGTTCTGTGACAGCTACAGCAAAGCACCATTTGAGAGTTAAAAGCAACACTTTCAGTCCAACCACACAGATCCTGGTTTAATAATTCTGTGTTTGCACCTAGAATTTCAAAATATTTCTAAATAAATCAAATATTTGTTCTGAAGGGAGAGTTCCTACTTGAATCAATCACAGAATAATAATGTTTTTAACTTATTTCCACAAGGCTTTGTTATCAACCTGTAAGAAAGAAACTGTGCTGCAACAAATAGATGAACAAATGGACACTGGAGAACTGGTAGCATTTGCTTCCCAGGTAAATAAATAAAGCTTGCTTCACTTCCCTTTGACTTGGGGGCTTTTTTGATAGATAAGTGTGCACAGGACCTTCTTCTCTCTCCTCTGCTCTTGTCCAGCCTTACTTGACAGAATGCTCAGAAAATGTAAAATGTGTTTTTATTTACGTTGTGCAACTGAAAAACTTCTTTTATATACCCAGTGCTGTGTTCTGGGCTGCCCCTGTTTGGAGGGCAGCAGAACCACCTGGTTTTTTCTAAATAAATACTTGAAGCTAAAAGGCCAAAGGATTTAGGAAACTGCACTTTTGCCTTGCCTTGAGCTGCCTCCCTATGGGCAAGTTTAACTAATTTCCCTCTCTGAATCTGGGATCAGTTTTCATAAAATCTGCCATTTCACAGCACTTTAAAAAAATAAAATGTAAAAAACCCCTCCTATTCCCTACAGAATCCAATATGAAAACTATGAGCTCTTTCCATTCAAAAGTAAAATCACTTTTGTCTAAAATATTAACACTTTTCATTATTAAAACTTAAATCTACAGATCAGCTCTTTGGTTTTGGACAGTATCATCAATGAGAAGCTCTATGAACAGTTCTGGAAAACCAAATATTATCCACTGTTGAAGCAACACCTGATAAACACCCACAGAATAAAAGAGCTGGTGGATTATTTTGCCAAAAATAACTGGTAAGTTAATAAGTGGTAAAAAACCAGGTGTAATTGGTAGTAATTACAGGAACTAAATCTCACCTTTATTTAGTTTTTATCTGTTTGGAGGTTTTCTAGTACTTAGTCTCCAAGGGTTTTTAAGGTATTGCTAAGTTAAATAAAGAAATAAATCTCACCTCACTGCTTTGCATACTTAGGACAGAGTTTTACAGCCATTCAAGACCAAGTAACAGATTGTTAAGCCTGGACTAGCAGCAGATGAAATGCAGTTAAAATAGAAGCAACCAGAGTGAAATAATCAAAATCTTGACCTTACCTTTGGGTGAATCCAGCTCAGGGGCATCACAAAGGCACAGCTTCAGCAATAAGAACACTCAGGAAAAAAAATTAATAAGCTGCCTGTACTGAAGACTTGGGAATTGGTGGTTTTGCCACGAAGTTTTCAAGAATTGAAAGCACCTCTTGTGCTCCACTTAAATCACAGAGGGGCCTGGGTTGGGCCCCACTCACCTGTGGGTGGCTCAAAGCTCTGGGGCTCCTCTCACACCTGGGGACACTCAGGCCAGAGCCCAAACCCTCGGGACTGGAGGGCACTGTTACCACTCACCCACACTCAAACTGGGACGGGAACCAACAAACATTCCAATTCTAGAATATATTGATTTTATTAACAGCCCTGGGGAAAAAGCCTGGCTTGTTTTCTCTGCTGGGAAATGGCAGGGCCCATCTGACTTCAGACACAAGGGATCATACTTTGGTTTTCTACTTCTGTTGTCTAAATTGTTGGCCTTTTAGAGAGCTTCATTTGACAAAGTTGATGAGTTTTTGCCTCTTACAGCCTTGATGATGCAATAGCCCTGATTCAAGAGTATCAAGAGAAATGTGGGAATCCTGCTCTGGCAGACATCCCAGCATCTGATCTTCTGCAGGTAAAACAAACCATTTCTGTTCCTCCTTTTTCTCTAAAGTAATTTTCACCCAACTTTTTGTAAAAATACTTTTTAGCTGATCTACTTTAGTAACATATATTGTATATAATAAAATATCCCTTCATTAATTCAAATAATTCATTTTACTTGAACCAATTCTATGCCACGCTAACCATCACACTTCCAAGGACTTGGATCACATCCCATTTTCCTAAGCCCCATTAACATTGTTTTTTGACCTTCCAGACGTACCTGAATGGATCAGAGGGGTCCTGTGTCCTGGAAGTGCCATAAATTATGTCAAGATTTACCCTTTTCCCTCCTCCCTCTCCTGGCAGGAGGAGGGGCTGTGCATTCAGAACTCTTGTACTGCTCAAGAGAACATCAGACTAAAACCCCAAAGCTTTGACCAAGAGCGTCCACAACCTCTCCACATTTTTCCAGCTGTTCTAGGCTGCTTCTCCTCCATTCTCCACCCCCATGAAAACAGCTCAGATTCACAGCAGAATTTCCTGTTTATAGTCAATAGTTCATACTCAGCACTTTAACTTTGGGAAGCAGTGAAGTTTATTTCCTTGACTTCTGTATTTCTCCATGCTCAGGCCTGCTGTCAGGAGCACTCTGAAATGTCACTCACAACAACATAACCTTGCCATCATTATGAGAAACTTTTATAAAACTGCAGGGGGTGTGGTTCATGTAAAATACTTTGTAGACAAATTTTAAGTGTAATTTTACAAACTTACGTATTAATTTTGGCCTTACAGTAAAAATAAATAAATAAACTTATGTGTCAATTTTGGCCTTACAATATAGATTTTTAAAAAACCCTTATACATCAGTTTTTACCCCTTACAGTATTCTATAAACCTCTTAATTATGAGTTTGTCAATAAGTTGATGTTCCAGTCAATAAAATTCCTTTAATAATGTGTGCCAAGGTTTTCTTTTCAACTTTGCTCTGACTGCATAAAGTGCAATTAGCCAGATGTTCCTGAGACACCAGCCTGAAATGTCTTTTTGTCCAGGGCAAAGCAGGTTTATTTTGAATAGAAATAAGTTATTTAGTCAGCTCATGACACAGAAATAAGGGTCCCAGCTAATGGAAAAGTCATAATCCAAAGGCCAAGGAAACTGCCCCCCCCCTTCTAAACATTCTGCTGTGGGAGACAAAAGATAAAACTGTTTTGTTGGAAAGTTACAGCAGTTGTGAGAAAGGGGAGCTGTTAAATACATTCAGTTCCCTGCAGCTGTGGGAACAGAGCAGCCACAAGGTGCAGTTGTCTTGAGCAACCCCTATTTATCTTCAGCAGCTTTAAGAGTGTCACAAGGAATTCCATCACTGAGAGCCTCTGTGCATGGAGCAAAGTGCACAGACCTGGAGTGTCAGATGAGAGCCACAAAGAAAGGAAAGCCTCTCCTCGCTGGGTACAGACTTAACGAGATCAGCATTCGTGAAAGCACAGGGAGATCCGAAACTGCTTTGATCAGAGAAAGACTCAAACTTTTTACACTGGAATTATGAGGTAATTGTAATCCTTGCAGAGTCTATCAAGCCATTTTACTCCTTTAACTTAGTTGAGAATGGTAAATTGAGAGAATTAAATATAAACTGGATTCTGGAGCAAACCCAGCCTGGTCCCAGAGGCCTCAATGTCTCTGTTAAAGCCCTGTACAAGCATCCCTTAGAAGCTGAACACCAAACCACCACAACTGCTGCATTCTTCCCCAACAACACCTCACAAAGCTCAGCTTTTCTATGAAGTGGAGTTTATTACAACATTAAGGAACAGTATTTAGACAGTTATCTTAATGGAATATTTTACAAATCAATTCATACAGAGAAAAGCAAACACAAGGTTGTTTAAATTCATGACCAAGAAGTTACATTGTTAAGCTGTTAGCGACAGTGCAGGGCTGTAAACGAGCAATCAAGTTTTGGAACTTGCAGTTCAGGAGATGGTAAAAATACCAGACAAGCAAAAACATCTTTAGGATTTCTTGTACTCAATTCTTTCTACCTTCACATCATCTCCAATTAGTTGATAGACATATGTAACTACTGTAGAAGCCTGGATGTCCATCAGCACAAATGAAGGAATGATGTTGCTGGAAAGAGAGGAAAAAATCCGTATTGATTGTGTGTCCATAATCCCCTTAGCAGAGTTTTACCACTATTTAGCAGAAATCACTTAAAGAAAAATGGGTATTCTATAAGTAGAGCACATGAGATCTGAGCCTGTGAGTATTTCATGTTTCAGTCAAGAGATTGAGCAAGTACAGCTGTATAAATTATATAACTGTAACTATCCTCTCCCTGACATTTAAATCAAATATTAACCCTCAGGAGTTTGTACTTCAGTTTTGTTACCAAAAAAAAATCCCCCCAATATTCACTTACTTCTCTAAGGCATGGTAGGCTCCTGTAGCTGATCCTGGGTTGATATAGAATTTGTTTTCGTGTTCAAACGCCTCAAATTTGTGTGTATGTCCTGAAATGAGGATGTCCACATCAAACTGCCTCTGGAGCAGTGCCAGGCTGGCCATGTCACCCCAGGGGATCACCTGATGGCCATGAATCAGCCCAATTTTGAACTGTCCAACAGTCACAACTTTCTGTTCGGGATAATTCAGGTTCTAAAAACGAAGAAAAATAAAGCAAACCCAGATTAGACAGATTCATATTTACAACCAACCCTATGCAACACCAACAAGGCCAAAGCTCAGGAACTCATTTCACCACTTTTACTTGAATGAACCCCAAATGTCACCTTTACATAAAAGATACCCCAAAAAAATGAACACTACCTCATCAAAGTCCCCTCTGACAACATGAACATCCCCAGCCAGGGTCTTGAGGTAGTCATAGGTGTCCTTGGTGCAGAGGTTCCCTGTGCACAGGATGTGTTGGATCTTCCCAGGCACCAGCAGCTTTTTGAACTTGGCCGGGAGGCTGTTGCAGCGATGGGGGATGTGGAGGTCTCCCAGCACCAACACCAACTTCAGGGGCAGGGCAGGGGAGAGAGAGCACCACAGACAGGGGTTAGGGCACACTCAGCACTGCAGTGTCTTCTTCAGAGTCACAGCTTTGCTTTGGGGGCTAAAAGCTGCTAAAGTAAGGATGGAATGGTGATGGAATATTGCTCTGTTCCAAGGGAAACAGGGGTCTTTGCCAGATCAGAGGGGGCTTTACAAACACAACAGAATTAATTATTTGTGTTTTGTTGCCGACAGGCAACAGTGCAAGGTAACACATTGCTGTGGTATTACCTTATGTGTTTTACACAAAATTGGGAGCTGCCATAAATTATCCCACTTTTTTTTTTCTCTAGGACACGTTTCAAGCATAGACCTGGCTAAACTACAGCCACTTCTCTTAAAAAACTCTTCATCCAAGTTTCTCTCCCCTTACAAAAAAAAAAGCCAAAATATTTTTTAAAAGCAGCAAATTTGCAACATATGTTAATAGCTGACCAGAAGAAGAAGCATATTCACAGTCCTCATTGTAGAAACCACTGAAAAACTGAATAAAGCTAAAAAATAACAAAATACAAACAGGGCACTGCAGAGAAGCCAATCCAGGTCACTGCACACAGTGTTCCTGTTACCACTTCTATACATTTATAGTTTCAATACAACAGATGCCAGAATAAAAATGTGGTGGGGGCTTCAAAATTAAGGACTGAGATGATGCAAGGCCATGGCTTAACACCACAGGCTTTAAATCTGCAAATAAAGCAATAATGCCAGCAACACTGGGTAAATTAATTGTGCAAAAAGGACATGAGAAGCTTTACAAAGCAGGGAGGGGATTTTATGGCACTGCACTGAGAAAACCCTGGATCTGGAGATACTCAGCCCTGGTAACTCAAAGAATGGCTCCACATTAAAGAGATTTTTATCTTCCACTTCATGTTAGTGAGGCAGTTCCTAAAATGGCACCCTCAAATGTGTTTGTAAAGGACACAGCCTAGATTTATTTCTATAAACAAATATAACTAGGTTAGGAAATAGTATTTTAAAAGATTTTTTCATGTATTTTTAGGCCATGCAGTTACCTTCAGGCTAACAGCCCTGAAAAAGGCAGAGGGAACTCAGGTGGTATTTTTGATTGGTTTGGGGCTGGTTTTGAGTTTGTTTTGATTACCAACATCTCAGTGCCACCATATTGGTAAAGCAATACAAAAGCTGTTTAATCAATGAGTGACCAATCTAAAGCTAAACCAGGAGAGGAAAAAAAAAAAGACATTTTTATGGTCTTTGAAGAGTAACAAGTGGGTAACAGTGATTTTGATTAGCAAGTGGCAATAGATTGCCTAAGGGACTTAAATGTGCAATGCCAGTTATGTATTTGATGTGTAAGAAAATTATCCTGCCACTTACACAACCCACCGTGCCAGCAGTGTGTGCACTCAACACAGACATCTTCCCTTTGCTGACAAACTCTCAGCCCCACATCTCCCCAAAAATCACATTTCAGCTCCCATTCATTAAAGAAAAGCTCGGCAAGCCACAGTAACCAAACCAAATTAACAGCACTGCAGTGTGTTTAATCATCACAGGTATCTGCAGCATAAAGCAGTGGCAGAGAATGATAGAACACCTGGATTTTACCAGGAATTTGGGTGTGATCTGGAGCGTGGATTGCCCAGCAGCCCCTAAATTCATCTGAGCCCCGAGTAACACGAACGAGCCCTTACCACCGGTGTTAGCGACAGCCAAGGAGTGACTTACTCTGTGCCCAGCCTGATTGGAATGAAGGAGTTGATTGCAGGGGATGAGAAACAGGGCGGAACATGATCAATGTTAAACGAGAGGAAGCAACAGAAGAGAAAACACAGCCAAATGAACGGGCAAATAATAATTAATGAATTGTCGATGTTATGAAAGAAGCGTTAAAGAAAATTAAAAAAAAAAAATTAATGCGATTACGATAAAATGAATACAAATTATAAACGGGGCTCCTGCAGTGACGGCCCGGCCCTCACCCCCTGGGGGCCTCGCCTCAGCTGGGGACCGCCCTCCCGCCCGCTCTCCCCCGGCCCGGCCGGGTCGGGCTCGGCTTCTGTGGCCGCGCCGGGGGTCCCGGGGCGTGCGGGGTGTCCCGGGGGTCCCGGGGTCCCCCCGCTCTCACCATCGCGCCCGCTCCGCTCCGGCGCTCCCGGAACCCGCCCGGCACCGCCCCCGCTACGGCGGCTGCGAAGGGCGAGCGCAGCGCCGAACGCGTTCGGACCGCCTTCCCCGCTCACTGGGTTTCCACACACGTGAAACGAGAGTTGTCCGCAAAACGAGCCGATAATGACACGAGACAGTGTGAGAAAGACTGATTATTTATTTCAGAGTTGCGCAAGCCCGGGTGCTACGTGGTGTCCCACAAACCAAGCACCCCAACTATTAAAACTTTTTATTATTTATGCGTTTTAGGAAACAAAGGAATTGGTGTTCATTGGCTACAAGTTACATAGTTCTTTTATTAATTAGTATTCTGTTGGTTAATGATTCTCTTGCCTCCCAGGCTAATTAGTGCCCTGCTCAGCCCTTCTCTTCCTTTGGGTGGGGGGCGTTTCCTGGGTCTGTGGCTGAGCTGGTGCTGCCGAGGGCAGGGCGGGGGCAGCTCCGGTCTCTGCTCTGGGAGCAGGGACGGGACCCAGGGAACGGCTGGAGCTGTGTCAGGGAGGTTTGGGTTGGATCTCAGGGAAAGGTTCTTCCCCCAGAGGGTGCTGGGCACTGCCCAGGCTCCCCAGGGAATGGGCACGGCCCCGAGGCTGTCACAGCTCCAGGAGAGTTTGGACAGCGCTGCCAGGGATGCCCAGGGTGGGGGTGTTGGGGTGTCTGTGCAGGGCCAGGGGATGGATCAATGATCCCTGCGCGTCCCTCCCAGCTCTGGATACTCCACAATCCCACAACTCCACAATTTCGCCATTCCGCAATTCCCCGATCCCGGGGTTCCACATCCGGGGCTCAGCGCGGCGCAGGCCCCGCCCCCGCGGCATTTCCCGCCCTCCGCGGCCGTGAGGGGAGTGGGGGGGCGGCCATGAAGTGCGTGATCGGGGGGGCGCAGCTCCGAGGTGTCTGTAGCCCGGGGAGCCCGGGGAGCCCGGCACAGGCGGGGATTGCTGCGGGACACCGGGAACGCGCCACCCTCGGCGCCCGGCGCTGCCCTCAGGGGCGGCTCCGAGCGGAACACGAGCCCCGGGAGCAGAGCGGGGGATCCGCCTCTCCCTCATGCCGCGGGATCGGGGTGCGCACGTCTGGGAGCAGAGCGCTGCGTTTGGGGACTCCCAGGCGGAGGTGCCATGGCCTGGCTGCGTGTCCCCCGTGCACCCCCAGAGGCACAGCTCGACTCCCGGGTGCTGCATTCTGACCAAAAAGCTGCGCTGCCACTGCCAGAGGCGACTCCCAAGGCCCTGTGCTGGGTTCCGCTGTGTTTCTTAGGGTTCTGTCTCTCCAGATGTCCCGTTTCTTCTCAGACGTTCCATCTGCTAAATGTCATTATTAATGATGGAGTTTTGTCTGATTGAATTAATTTGTGGTAACACCACCTGCTGCAAAGGGACACGCAATATTTCAGGTGCCTCGTCAGAGTCAGCTTTCCAAAACATCAGGGGTTTGGAAAAATAAAATTTCAGTTAAAAAAAAGATTTTCCACCATCAACTTACGTATTTCCTATATATTTGAAAGAGATGTTTCCTCTTGAATTATTCCGGAGAAATTGCAGTGTCACCTTTTAACTTCAATTTAGAATGCATATTGTAGTGTTTTCTTTCCCTGACAGTGTTTGGAAGAGCAATACATGCCATAGCACGGATTAGTGATGAATTTTGGTTTGACCCTGTAGAAAAAGGGGTAAGTGAATTTGATTCATTCTAATTTTAAAATCTTTCTTGGAAGCCTAGTATTTTTACTGCTGGATATTGTGCTTTCCTACCGCTACCTTTCAGTCCATCACATTCTCAGCTCCCTCCACTTTCAGTATGGACAAATGCCATATTTTCTGTGATTGTAATTATGTAGATTCCATCATGGCAGATTTCGTTCCTACTCTGCCCTAAGATCCTTTGATTTTTTGTTGTCCAGGACATCCGGATTAATGCCACGAGGTTCAGTTCTGTTGTCACAGGTCAAAAGGTTTGAGTTTTGTACCACACAGGAGCTGCCTCTAAAAACAACATGTTTTGTACCATTGTGAGTCAACAGGAAGAACACATCCATTAATGCCTCTGATTAATCAAACACCATTTCCAGCAAAATTAGTGTTTTCTCCAGAGGCTTCTTAGTTAAAAGTGGTCAGCTCTCCTTGACTCACTGGGAGGATGGAAAACCACAAGTGAAGATTATTTGGTTTTATACCTGAAGAATTTTTGAGGTGTGAGTGGTATCTTTGCCCATTTGCATGGATCATGTCCCTCAAATGCCCCTACCACAAGCTGAGGTCTTGGTGTTTGGGTAACTCAATTATTTTTATAAGTAATTTTAAAATCAATTTAAAAATACATACTTTAAAAAAAATTTAATCATTTTGAGATGTACATTTCCACGTTTGCTGGTGAAACTGAAGCCCAGAGGAGGCTTTTTTTAAAAGGTTCAATATGAGATAGTTTTGAGTTAATAAATTATTTTACTTCTATTCCATCAGTGGTTGAATTCAACGATGTTGGAGGTCTTTTCCAACCCTAATGACTCTGTGATTCCATTTCCAGCTTGCCTTAAGATCAGTGAATTCCTCAAGGTCAGCATATGCATGCGTGTTCTTCTCATCCATGTTTTTCCAACATTACTGCTGGACAGCTGTGTCCCAACCATGTCAGAAGGAAAAGCAGTTATCCCTCCCCTGTAAATTGATAATTAAGGTACATTTTAATGAGTTGTTACACGCAGTAGCAAATTAACCCAATTTCCAGCTGAAATTATACTGGGTGAGGATCAGCCTGGGCTCTCCCAGAGGCCCCAGAGCAGTTTGGGGAAGCCTTAAATGCAGGAGCTTGAGATAAACCAGGGTACAAACCCAGGGGAATGATATTTATTGCAAAGCTGTTCAGGGAGTAACCTCTGCACTGAATTATCTTTTTTTCCAGTCAGTTCTCCCTGTGTTTAGATGCGTAAATGTGCTGGAAAGGAATGTAGAGAAATGCAGCATCTCCACCAACCCCAATGACCACCACATCACCTTTCAGCTCCTCTGCAGGCACGGTAAGGTCACAGGGGAAGTGACTTCACAGAGAAACACTTAAACCCCACAATATTTCATGCCATTATCAGCACAGGAGCTGGCCTCACCCTCAGGCCAGCAGGACTGGGAATGTTCATCAGCATCAGTCTTTGGAAAATTCCTAAATAAACACCATCTCCCCCCACAGAGCTGTGCTGTGTTGGAGGCAGTGTTTATATTATCAATAATCCAGCTGGTGTTACCAATAATGAGATAATAATACACTGAATTAGATCTCCAGACAACTGAGCTCCCTTAGCACATCCTTACCTAGAGATGCAGAGATCTGTAGGGTTTGTCTTCTGCATTCCACCCCCATTAATATTATTTTACCAGTTAATTACTACTGAGGCCATTTCCCACCCTGTATTTGTTGCACTTGTTGCTGTTCATGTATTTCTTGTGGATCCTTAAAAAACTCGGATGCTGTCCAGGCACAACTAATAGGAAGGAGGAAGTCTCTAAGATGGCAGGTGGATTCCATTTTCTGTTTGTGGTGAGTTATTTCCATATAGCTGGACTAAGCCACTTTGTTACTTCTTCTATTGAACAATTAATACTTCAAAAAACCCCCCTAAAATTACAGCCCACCACTGATTTTTGTTCATTTCCTTCATACTCAGGTGTTGTAAAAACCTATAACCTGACATTCCAAGAGTGTGATCCCTTGCAAGCTGTTTTTGCAAAGCACATGTGTCCAAATATTCTTAAAGTCCATTCCAGGTAAAAACCACAGAAATATTTTTTGAGTTTTACTTTCTAATGTAACAAATGCTAAATAGTCATAGATAGAATTATTTTCGTGTTGAATGACATTTTATAGGCTGCTGGCTGACGTGATGATTCACTTTCCAACCAGTCAAGAAGAAATAACTTTGTCAGTAACTCCAATGAAAGTTTGTTTCAAGAGTTACACTGAGGAAGACACTGGTAAGGAAATTTAAAGTATGAACCAATACTTGGGCTTTTAACACTTTTTTTTGAGTGAACTCAAGGAATAATAACTGTCACGACATAAATGTGGGATGAATTTTATGGCTGAACGATATTTATAACAGAACATTATATAGAGAGATTTTAAGTCATGCTGCCACCCTCTGGTTTTAATAAATTAAATAAATTTAAATAAATTGAAACATCTTCCTGGTGTCAGTGGCAGATCTCAGACTCAGCAGCCAATTGAAATAAATTATGCCACTTGCTGTAGGCTTGAAAGAGGTAATTACTGTGCTGCAAGAGCAGAAGCCTGGCAACTGCCAGGAAAAAGGGGATAATTTTATGTTTTAAGAAGAACTATTTAAATCTGAATACCACAATTATAGAATTGATATCATTAGAGAGTATATTTTAGTCTGAGGACAGAGCAGAGTGTCAGCAGGCCCTGCACTGTTACTGCCATGGTCACATCTCCAGGAGATGGAGAACAAGCTGTAGATGCTTGGGGTGTGACTCAAACTAATTTTGAAGATATAATTGTGGTTTTGAAGTAGAGGTTCTTGTATATCATATAATAAAGAGATGCTTTTCATACTTGTTATGACCAAAGCTGGGGATAATGACCTGGGAAGAGCCCGGAGCACAGGGGTGGGAATTGGGCTGGGAACAGGCTGAGGCAGGGGAGAGCAGGAAGGATCGAGGGGTAGAAACTGGGCAGAAATCACTGAAAATACAAAGATTTCATTCTGAATGACAAATCCGGTTACTTTAGAAACATTCACTTACCAGGACTATAGTCAGAAAGAAAGTGGGAAATGGTACAAGTGTAAAGAGATACCAAAACGGCCGGGAGGGAGGAGGAGGGGCAGTGCGAGGCACAGTGCCGGGGGTGAATCTCCGCGCCTGCAGCCCCTCCTGTGTGCTGTGAACGCCTCGCCTGGCCGTGGCCGCGGGGCTTCCACGCTCGGGTGTCACAGAAATCAAACCCTCTGCCCGGACCTGCTCTCCTTCGTGGCTCAGCCGCGGCCGCACGTGTGTGACAAACACCCCTGCCACAGCCACCAGGAACTTCTTACAAGAGCCTGTTTGAACTCTCGGTGGGGCCCTGGAAGCTGAGATGAAACAAAGCAGAGGAAGGGAGGAGTGGGAATAGCCTGTAACACTTCCTCGGCAGCCGGGCTTTGCCGGGGAGCAGCTCAAGCTGCTGTGGAATTTCTCTGAGCTCTCTGGGACTGTCACACTGCAGCAAAGCGCCCTCTCACTTTCTCTCACACACCTATTAACAGCCACGGCATAATCTCCTGGTAACAAACAACTGAATACCTGCAAATGAACAGCCAATTTCCTGTCCCCACTTAAGTGTCAGGAAAGGGTTGTAATTTAAAACAAAGAGCCTCGGTCCACCTCCATTGTGCTCTGATGATTGTCAGCAATTTTGATTAATCTTTTAAAGTCAGAGTTCATTTTCGGCTTCCCATCCATGCAACAATAGACAGCTGGGAATATTATTTGTGATGGATGCCTGTGGAAGAAGCCGATCTGCAAGAGCAGCAGCAGGTATTGGGTTAGATCACACAGCAGAACATGGAATAGGTTGTGTTAAAATCCATTTAAATCTACACAATGTCCTGTAATAATTGTGGATTTTAATTATAAGATAAATATTTGTTACTATTAACCACTATAAAAACACACTTATTTGTTGAAACAATGCTGATGTAAAAACCTCGGGGTTATAATCACAGCTTTGTTGAGTTCAAACTTCACTCCTGTGTGTCCCTGCCTTTGTTATCTCTAACAGACTTTTCAAGGACAATGCTTACTGAGATACAGCTCAGTCCAGAGGAATTTGACTACTTTCAAGTTGGAGTAGATTCTGAAGTGACATTTTGCCTTAAAGAATTGAGGGTAAAGTAAGAATTTGTCTGGAAAAAAACCCATTTCCCATTAACTTGCCTGACTGGACCAGGACAACACAGGATGGTCCCTGTGGAATGGCCCTGTGGGGTGTCCCACCAGCCCTCCTGACAGCAGCAGGGTTTCACCACCTGGCTGAGGATTAGCTTTAAACCCCAGGATCCCCAAAACACTGCAGAGCCCCTCACAGCAGCCTTTGAAAGCCAAACAAAACATTTCTGAAACAAATGTGGTTTTTGTGCTGGGCAGACACAGCACAGCCACCCCAGGGAAAGCATCATGACCAGGGAAGTTCTCCATGCAGAACCTCCTCTGGCAAAGCTCTGGCAGGGAAAGACAGAAATTATTCTTAGAAGCAGCAGACTTTTCCTCTGTTTCTGCCAGTAAACAGCAGCTGGGATAAACTGACATTCAAATATTAATGTTCTGGGCTTAACAAGCACTTCACCCCCACCCCTTCTCTGCAGGGCCTGCTGGCGTTTTCCGAAGCCACCAGCATTCCTGTGTCCATCCACTTCGACAGATGTGGGAAGTACGTGTGGGAACTGCCCTGACTGGAGCCCTGCAGTCACCCAGTGAATACTGAACTGCAGATTCGAGCAGATTTTCATTTCAGACCAAAAGCCATTCCTAACCTGTGATCCAGGAGCAGTTTGTAATTCCATAGAAAGCACTGAACCCAGGTGTGGGCATTGCCAAGGCAGCCGTGCTGACTGATGAGCTCCCTGTGTATAAATTACCTGGACACCTGAGGCTCTCAGTCTCATGCATGCCATGATTTATTTAGCACCTTAAAGAAACAATACGTTTTCTGTATAAATATGATTTAAACAATCACATATTTAAAACTATCACTTGACTCTGATACTGCACAGCATTTGGTCATTGGAACAGTGAGATCTGTAACAGAAGCCCCTCTCTATAGAGGAGATTTTCAGCTTTTCAGAGGAGGCACTTTTTAATCCATAGGTAGAATCACAGGATCTGTCTCACCTCCCACAGTATCTGTAATTCCCTGTGCTGTTGCTCTCAATCTTTGTGTTCAGACCCATTGCTTTCAGCACTGAGGACCTGCTGCTGGAGGCCAGCTTTATCCTGGCCACCTTGTGTGAGGCTGAGAAGGAGGCAGCTTCCCCAGAGCCCGCCTGCTGCCCACAGCCCTGGCACAGGTAACGGGGACCGAGGGGGCAGGAGGCCTTAAGAGGGTGAAAAACTCAGCTCTTCACAGGAAAACTGTGAACTCGAGGGGTTCAGGAACATCTCAGCAGCACAACAGCAAAAAAGGGGTGCAAGAGACAACACTCTGTACAAGCTGCTGCTTTCCTCATCTCCACAGGGTCTGCAGCAGGAGGGAAGGGAGGATGCTGAGAATCTCCTCTAAAGCTGTAATCTTCTCACAAACAGAAAATAAGGATATTCCAATGAAACACAAAGCCAGTTATTAACCTGCCCTACTCTGCCCAATCCAGCTCAAAGCCACCTATGGATAAATCTGAACAGACCTCCATGGATGGAGCCAGCAACGCAGACACAGCCACTTCCAAAAAGCCACAGCAGAAGGGAAACACTCCGAGCATGAACTCGGCAAAAGCCCCAGGTGCTTTGGCAAAACAAGAGGTAAAAAGTATTCCCAGAGGCACGGAGAGGGATGTGCCAGGCAGAGCAGGAGCAGCCACGGCCGAGGCAGCAGGAGAGGCCACAGAGGCTCCTTATGAGAAGGTGAGGGAACTCCCCACGGTGTCAGCAGTGAAACCCCACAGCTGCTGTTTGGCTGAGCATCCCCAGGAGCACTGGAGGTTTCAGTGGGATCAGCTGGGTTTCACTGGGAAACGCTGAGGGCATTTCCCACAGGCTGAGAAAGATCTTGAAGTAGCAAAAGCTTCACATATAATTAATGCCCAAATTCTGTATCACAGAATTCTTACCTGTACAAATACTGCATTTTCCAGTTCCACTCCTTGTTCTTCGGAGCTGTTTCGTACCAGGAGAAGGAGGCCATCGGTGACACCTTCCAGAGTCTGGTGACAGCCAGTGACACTGAGGAGGATTTCAGTGCCTTGCAGAGCTCCCAGGTTCTGTAGTGCAGGCGTTGGGCTCCAAGGACACAGTGGGAAAGGGCAGTGCAGGCCTGGCGTTTGTCACTGGTGCTGAGACCCAGCAGCACAGAACATTCCAGAACTGTTGGTGCTCTTGTAGTGGCACAAATTTAGGTCACGATTGACTCGGTTGAGGTTTGTGTGTTCTGCAGGAACTGCTGGGGTTCTGCTCTCAGAACACTCTCACTAAGAGAGTCTCAGTTGGAATTCAAACTCTGTTACCACATCAGGCAAATGAAGCTGCTGTTCTGGTTAAGGGTGCTGGAGAAATAACCCAACCATGCCCCCTGCAACAGCCAAACCCAGCCCAGCTCCAGGAGAACCCAGGGTTTTACAGAAACTCTGTAGAACCAGCATTTAACTGAACAACCAAAGTTGTCACAGAATTGCATTTTAAAAAATAAAGGTTTGTGTTTCAGACTTGCATTACTCTTTTCCTTCCCTGCATCTCTTCCACCACACGTCAGGGGCAGTGCAGTATTTCCAAAGTCACGCTGGAATAAAACACTGACATTCCCAGCCAACTGAAAGAGCATTATCTGTCTGCCAGACTGCTGCAGAAGGCACTGGGTGTCACTCAGGTGTGGATCTGAGAACAGGGCAGGGAGGTCACAGTGACAGCCCAGCCCCACCAGCCCTGCCTGTGCCACCAACCACATCCCCACACACCAACAGAGGGCTTGCAGGCAACTCGACTTTAAAAAGCACATTTTAGTATAAATACTATATTTATTAAATATCTTTACAATTTATTTAAATGTATTTACAGAACTATTCCTGCATAAGTTATACCTCAGACATGAAATTCACATAATTGCCTCTTAGGTAAGCATAGATGATAGTCTCATTTTAACAGCAACAAAAAAGCATCCTCAGATACAGACTCAGATTTGCTTCATTGTTTCAGCTATCTTTGTCAGAAACTACTGCATACAGTCGGGTTCTCCACACACCAGCTGCTTTTCCCCTGGAGAAAGGATGTCCCTTACCAAGAGATGGACATTTCATCACTAAATCCTCCCTCCCATCCCTGCCAGACCTTCGCCTCTCCCTTCTCCTCGCCTCACCTGTAACTGCCTGGTCCCAAATCTGCTTTTTGGTTTGGTTTTGTTTTCAGCCTGAAAAAGGACATTTAGGACTGTATGTCGCAGCTCTCCCAAAGATAGCCAGGAAAATAGCAAGGAACCACAGAGCTTTTCCAATTCACCACATCTTAAGCCCTGTTTCACCCCAACCCCTACTGTGGCTGCTGCAGCAATCCCAGCCTGCTGGGGGACACAGCTCCTCCTGCTCCTCCAGATCCCTGCTCCCAAGCCAGCAGCTCCCCAGAACAAGCCACGACCCTCTGCAGCAGCTCCGAGCCAGCCCGTGCTCCGCTCGCTTCCCAGGCAGGGAACACCTTCCTTGTACATTCCTCTCGTGAACATTCCCGCTGACCTAACCCCTAGCAAGTGTTACTGCTTCATGCATCGCTGGGAGTTATTTTTGATAGGATGGGCCCTGTCGTTGCCTTCTCCAAAGATCAGTTGTGCGCAGACAGCGTAAGTTCATAGGAAAAAATCAGGTTTAATATGTTCAGAGTGCACGTCTTAAAAAAAACCCAAAACAATCAAGCATGTGATAAAAATATCAATTCTTTATAATACAGTATTGCTTTATAAACAGATGGAAAAGCTAAAAGCTTTACTGGTCTTTGGTGTGCCCGGTGAGGGAAAAACTCATGATTTGTAAATCAAAACCCAAATTTGTTCTTTATTAAAAAAAAAACCCCAACAAGTCATGGTGTGATATGAGGCAAACGGCTTTGTGGATACAGACGGGGAGCGCGCGCGGCCCGGAGGAGCAGAAATTCGGGAATTCCAGACCCCGGCGCGTCCCTCGGACCCGCACACGTCCCCAGGGAAAGGTCTGGAAAGGTCCCCAGGGAAAGGTCTGGAAAGCCGGGAAGGGGCACCAGGAGGGCGGGGACTGTGCTGAGAGCAGAGAGCAGCCCCGGGCCACGGGGGCGTCGCCTGAAGGGAAGGGCGAGGGAAAGAAGAATTGATCAAATCTGCTCTAATCCAGAAGCGTGCGAGTAAATACTGGATAAAATGTAAAGACACCCAGAGTGGGAGAGAAAGGCCCCTCCCAAACAAGAAACAAAGCCCTGTTCTGCATGTGAATACATTCCTCCAAGACAGCCAGAGACAGCTTGTTCAGGTTAAAAACAACAAGGACTGACGGGTTGTGCAAAGTTCTCCACCACTCACTGTTCGTGTGTCGCAAAACTAATTAATTTTTCTTCATTATTATAATCCTCCCCATACCCTCACCAAAATCCTATTTTGGTCAAGTTAGGGTAGTTAAGGCATTTTGACAAGTAATTACAAGGTGATTTAAAGTAGATATCTAACATTATGCCAATTGAGGAATAGCAGATAAATTACTGAAGAGCTCCCAAATTAATCACTTATTATAAATGAAATGCCTGTTACAAGCATGATGCATTGAAATATAGTAAAATGACATGTACATGGTACATGTTAAATGACCTTAAATAAAAGCTTGACATAGTTACGCAAATATACAGTACAAGTCCACAAAAATTCTTTAAACAAGTTGAGGTAACCTCAAACTTAAACAGTTTTAATACAATAAACCAGGTAGTAAAAATCTCCTCTTGAGAGCAGGTAAGATTCCTTACTGACCAAGTTTAACTGCACTCACCTAAACAGCAACATTACCCGACTTTTTATATATAAAAACATGGCTTTAATTTATTTCTACATACTTCTCTACCAGCAAAAAAGTTAATGAAAAACTGACCAAAAATATATATATCTTTACAGCTCTCAGCTTTCGTATGAGCCTCAGGAAAGGAAAAGGAAAGCTGGCTGGAAGAGGGGGGACAAACGTGAGCTACTGTCATTGAAAAGGAAATGTCATATTGCAAAGTGGCTGTTAGATAACTGTAAACATCATTAAGGATCATTGAAACCCCTAAACTTTAGTTAAAATGAAATGTTAAGTTTTGCTGATTATTCATTAAGTTTCCATTTTCGTACTCGCTGCCGCTGCCGCAGCAGAAGCAAAGAGGTGCCTGTTGGAGTCAGAAAGGATCAACTGGACTTAAACTGGTGCAGCATATTCTGTTCTACAAGCGAGAGTGGCAATTATTAACACAAATTATGTTTTATATCAACAACAGAATTATCTACCCGAAGTGAAGATGCTCGGAGTTGAGGATGAGCTGTTCCTTGTGCAACCTCCCACCGTAGCATTTACCATCATCCCACGCTGAGATGGGTTCAAATGCTGAAAGACCTCAACTGTGGCCAGCTCGGCTGTTTGAGACTGAGCTAGAATTTTTGTTTAAAAAAAAATAATAATTATCCACAGCCAAAACATCCAGAACCAGGCCCATTATGGACGAATGATCTGCAGAACTTTTAAGATCACAGTTAAGCACCTGAAATCACAAAACACATTTGCATCCATATAACTTGAACTAGGTTTGTTTGAAATCTCATACTAGAAAAGGCTCCTAAGGCTGACACCATGGATGGCAAGAGCAGAATGTTTACAGCAGTTATAAATCTCCTGAAAACTGGAGCTCAGAAACACGAAACCTCGGCTATCACTGGAACAAGACTATGCTTTATGGAACTGGGTCTGTAACATACCCTCAACAACAGCGAACGTTCCTAGTAAATAGAGTAATGTGCCCTCGTGCAGAGGCGTTACCTACTGATCTAGTTTGAAAGATGATCAACCAAGCCTACTCCTTGGAAAGTCGCATCTCCAACGCGGCAACGCCGTGGGATGGCTCCTCCCCCTGTTCCGACAAGGACTAAGCTCTCAAAGACAAGCTCCAAGCCTTGAGCTTCTTCATCTCTTGCTGGCAGCCCAAGACCAGTGGACTACGAGTGGTTCTTAACAAGGGCCTCAGCTGCGTCTCGGGCCGGGCTCCGGGCTCAGGGCCGGCTGCCCGGAGCAGCTGGGAAGGAAGGAACAATCCTGCCAGCAGGAAACCGGCCGGGGGGCCCAGGGAGCTCGGGACAGCGCCAGGACCTCAGTCTGTGTACTCGGCCACGATGGAAAGAAGGACGGTGATGTCGTCTGGTTTCCCCCCTGCAATGGAAGCAAAAACCCACTTATTTCATCAAACCACAGAGGGCTGTCTTCTGATGATCTGTGACGTTCCCCATGGAAAGTTCTTTCAGAACTGGTTTAAGTGTTCAAAGCTTGGTTTGAATAGACACAAACTCTGTCTCCCCCACCTCCTTTCCAAAATGAGGGGAGCGGTGACATGTAACATAGCACAAAAACACTCTCCTTTTAAGCTCCAGTGAGATCAAACTATGAAAAGGAGGTCAGAACCTTGAATATTGTTGGTAGCTGGCAGAGCACAAAGCCTGTTTTCAGCAGACTCTTTAATAAATGCACAAAACACCTGACACTGCTTTGTTACACGTAAACTGCCATGAAATCAGATCTCCTCAGGAATTTCCACTGTAAATCAAGCACCTCTTTAGCATCTTCTCCAGCACTGTATTACCTCAGGTCTTCCTAAAAGCTTTCTGCTTAACATTTTTAATGGTTATTTTTCAATCCTCAACAGAGCAACACACTCAAATCCTGAAGAAATGGCCCAGAAGATAGATTTTGTTATGTGGGAAGTCAAAGCAATCCCTTGGACTCTGGAGATCTGCAGCCTCATTACTGAGTGACTGAGCCTGGAGCAACACAGAGCCCAAGTGTGACAGCTGCTACCTGAGGAAAGGGGCTCCAGGTTCTTGCAAGAAACCCTGCCCTTCTGATGCAGAGATGAGAATATCTTTACTGGCAGAATTATATTTAATTATTTAAAAGTAAAAAATTATTAAAAGATAGGTGTTTGCTTGGGCTCTGAGGTCTGCCAGGTGTTTCGCCAACACCTTTCCAAAGCACAGAGGAAGAACCAACAGAGAGATCAGTACAGGGATGCCAATGATACAAGGGTTGCAAATTTCAACCAAAAATCCAAATCCCAAATCTAACAAAGAGTGGGCAGAACCTCAGCTGAAACACAGCAGTAAGACGAGACCTTAAAAAAATCCCCAAACAAAAAACTACCCTCACACAACACCACCCACACACCCGAATCCAAGCAACAAGTCAAGTACAGGAGTACTGGAGAACTCGTATCAGGCAGGATTCCTGGGGCAGGAATGCACAGATTAGATTAAAAATAAAACAATCAGGGCGCCGTGTTCTCCATGCTCCAGCTGCTTCCCCACGGGAGGCTCCTGCTCTGCGGGGCCCGGGATGGCCTGTGCAGGCCCTGGGGGCTTTGCCAAATCCCACATGAGCTTGCTGCTCTCCTGCCAACCACATTTCCTACTGTTCTGTTTTCCTACTGGATTCTGGAACAGCAGAACTTCACTTTGCTGAAGAACTCCCCAAGGCAGCAGCAGTGGGAGGAGGAGAAGCTCTTACCTCTGACATTCAATCCGTTGTCACAGGCGAACTGTGCAAAGGGTGACATGTACGTGGGGTCATAGGCCAGCTCGTGGGCTTGCTCAGCAATGCTCCGTGCAGTCTGCTGGATGCTCTCGTAGTTGGAGTTCTAAATTCACAAGGAAAGAAGTTTATTCTTATTCAGAAGCCTACAGAAGTTGTTCTGCTGATCAGGTTTGGAGATCCCTCACTGCCAGGGCATTAATTATCACCTTCGCTTGCAAACAGAGCCTTCCCCATTCTTTAGGCTTTGTAAATTGGATTAAACTGTGGATCTTCACAAGGGACAGCCAGACCTCAAATCCCCACCAGCAGCTCAAGACTTGAGTTTGGAGGATTTCCAGAATTTAGAAACTTAGAAGAATAATACTCTAAAGAGACTAAACTATGTCATCTGAAGGGAACAGAGCATTTGGCAGCTGTCCCTGCAGGGCACCCTGCAAGGACCTTCCCTCCCTCCCAAGCAGGCTCTGGTGAAGTATTTGTTTTATATTGAGTGCAAGTCTTGCACCTCTGGCTCTCTCACCCCAGCTGACAAGAGCACACTTGGGGAGAAGGGGCACTTTAAAGTCAGATGAGAAAAAATGTGCTGAGAGCACACACACTTTCTCCAGGCTGAATTCTAAGGACATATTTTTGCCTGTTTCAGTAATTCTGCTGCTTTACTCCCAGGCTTTTCTCACTCAAGCCAACATGACAGACAACCACTGCTCTTTTTGTCTGTAACCATTTTTAAATGCCTTGTCATTTCAAGAGCCTTCCCTGCAGGTTTGGGAATTAGCAAGCATTTATGTGATTAACTTTTGGCTGAACCTCTAGGGGAACTCCGGTGCCTTTCCCAAACACGCCAAAAGGTGGAGCTCAGCTTTCTTGCACAAGGGAATTCCAGCTCCAGTGGCCAGCCAGGACAACCTTATTCTCTGCAGACAAGGGTGACACAACCTTACTCTCTGCAGCCCCCGTGACACATTAGTGACCCGTGGAGCTGCAGCACAAGAGGAGGCCAAATTCTCTTAAAACCACACTGTAATTCTCTTATTTGCATTTCACAGCAAAATAGTTTCCTCAAGGAGTTTATACATATTGATATCTCCTTAAGTGTACTTTCCTTTCTGTAAGTAAATAGCCTGAAGCTAAATGTTCTCAGCCAAGTTAAAATATTTTAATGTATTCTTACTATTTAAAATGAACATTTGTGGTCACTAATGTGGAAAAGCTGACAGGATTTTTTTTTTTAACAGAACACTGAAGATTTTCAAGCATGTGCAACCCACAATTCAGACAGCCCATACTGGGTCAGAATTAGTGGTTTATAAACCTTCAGAGAAGCTGAAAGTTATGTTAAGTGTAAGCTTCCCCTCAAGTAACCCAGAAGAGTTAAAAACAGATGTTTTCATGTGTATCATCTCCAACCTGCAGGTGCAGTGTGTGGCCAAAGGCAGCACCTGCTACTGAACATCTCCCCCACTTCCCTTCCCCTCCTCCTCTCCCTCCCTCACCAGTTACTGACATGGAACCAGCTGTTGCTTGGGAAATTTATGCCCAAACTGTTGCTTCTGGATTCAGCCTGGATGCAGATCCAAGAGAAAGCCCTCTGGAGTCAATGTCCCTTGCACTGCTCCCATGGGGTATTATCTGAAAAGCCTTTTAATGATACAGCACTTCGTGGTGGGGTTTTGATATAAAACACAAAGGTTTTGTGCATTAGAAGTAAAGGTAGTAACTATAAAGGTTTAGGCAGCACAAAAGATGTGAGAGCTTGAAGACACACACACTCACCTTCAGCTTTTTCAACTCCTGCAGGATCATGTAGTCAGGCATGTTGTCAAACAGTCCATCTGTGGCAGTCAGGATGATGTCCCCGAGCTGGACATCGAAGGACGTGCTGTCAGCAGCCTCGGGGCTGGGGAGGGGACAGAGGTTAAAGGACTGCAGCCCTCCCAAAGACACCAACAACCTCCAACAGCACATCCACAGCTTCTGCACTTCACTACTCTTTGGGGGTTTGTGCAAGAGAAAGAAATATCACTCACTGTGGAGCTTTAGCCCCAGGATGGGCTGTCAGGAAAGCCCCACCACAGGCACTGTGACTGCAAACAGGTCCTGTTCCAGCTACTGCACCCAGGATTTGCAGTTAAAATTCCCACATGAACAATCCTGCAAACTAATCTGATTCAGGAGTGTGTCTCCATGGAAACCATTAAGCAGAATGGCAGCTCAGGGCTTCCTTCTGCTCATCTTGAAGATGTAAGAGAGCAATACTTGAAAGGACAATTCATAATGGGCCTGGCCCAAACACTTCAGGATTTTGAATCACTTTCTAATTCAATGGAATATGAAACATGTCTGGAAATCACTACCAGGAGACCAGAGTCTGTTGGAATGCTTGAGTCTAACACATTACACAACACCAAGAGGAGAAAACACCCAGTTTGGGCATGAATATTGCTGCAAAATCTGATTCTCAGAAGCAACATAACAACAAACCTTTTATTTTTAAAGACTCTTCAGGGGTCTGTGAAAAGGAGAAATTGCTGCATCCCAGGCCACTGAGCTCTGCCAAAACACAGAGGAGCTGCTTTTCTCAACTGATGAGTAGCTTCAGAAAGGCTGGTGGAGTTAAGATTGCCTGCCTATGCCCATATATAGCCAAATTCATCACTGAACTGGGACAACAAATAAAAAAGGACAGGAGAAGCATTTCGACAAGGAGCATGAGTACTAATTAACGTCAGGAACAGTGCAGGAACCAGCCAGAAAGCTGTAATCATGATTCAGAGCTGAAGTGTGGGAGCACATTTATCTTCTGCTTTCCTTATTACTGGATGACTCAGATTACTTGGCTTCCCTGACTTCCACTGGACATTATCAATTATCCTTCTGCTCTTTGTTTTTATGGTCTTCCTAAGGATGACAGAGAATCTCAGAAAAATTAAGATTTTTACAGCTCTGGAATTTCAAACCATCATTTAATTTTAGTCTAACAAAGAGCTTGGATTACTGAAAGGCTCTAATTTCAGAGTCCTACCCTGGGTTCCTCTCAGCAGTTGCAGGATGAAGAAATAAAAGCACACACAAGAACGGTCAGGAGTTTCAACAGCTTAACCACCACTTTCAAAAAGAGCTATTTTGGGTAAAGTCTCAACCTTTACTGCATCAGCCCTGATACTGCATAGAATCATTTAGGTTGGAAAAGACTCAAGCTCATTGAGTCCAAAACTTCAGTTGCCTACTGCATTCCCTGTATTCCATGGCCACTCTTTGAAGATCCTGTTACCACCTCCCTATATTCAGATGAGGGATATCACTTTAATGAGTGAGACATTTTTGAGAGCTGCGTTTTAACACATATTTGAAAGCTGTTTATTTTTGTATTTATTTCATATTATTGGTGAGACTTCACAAAGTCAGGATGGATCAGCCTGACATTCCTAAGGGAAGACACAAGAACAAGACTGCCTTTGAAACAACTCATTTCTGTGAACAGATTGTCCTTTCCTCATACTCTCATTCCCAGCTTGGTGTTCCGCCAAACAGTTTTTTTGCTCGTTTTGGTCAAATACAATATGCTGCTGGAAACAGCAAGCTGGAAACACAAGTTACAGTCACATGTCCCTCTGCTCTATTCTTCAAGCACTTGCAACCTCGGTGCCAAGGTATCTAAATTAGCTACTCCAAACAGTCTCAAGGGAGCACAGACAGGGATTGGAACCAAAGCTGCTGGTAAGTCCAGCCACTTGTCCACACACCAGCTCTAGTGGGTGATATCTTCCCATGGATCAGAACATGCCCATGGCTATGGGAATATGCCACCGTGAACAGCCCAATAAATTCAGACTGTGCAACAGGTACAAAGTTAAGTACAAGGTGAGAAAGGTTCCCATGACCTAAAGAAGGAGGGTGGCAGGTGCAGGACCTGACTGGATACATGTTTAAATCCTACATGCTGTGGAAGAGCCCCACAGCAGCCAAACTGCAACTTTTTGGGAGCTGGTCACATGCACAGGTTAAAAATTAAGGTTCCTCTTTCCCCTTACCTGTCACTTAAGACAACTCCTTCTGCCTCTGGTGGAGCTATTGACAGTTGGAAGGGAGTGTTGAAGTAATGCTGCTGCTCATCGGATCGGTGGACGACTTCTCCTCCTCTGACTACCAAAAATCCAGAATCTCCCAAGTTGGCTGTATGTAAACGGTGACTTGATCTGTCCAGGACTACTATACAAGCTGTGCTGCTCCCTGCAAACACAGTGACTGCAGTCAGCCTTACAGAAACTGCTTCTTCTCTCACTGAACTGATCAACAGTTCAATTATTACAACATTTATCAAAGCTTAGAAGTCAGGAGAAATGGAAACGCTTAACAATGCCAGAATTAATATAAAATAAAACTAGCAAAATGCTTGAAATCTTTGCAATACAAACTATGATTTTTGTGTAGAATTTACTCTTCCTGCTTTGATTTTGGTAAACACATTATGCTGACAAATACCTGTTTTGTTTGGCTTTATTTACAGTTTTCCATCCCAACATACGTCAGCACATTCTGCTATAGGACCGGATTTACAGAACTCACATAAAATACTGAAATTCCAAAATCATGGAGATAATAGAATTCTAGTAGCATCCATACAATGCTAGGAGCTCTCCACACAGTTTCACTCATCAGCTGTAAATAAACCACACCAAGTAAAGAACTGTTTGCAATTAAGTATTAGGTCCTGCTGCATTTCTCTGCTGAGAACATGAAATGCTTTTCCTCCCAGCCTGGCTCTGCAGAGCTTGCTTCAGGTTAAAAAAATAATCATCCTGTCACATCTTCAAGATACCAACTCCACAAGTTTAAGAAGAACATGTTTCATAGACAAATACTACTCCAAATTAAAGTAATAGCAGAAACATGATGTCAACGGTGCTTGGAACTATCCCAGCCATGCTTGAGGGCACTGAGGAATTCTCCATTCATTCACTGGGAAGTAGCCACCAACTGTGCTTGGTTGCAAGCCACAAGAATGCTGTATTGCAAAGAAACCCGAAGTCCTTCACAGCAAACAGGACAGGACAGCACAGCCACCAGAAGCCCTTTCAATCCCCAAGGGGGTGAAATACAGCTACAGCATTTCTTCTCGACTTCTGCCCTGTATCACCAGCTCGTGAACTGTCTTCATCTTCTACCCTCATGTTCTTCCAGCAGGATTTTCCAAGCACAGCTCCACGTTGGACAGACCACAAGCTTGCAGTGAGCAAAGCTTGGGATCAGGCTTGCTAGTGCAGAAGTCCAGCTGGCTTCAGGCACTGCCTGTTCTTTCTAATACAGAGAGTTCCCTGCAATGCACTTGCCCTGAATCTGTTTTCTAGTGAACACACAGGACCTTTTCCATCCTTAATAAATGTTAAGTCAAAGCAGTATCTCTGGAAAAAACTATGACTTTATATGTGAGTGTCCAAAATTGTTCTGCAACACAAGAGTGATTAAATAAATAGCACAGTTTCCCCCATTTCAGTTTTATTTTATAGTATTTACTGGATTCAATCCTGATGAACCAAGTATCCAGGCTTAAAGCACAACAGCAAGGAAAAGTTATTGCCTAATCAATCTTCCTTAATGAAGTCTTCTCCTGTCCCTTTATTTTAAATAAACTCTAAATGCTCATGGCTGTGATAATTCCAGGGGTTTATTCCTCCTTCTAAAAATACTGTTCTCAGTTAAAGGAGAAACACTAAGGATCATTAGTTTCAAATTCTAACTCTATTAGCAGAGTGTAACCAGGAGGCCATGTGTGGAATGCAGATCTTGTGACTCAGCACACGCTGCTTTTCAGCACTGCAAAGGTCAAGCCCAGCCGAGCTGCTCCGTCTCCAAAGGCGTAGGGAGAGCTCTCGCCAGTGCCCCACTTTGCAGCTCACTTACAGCTACATCTGCTTTGCACAAATAAGCACCATTCAACACACCAAATCCTAATGTAATTACTGACCGCTGCTTTTTCGTGACTCTTAAGGTCACTCCTGAGGTTCCAACCTATTCTTTAGGCGTATAATGCGAGAACATCTGTTCCCAGCTCAGCAGACAAGTTAAATATAGTTCACACAGCACTGCTCTGGCACAGCAGCTTAAGGTCAGGTGAGCCGCGTGCATTTCGTGCAGGGCAAACACTTTCTTGGTGCAGAAGAGGTCTCATGTCCTTTAGAGAAGTGTCCCCTTGGCAGAGTTGTCAGCTGAGGCCAAATGTCACCTCTCTATCTGCTCCCAGTCCCCAGGCAGCTGAATGCCCTGTGTCCCATCAAGGCTGACACAGAATATGTGAAGCATCTACTTCAGCTGGCTTTCAGAAAGATCTGTAATGAATCCCCCCACAAAGATTTATAAAAATAATGCTACCAGAGATCGTATGATATGAACTACTCAAGTCAACCAACTGGGGTTTGAGTCCACTGGACATAAAAGGCAACAGGAGCACAGCAAGGCCAGGAATGAGCAGAACTGCATCCAATTATCCTCAGAAAATATTTTTCCTTGCATAGCTGAAGCAGAAAGCCACAACCAGCCGTGAAGAGTTTTTAGCAGAGAACAGTTATTTATACATATAAAATACAGTGAGCACATGTGCACAGTGTGTTCCACTGCAGAACTCGCTCTGCAAACTCTGGTGAATTCACCCTTCCCACAGAAAGACTGTTGGCCTTTTATTTTGTATATAAATACACACACATCAACACTCCCTGCATTATTAAATTAATTAAAGCAGGTTTGGAGAAAATAAGGATGCCACCAAGGCGACTACATTTCTATGTTTTCAGTTAATTAGGAGAAGTTAACTGCCTGCAAATTTGCTGTAGACAATGACAACAGATTCAAGCACTCTTCAGTAAGTCCATGTGTAGGTAACACAGAACCCAGATTGAACAGGCATATTTCTGGTGTCTTACCAAGCAAAGGTACTTTGTTCTGCAGCAGCTCACAATAGCCTGCGGTGAGAATTCCAACAGGATTGCTTGGAACAAACCGTCCTTCTTTCACTAAACGTTCACACGTTCGCATGAGAGTCCCTGAGAACTGAGAAGGGTCAACCCCGTAGTCTCTCCAGCCACCTACACCATCTGCCACCCCTGCAAGGAAACACAAAACCAGAGTTACCTCAACAGAAATGGTCTTCAAAACAAGGGGTTTAATTATTTACATCACTTATGATATTTAAAAGGTAGGACATGGCACCCGCTTGGAAAACATTTTTGGTTAACATAACAAGTTTCTGAGTATTTTTAAGGTAACTTCTGATATCAGCTCCCATACAATTCTCCAAATATAATCTGAATTGCTGAAAGGAAGGTAAAAGTCTAATGCTGAGAATGAGGAGGCTGTCTCCACTAGAGAACAAATAATGAGAAATTTGGGGTTAAGATGGGGACTCAATCCCATTAACCTCTCATCAGTCCATTAAAAGGAGAGGTTTTATTAATTTTACAAGTGAAGGTCAACACTTTAACTGGTACAGAAATGACACAGAAACACTTCCTGCTATTCAGCAGCACAGTTTTTTCTCAAGCTACCTGCTCATATGAAGGACAATGATTTCTGTTTGGTGTTCTCAGTATCTATAGAAAATAAATCTCCATTTTACAAGTGTTTTCCAAAATCCACGTAACCAACACAATGCTGGAACCTACACCTTTTTAAGGAGAGTTTGTTGCTTACAGCTTCAGCCAAGCAAGAGAATGATGATCCAGACAATTTTCAGTTATTCAAAATAACCTGGATATCAGAAAATTAGACCAATTCTGCCAAAGCCTGGGAAGCTTCTAAGCAACCACAGGGAAAACAGTGACTGTGGTCATGGAAAGGGGGTGATCAGAGGGAGGTGAGCAGCAGCCACATTTTCTGCTGGTTTTTTGGTTCAAGAACTTTGAACTTCTTCCAACTGCCTAAATGATGAAAGCAAAATACTGCTGAAGGTATTATTTGAGATTAAAATGTTACTATGTGGAAATTTTTCCAAAAATCTTTTTGATCCTCAGCATGAGACAAACCATTTCAAGCAGAGATTTCCAAAACATAGTATAGCTGAAATATGTTCATGATAAACGCACAAAAAGTGAATTTCAGAGCTCAGATTGTGTTGAAGGACAGTCTCCTTGGGAAAAAACCCGCCGGTATTATCAAAGGCATGAAAATGTGAGTGAGAAGATAAAACTCAATTTCCTCATCTCCCAGTGCCCTTCACATGGGACATGGTCTGAAACTGAGACGGAAGGTTTAGAGCCGACCTTGGTGTGAACTATAATCTGACAGGAGGTTATAGCCAGATTCTGAACAGCCTATCAACATTAATCAGATTTCTCCCTAAAATAGTGCACAACCTTTTAGACACCTGCTTTGTCCCTCTGCTTTCTCAGAAGAATGTTACAGGAATGCAAATCCCTGCATTCACCTCTTTGAGCAGTCTCTGGGAAGAAGCTCATGCAAAAGCACCTGGCATTCTCAGAAATTCCTTTTCTGGATTCTTCAAGAACACATGAATTCTCTCTCTACAGGTCTCACATCCTCAGGTTAATACTGGATTACCCTTTTGCTTTCTGCTGCCACACAGACAAATCTAGAATAAGAGATCATAAAGGAAAGGTTCTAGATCCAGAACTTGAAACAGAAACTCAGCTTCAGGTCAGATGATGGTGCTTTATGTGAAGGTACCAAATAAACTTTTTTTTCATTCCCTTTAAGATGAACATAGTCCAGATGTATTTCTGCACTGCCTCACTGACAACAGGGTTAATACAATGAAAAGATGATGTTTGACAAATGCTGCCCAAAGCTCTTGGCTCCCACGGTGGTTACAAAGAAAGCTCGGCAGAAGTTACAGAGTTCCCTCAAGCAAGCCAGAAAATCCTTTACATCAGTGTTGGGAAACACTGAAACACAAACACCACAGCTTTAGCACAGAGTACCAGAAAGCCACTACAGCAAGCACCTGAAAAGGTCAATTATCAAAACCTATTCAATTTTTAAAGGAAAAATGAGTATGCCATCTGATTTTCTTTGTTCATTTCTTACTCCAGGCAGGAAACGTGAATCCGTAATCATGGCAGCACCTTCATACCCCGAGCCATGTACTGCCTTTGTCTGTCTGCCTTCCTGTCTGCTGTTTGGAAGCTATAAACAGCTTTCAGTAGGTTCTGCCAGTGCCTTCCAAAGCAATCACCCTCTAGCCGTCCCCCAGCAGCTCCTCCGGCTTTGCTTGGTCCCACACTGGAGAGAACAGACTGATTCCACAGCACCGGGACAGCTCCGCTGTGCCCGCTCCACCCTGACACAAAGCCGACACCACCACTGCATTCAGGAGCAGTCCCCGGAGGCTGCTTCCAGCGACACCTCCACAACCCCACAGCAGCCACCAACTCTGCTTCTTGGCCTTGCCCCAAATGGAAAAGGTGGGGGTTTATAAAGGTTTGGGGCCAAGACCTTTAATCATCCTGTCGTACCTTCATTATGGTTTTAAAATAAACCCAGCACCTTCGCGTTCTGCACTCTTTGTAAACTGAACAGTTTCACATGGGAAAGGAGTTACGTGATTTTGAAACAGTTTGAGTAAACTGCTACTGAAATAGATGAAATGTAAATGAGAATAAAGTTTAAGTAAACTTTGTGCTATGTGATATACAGCAAACAAGGAGTGAAACTGTTTCAAACTCCAGAAGTAGCAAAAACGAAAAACTCAACTTTGATTAATACCAGGCTTTCCCTCTGTCATCAAAAGAAAATTCAAAGATGTTGCTACTGGCAAGATCACTCCCAAGGAATAATGCCAAGTTTTATTTATATATAATACCTTTGCTTTCATCCAAGAAAAAGTATATATTCAAAATAATTACATTTTCAACAAATACTCCGGTTTTCCTTTGAGCCATAAACCATTGTGTTCCAGTATTAACCATATTACAAATTAGGAATCACAGGACATTTAAGACAAACTGAATTGCTGAAATTTAACTGTACACAAACCCTGGGTTTTTTTCATTCAAGTCATTCAGTAAATGGGAAAATTTTATAGACAGAACGTTTCTGTGGCTATTCCCTGTTCAAGTCCATGCAGAAATTACACAAACATCCACGTGACAGTGCAATGCCTGCAGCCAGATGAACCACCACTGTAAATAAAGCAATTGAAAATCTCACAATAAATTACTTCAAAAGAATAAATACTTCTCAAGTATTTAACTATATTACAGAGATCTTTCAGAATCTGAGAATTAACACTCCACTACACTGCCTTGTGCTGGAAAATACACAAATATGCCTGCCAGATAAAATACTTGCTGCATGTGTCAATCCAAAAACTCACTTTTTCCAACTCCTCAAAGATTCAGAGTATCAAAATCTCTCTCACAGAAACACCTGTCAGGAAGTTACAAGACAAAGCAGAACTGACTGATGCTGCAGCACTGAAACCGAGCCAGGGAAAGATGCTGGCAGTGAAACTTGTTAAAGCTGATTTCAAAATGCTAAAAGCACCTGGGATAAGATACCAGCTGAAATGCAAATGTGAAATTGTTTAGCCTGCCAGCACATGAATTCCCTGCAGAAGCCCAGGGAAAACCAGCCAGTGCTGAAAGCAGCAATATCTGCTTTTCACCACTCGCTTGTGTGAGATCCAGGTGTTCTGCCTGGTTCAGAGCAAATATAAACTAAACAGCCTGAGAGTTCATAACAAACCCCTGATACTGATCAAACCCTGTTTAATATAAATAATGTTACGAGGGGCAGTTCTGGTTAACTGGGAAATTAACCTGCCCACGGTCAGAGTCCAAAAGCACCACACCCTGTCCCAAAAATCTCTTGAGAGATGGATACTTTGAAATATTGCATCAGCCAAGAATAAAAATCACACAGAGAAGCACCAGGCAGGCACAAGTGTGTCAGCAGGAGCTGCTTTTGCATGCAACTACAATTAAGTTTCTAAGGCACTCAGCACATCCTACTGAACTTTCAATTTCTTGAGATCCTTACCTGAAATAGCAATGAATCACTGCTAAAAGAACATCAAAAAGGATATATTTATAACTGAATTTTGCATCAAATATGAAGGCTAAAATGGTAAAAAAATGCAATGAGTTGCACCACACAAGTTTGAAATATAGCACCTAGTATTTGTCAGCATATCAGAACTGAGACAAACTGGTAAGATTTGTTGTTTTATCAGTGGTGGGATAAATCACACCTAGACAGGTTCACCATCAAAAGAAAGTCCAATGCTCAAAGCCAGCACTGACCCTCAGCAGCTTCCCTGGATCTGTCAGAGCCAAAGGGTGCCTATCCCCTCCCCAAGGTTTTGACAAAGAAATAACCCAGTTAAATACAAATCCCTAAAGGCAGATTGTGTGTGACTGCTAACAAGTTACAGAAGGAAAGGTTACTTATTCACACTGTTACAGTAAAACTTAAACTACCCTTGCATGAAACAGAAAGGTTCTGGAAGAGTAACTGGGTAAGTGACAACAGGGAGCAAAAAGCAAAGGCAAAGTGAGCAATGATCTTGAAGAACAAACTGAAGGAGAAACACGGAACTGGAAACATTAAATTGTGCATCTACTCCCAGAAGAAAGCAACAGTTCCTCATATCTATTTCCCCCCCACTACAGCATACTTGTTCCTGAAGCAGATTTTTACCAGGTAGATTTCTTCCCTATTTTATTGAAGCCTGAGAAATCACTCAGTGGATTTGGGGAGCTTCAGGAGAACACTAAACTATAATTTGTTTCTGCAGGCTTTATAAAGAATTCCCTAGTTACAACTATTCAATTTCTCAAGGTGTTCAGTGACTGTGGAACTGATGAGAAAGGACAAGTACTGGGGGCAGACACTGAAATAAATCCCTGCCAGCCTGACCCATCTCAGGCTCAGTATTCACAGCATGGATGAACCAGAGCAAGGAGCAGGACATTTTTCCAACAATTCCTATGAGATAGGTATGATTAACCCTCACCTCCTGTGAGGTGCTCCTGTGCTCAGCTTTGCTCATTTCCCCCTGATTTCTGACAGAACCTGCTCTTCCTTCAGGCCAAGATCTGTGTATCAATGGAAAACTGGCTGCCATCCACAAGCATCAATAGCATTTACAGCTAAAACCAGTGTTCAACTGAAAATTCCAACCGGAATACTTGTGTGCAATGTCCTTGCAGAAACTGTGGGCAAGAAGAATAACCAGAGATAAGTTTCATTCTCATAGGTTACATTCAGTGCTGCTCCAGAGCAGCTCTGCTGACCAGAAAGGCAGCCAGTGTGACTTTTAACGGGGTTGTTCTCAATCTGTAGATTCCCTACAAATGACAGCACTGATGCTCCCACGTTAACAGAAAATTTCCTGTGACCTGTTACAAACTAAGACAGCTCTGCAAATCTCTGCTCACTGCCTCTCAGGTGCCCTGAGCTCTCCAGCACAGTAGGTGAAAGGCTACTCCAAGGGAGTATTCTCGCCTCCTTTAGTGTGATAAGTTGTGATAAGGCAGCAATCTCTTTAATAGGTATGATACCAAATAAACCACTTAACATAGTCCTCTATGACCTTCAGGCATCCAAGTAAGGAGCCCTTCCTCCTCTACAGCTGTCAGAACAACCTTGACATTTCATCTACAAATCCTTTCAGGTGTTGAAGTTTACTTTTCCTGATGACAGTGACACTAACAATATTCCAGGGGCTTTGTCACTCTGCAGTTTAACCTACCTCCTATGCAGGCTGCTGACAAACTTAATTTGCAAACCAAGATCAGTTCCTTTCACTTCAGAGTAGCTGCCCTGCAGCACCCAGACACTCCCCTCCCCCAAAAACTAAAAATCAAGATTTGCAGCAAATAGAACAATTGTCAAATTTTAACTCTGCAGTGAACAAAGTCTCCTGCTGCCAGACAGTTTTTCCTTACTCCTGGGGGACAGAAATAGTTTGGAAGAGTCAAGTCACACTGGCTACACCCAAACTTGTACCCAGCACAGACATTGTATAAGTGATGCTGTCACGGGATGCGCATTGGCTGCTGCAATGTTTCAATAATGAGTCACACAACAGCTTGGAAAATCCATAAAAAACGAGCAAAGACACCAGGAGCCTGATAATGCTGGAATAAGCAAGAAAAGGCAGATCCCAAAATTAAGGAAAAAAACTATCACCAGCATGTGACACCTCAAAATCTCTAGTGGTGAAAACACTGGCTTTAATGTTTACTTTTGGTAGTTAAGTGAAATGGTTATAAAACTGTTTAAGCTAATTTTTAAAATTTGGCTTGTTCCCTATGTAGTAAAAATCCTACTTGCATGCTAATGAGAAAAAACAGAGGTGTCAGTTCCTGAAGAGTTTTGGTTTTCAGCTTTGAAAAAATCAGTATTTCTGTCCGCAAAAGTTCCAAAGGCATCAGACATGGAGCAGTACAGAACGTATCCCAAATCTCTGTGAGAGATCTCAATACTCTGAGGATCTGAACACCCAAGACACTGGCAGTAAATGAACAGAAAAGTACATCGTGGTACAAGCAGCAGAGAAAGGAAACACAGGCCTGAACTGTAAAGCTCTAGAGATTAACATGAGCAGTAAAGCAATTTCCTTTTCTCAGGGTGATCCCTAAGGAAAAACTCCTGTTCTGAGCTTCTTGTTTCTCCCTGTGCTCAGAATGGGATGAAAACATGCAAATTTGACAGGTATGTTCCAGACAAAAGCAAAATCGAGACAAAACCCTCAAGGATTCAAGTACATCAGTAACAGGCCTTATCAAGCCTTGAACAACTATGGGAGGACTGGAAATAACCTGAATCTTCACAGGCTTTCTGCTGATCTTACTGTGAAAGGATAAAGCTCAGACTAGAAGACACTGTTAAACATTCAGCCTTTGAACTATACAGTACACATACAACAAAAGAAGTGTTTAGCATTTTGATTCTGCTATAAACACGCTGCCAAGTCAACTCTTGTTTGACCTAAGAAAATGAATCCCCAAGCACTCATGCCAAACGGCTGGGAGTAGTTCTTTCACTGTTCCACCACACCCAATCCATCCCACACAGGCAGGCTTTCCATACACTGGTTCTAGAAAACACTGGCACAGAGGAATTTGAAATTAATTATCTGGCCTGGCTTTGTCACTGATGACTACTCACTCCAAGTGATACACTTGAAATTTACCGTGTCAAGTGTTCACTTTGCCTCAAACCATGTGAGCCTCTTCCTCAAATGTCAAAAAATTAAGTCTGAAACCCAACAGCTTAGGCAGTTTAGGCATTTTTGTTGAGGTGCAGAGTTAGGTACTGAGGTAGCACAAAATTTATGAGGGTCTTAAAAAAGATTAAGGAAGCTCAGATTTATGATGGGAGTGAGAGGAATTGTGGGCAGGAAAACACTGATGGTGCTGAAATTGTCTCTGCAGCATTGCAAAAGGGCTGGTTGAGAGTAAAGAGATGATCCCAGCAGCAGAAACTGGGAGAAAACCACTGTTTGTAAACTTAAGAGCTACAGATGAAGAAAAAGCATCAAGTTACAAGCTTCAAAACCCACCTGAAGATTCCTATTTTTGCACAAAGTACAGAGATTTTGTGGTTTCAGTATGCATATTAAAAAAACAGTAAAGAACTAACATAAAAATAGCTATACCGAGGGAGAAAAACCCAAAATCAAACAAACCAACAGCTTTTCTATTTAAATTATTTGCTTCTTAGTACTTAAGACATCCTGGTCTGCTGCCCTCTTTGCTCTTTGATCCTTAAGTGGAGCTACAATTCTGTTTGTTTCCAAGTTGCCATGAAAATTAATGCAAAGACCAACTTAGAAATGCAACTCTCTGTTGATTCCAGCAGGAACACAAGACAAACTGTAGGTCCATATACAGTAATTACCAAATATGGCCAAAACCCCCTAAACATCATCAAATGGGGCTAAATCTATCCCTTCCCCACACAGAGTCCACTTCAAAGTACAGGAGATTCTGCATTTCTCTTAAGGGCAAATACCAATTGCTCAGTTATTTATCAGTGCTGGCCTAGCATGAACTTTAAAGGCAGCCAGGATTAGTCACATGCTAAAGGAAGGGTGTCCAACAGCTAATTCTAATCCAAAAAAGTTTATCTGGAAGGGGCACCACAGAGAAGATGGAGAGTGTCTAAAACGCACCCACCAACCTTCCACATCTTGAAAGCTGTGGCATCACTTACAGTAACAGCTCCCTTGAGAATAACCAGCAATAACTGTTACCTAGCACCAACTTACAGCTTCCTGAGGAAAATGTCTCGCCTCTATTAAAAGGCAACCAAGTTACAATGACAGCGCCAAACTGAAGAACCACCAACCACTTCCACAGCGTGAGATAGCACAGTGCAACCCCACTGGTTTAAAATGATTGCAAAAAGAGAACCACAGACAGGGGCAGGGAGGAGGAGGCTTTTTTTGAAGTGTCAAAGTTTTGGTGAAAATTTGCGTCTGGTAGTTACACCACAACTTAACTTCTGCGGAGTGTCAGTCAGCCAATTCAACCTTGAGTACAAAGGAGAAAGGTCAAGCACTGTCAAAAGCAATGTTGCCCATAGTCTGAAGAGTCTATTGATTATCCATAATTATTCACTACTTCTAAAATTTGAACCTTTTAGATTTATTTCACCCGTGATTCTAAACCAGAGAGCGCAATCAGGCCAGAACAAACAACTGAAGTTTGACATTTGATTCCAGTCTCAATGTCACTCTGCCTTTCACTTGACAAGGACATTGCACCCGTTAAAATCAGGAAGTGCCTGCTCAAGTGATCTTTTCTGTGGAAATGCAATGCATGTACACGGGCCTCAGTTAGATTTTAAAGAAAGACAGAAAGTGAAACGCACTGCGAGCTGTTTCTCTGAGTTTTGGAGCCACCGGGCCTTGCAGGCACCCACAGGTGAAGCGCCCAGGCTGGGCCCGGACATCCAGCACACAAAACCCCCCATGCCAAAGGTGGACTGAGTTGCAACAAAGAGCACGAGAGCTTCCTTGGGAAGCTAAAAAAGCGAACTCATGGTGACAATGACAGGCAGAACCAGCTCCTTTGTCTGCGACCGGAGGCTGAGCCGCTCGCCATGTGCGGCTCCGGGAAAGAGGGGAGGTCACACAGCGAGGCCGAAGCCACCTCAGCCCCCGGCCCGGGCACTTACCCAGCACATCCGCGGTGCGGTGCCGCGCCACGAAACAGGCGTCATCCCCGTAGCACATGCCTTTCTTGAGGATGCCCTTGCGGAAATCTTTGCCGAAGCCACAGCTGGCCGTCACCAGGCTGTAGTCGCGGGAGTCCGTCTGCGAGAGGCCGCCCAGGACCGCCCGCGCCACCAGCCTGCCGTAGGAGAGCACCGAGAACATGGCGTGGGGCGCCCAGCAGCCGAGCGCCAGGAACGCGGGGAGCCACCGGCGCAGCCGCCTCCTGCGCGCCGA
>VZRO01001509.1:564584-589009 GCA_013397915.1 Daphoenositta chrysoptera | reverse complement strand
CGCGCAAAAATGTGGGTTTTTTTTTTTTTCGAGGATGACTCGCCCTGTTCTGGGCTCGGTGCGGCCGGGGACAGAGCCAGCTCAGCGCCGAGCGTGAGAGGCTTCTCTGCAAATCCGCGGCAGTTAATCCATTTTGGTTAAGGAACGTGAAATGCCAAACAAAACCCTCACGAGAAGGGCGTGTTGTGCAGTCATCGCTCAAACCCCGCTAAAACCACGTTAATTGTAGTTGAGCGTGACACAAAGCTCTCAGCTGAACAACTTCAACACCAACAACTTCAAGGCATCGATGCTGTAGAGAACCACAGTGTTCAAAAAGACCCAATTCCTCATTTTCTGCAGCTCGCTTATCCGTGCTGCTCGTGGGTGTGCAAAAAATGGCTTTGTCCCTTTGGAAGTTCCCAGCAGGTTGCTCTGCAAATTCGTTTAATTCCTCGGGGTACACGTCAAGAGGCTGCTGCCACTTACATAACCCGAGACACGTAAATAAGAAACAATAGAGGTGTAAATACAGCAGAGGCAGGTGTGAAACCTGCCCCCCGAGCTGCCTGCAGTGAAAGAAAGGGCTCTGTGCCACCATCCACCAACCCAGCCCAAGGGAACGCTGCTGCAGCACCCTCATTAACACACGGGAGGCATTTTGCACCCTGTGTACCTTGACACAGACAATATTCCCCCCTTACACCGCTAAAAGGCTTAAGCAATGCATGAGAATTATCCAGCTAAAGCTGAAATTGTATCCAAACTTATTAAAAAATTAATCCTCCTGTTAGAACAGGGAGAAAGGGAATGAAGACGAGGAGCAGCCCAGGCCCAGTTTGGTGGATTAGGGAATGGCTGCACAGCTGAATGTGCCAATGTGCTGGAGATAAGGGAGTGCTGCTGCCAGGGCCTGGCAGGGTGTGAGAGCAGACAAACAAGGTAGCTCATCTCAGTGCCTCACACCCTCCATGACTTTATCAGGAAAGGGAAGCACATACTTGCAGAGTTTCCCCCTCAGAATCATTCTTTCCCTTCCCTCAGTCTTGTTCTTCCTTGGCCTTGTCCAGGTCCTTTCTAGTTCAAGCCCAGCCTGGCCTAACCCCTCGTTCTGCAGTGCCCCGAGGCAGCTCAGGCTGGTGCAAGGTGACCTGTCCTGCATTACCTGTGCTGCTCAGCCTGTGATCCCCCAGCTAAAGCTGAGCTCTCCATGCCTCAATCCCCAGTTTCCCAGAGCTGGAAGGGTGCTCTCTGTGCCACTTTGCCTGGCAGCCATGGCTCACAGGCTGAGGAACAGCGTGAGCTCGGGGCTGACAAACTCATTTGGCAGAGCATGACTCTGTGCTTCCATAAATGCTCCCAAGCCAAGGCACACCGTGAGCTCTTCACACTCCTCCATCCTTGAAAGTCTTTGAAACAGCCTCCCCAGGGAAGTGGTGGAGTCACCGTCTCTTGAAGTGTTCAAAAAACGAGTACACGTGGTACTTGGTGACACAGTTTAGTGGGCATGGGGGTATTCGGTTGAAGGTTGGGCTTGATCTTGAAAGTCTTTTCCAATCTTAATGATCCCATGATTCTACCCCAGGTCACCCACCCAAGTCTGTCCAGACAGCCAGACGACCTCATCATTTACATGGTAATTAGTAACCTTTGATGAACTCTGTCAATCCTGCACGAGGACGCTGTGCCCAGATGAAAAACTGCTCCTGGTTTCCATCCAAAGGATCCCTGGGCTCCTGTGAGACAAAAACCCAAGTATTCTTAATAAAATAGTTCAGAACTGGTTTTCCCCACGGTTCAGTGTCAGCCTGGATAGTTCTCCCTGTAAATCTCTCCCAGCCCATGCCCTGCTGCCTTACTCAGTGTTATTCTTGTACCCTGAGGGTCGATATCCTGCCAAGTGATATTTGTTTAAAATTCCCCAATGCACAAATTTGGCACAAAAACTGGAGCAAAGGGCATCCCCCTGGTTACTGCAGCTGGGTGGAATCTTCCCACCTCAAAGTCCAAGATCTATTTACATCAGCTCACTTAAGCTGCAAAAACAGAATGAACTCTTCCTGCTGGGCTTGCTCAGAGCAATAAATGCACCGGGGAGAGCGAAGCAGAAGCGCTGCACAATCAACTGCTGAAGGCACAAGAGGTTTTCAGCTTGTTTTAAAACTGATTCACTTGTAGCTGACGTCAATCCTCCCTCCCAAGTATCTTAGCCCTGAGATTGGAGTGTGATAAATATTACCTGTAATGCCATCTGCTGTACAGACTGCCCAGGCTCCTCACTATTTATTTAAGGGCTAATGTTGTGCTAGACCAGAATGCAGTTTATTTCAGCCTGGTTTGACTTTGTTTGGACTCTAATTCCAAATGCCTGTCCACTTGGACTTTTAAAGTGATCTGTCATAGGGCAAACCCAGTGTTAGCCCTGAAAAGATGAAGTTCAAGACAGCACAGCTGAATTAAACAGAAAACTAATGTGAGAAGGACCATATGAGACTTCCCACGTGAGGAGTCAAGAGAAGATGCAGAGTCAAAAGATCACCAACAAGAATCACAGAATGGTTTGGAAGGGACCTCAAAGATCATCTCCTTCCACCCCCTGCCTTGGCCAGGGGCACCTTCCACTATTCCAGGTTGCTCCAAGCCCTGTCCAACCTGGCCTTGGGCACTTCCAGGGATGGGGCAGCCACAGCTTCTGTAATGCTTAAATGCACATCAGAATCTTGCTGCTTAAACCATCATTAAAACAGTAATAGAGCAAAACCCTGAACGTGTTTTTTAATAAACAGGAATCCACTGCATCTCAAATTGCTCGAATTTTCATTTTATAGGACCTCCCACATAAGGATCACAGTGCCCTTTTTAATTATTAATTATCTCATGTTGACAGGATAAATTAAAATCTCTCTGATGGAGAGCAAGCGTTATTTATTGATGTCCTGATCTTATCCTGCACACTTGGAGTTGCTCTTTGGAACCTGTTTCAAAAGTCCAACACCAGGGTGGGTTTTGTGGTGGGGGGGGTTTCAAATGGTTTTTCTGAGACGTGGCTTTTGTCTTGCCTTTCTCTGCATGACAAAGGTGGTTTTTTTTCTATTACAGCAAGTACTGGAAATGGGTTTAGGTGAACTGTTGCTGTGAGTGAAGCCCTAGCACTCCTGAGTGGAAAAAAAGGTCATGAGAAAACCAGATTAATTCCATCCTACTTTGCTTTTGAACAGTTGCCCACTTCTATTCCATTGCAATGGTAGATGCAGTAAGAATTAATACCTCTTTATTCATCCAGCTCCTGCCCACATTCATCCAGGGTGCAATCTGTGCTTTCAGATTTCAGCAAGGCTTGGTTTTCATCTTGGAGTCTGGTCCCCTGTGCACCATCAGCTTTGCCAAGTAATTCTGGATGCAAGAAGAATGTATTAAGTTCTGTTTTCCCTTGTGCAATGTCATCAGCCTGTTTTTACTGATTTTAAAGGCATCAGAAACATGTAAACTAACAAGCAGGGGTGTTTTAGTATTAATTATCTCATGGCACTGCAGTGGATACAAGAACACAGATCACAACCATGATGATAAATAAACCAAGCACCAGTCTCCCTCCAAGCCTGCAAAATAAATTCCAAGTTTCCAACTTTGCAGGACTTGTAAGGAGGAGAAACATCTCCATCCTTGTTCATTGACCATGTGGGAGCTTAGTCAAGGAAGTTGAAGGGACTTTAAGCCTCTAAATCAGCTTCATTCAGAGGGAGGTTCTGTCTCAGCCACATGTCCCAGCTGTCCTTCCTGCTGGACTGCCTCTCTTTTTGTTCCTTTGCTGTGGCACAGTGAAAGAGATGGAGTTGTAAAGACTCCCAGGATTTCCTCCAAATACAGGCATCTATTCTCTTCAGTGGCTGCAGCCAGTCCTGGTACAACCTCAGTGAGACGCAAAAAAAAAGTCCTATGGTGCCATTTTTACAATGCCTTTTCAAAATGGAAATGTTTGAAGTCACTCTTCAAGCTTGAAAAAAAAGAACAAACTAAACACCAGTAACACCTTTTTGGCCACCTCAGGAACAACTAAAAAACAAAGAGACTGAATATACCAACTCTTCATCCCCATAGAAGAAGGTAAACACAGAGATTTTGGGTTACATTTCCAAAGGAAGGCAGGTTGGAGGTTATTTTTGGTGAGGTTATTTTGGGGTGTAAGGTCTGAGGTAGAGTGGAGCACACCAGGTTCTCACCTTTGTGTCACCACGTCCTTGGAGGAACGAGGCCTTTCCATGGGGAAGGATGACTCCAGGATTTTGCCACATGACGTGGAGCTGTTTCAAATCCATCCTGCACCAGCTCTTTGATAACATCAAACGACCTCAGTGGCCTGGCAGACAATGCTCTGTCTTGTGTAACTCCCCACTCCTGTGATGTGGACACTGCAAAGGAGGGGCACTGTGGAATTATTTCCATTTCCAATGGATGGAGCTTGAATATTGGAGCTTTTTAGAGCTTCTGTTGCCTTCCCTTCGAGGTGACAGTCATGAACCTGGCCAGGGAAATAAAAACAGATCAAACAATCATGGAATTCTTAAGGCTGGAAAAGACCTCTGAAATCATTGAGTCCGACCATCACCCCAGCACTGCCATGTTCCCCACTAACCATGTCCCCAAGTGCCACATCCACAGGTTTTTTGAACGCCTCCATGGATGGGGGCTCCCCATTTCCCTGGACAGCTCCTTCCGATGCTTGACAGCCCTTTCCATAAGGAAATTTTTCCTAATTTCCAACTTGAGCCTCCCCTGCAAGCTTGAGGCCATTTCCTCTCCTTCTGTCACTTGATTTCAGGGAGAAGAGCCTCATCTCCATCCACCTCACTGGGCACATTAAAAGATTACTAACAAGATTAATGATTATGTTCACTGAGCTCTGAGGACCCACAGCATCTTCGAAAGGAGAAACTTTAATGCTTAAAAAATTACTTTAGGTAAAGATTACTAAAAACAAAGTTGCAAAAGTATGTGAAATATAGAATTTTATGTCTCACAAGGAGCCATTCCCCATTTTTTTTTAAAGTGTTGCTTTCCAATAGCTTCTTCCCAAACCACCTACGTGGGTTACACTTGGATCACTACACCTGAAACCCTTCCCGCGGCACTGAGGGGGCACCGACCCCTCATCCCCGCCGGGCTGGGCTGTTCCTGAGGGCGCTGGGTGGCACAAGCAGCCGCCTGGCACCACCACGACGGCCATAACCAGCCAGAACCTGCGTGTGGCCTCTCCCCGAGGCTTCCCGCTCTGGGGAGGGCGATAAGGGAGCCCGAGGGCGGCTGAAGGAGCCGCAGGTGCCTCAGGCCCACCCCCTCCCTCGCCCGCCATGTTCCCCGGGGCACCGCCCTTCCCCTCCGCCCGCCAAGTCTCGCGAGAGGCGGGGCCCGCCCTTCCCGTGATCCCCGCGCGCCCTGGCAACGCGCCGTTGCTAAGGGCGGCCGCCATGGCGGCGGCGCCGCGGCCTGGGGCCTTCTTCGTCCTCATCCTCTTCTTCCTTCCGCCGCCGCCGCCGCTCCGGGCAGAAGAGCCGGCCGCGGAGCCCGCAGACACTCCTGGTGCCGCTCAGGCGCGGGCCCGCAGCCCGCCGGCCCCGGTCACGGACGGTGGGTGCCCTCCGGGCGCTGCGGGGCACCGGCGGCGCTTCCCGGCTGAGGGGAGCCCCGCTCGCGGCCTCCCTCGGGTCTCCCGCCTTCTGGCCTCCCCTTCTCATTGCGGTGGCCCGGGATTGGCACAACCGCGCGGCAGCTGCCCCTCTTCCCCCTGGGGGTCTCTGCAGCGCTGCTCGGGCACCCCTGGGCAGCCGAGGCTCGGAGCCTCCTCAGAAAGAATCCGCGAGCCCCCGAGCAGCCTCCAGGCCCTGGGGACGCTGCTCGGGGCATGTACCTCACACAGCCATAGCCCTGAGGGTCGGTGGGGGCGTGGGGCAGGGTTTCCTGCCCACCCAGCGCTGCTCTGAGCACAGCGGGCGGCTCCGCCCTGGCAGAGGAGCCCCGACTGGCCCTGGATGTCCTTGCAGAGCTCCGCGCACACCCCGAGCTGGCCGCACGCTTTGCCCCGAGGCTCAGCCCCAGCGCTGTGGATACATTGTCATAAAAATAGGGCTCAAGAAATTTCGTTACTGTGTTCTCAGAAGGTGTTTCCCACTGTATAATTGGCTACACTTTTATATCCCGGTGTGGTTGCCGTCGGCTGGGCTGTCCATGGGTTACTTGCCAAATGAAAGTCATCCCAGTGCTACGTCTTTAGAGAAAGAGACTTAAATCCCTAATGTCACAGACATAACCTTGCAATCTAATCATCCATGTTTAAACTTCTCTTGTTTACAGGGTGAGCTAAGGATCCAGGGCTAAGCTCAGCCAACAGAACAGGCAGAACTTTCAGAGATTCCAGGAAATACCTGGATACTGTTCAGGTGGTCAGAGAACATCCAGGGGGCCATAGAGAAACAGGCAGCAGTCAAAGTGAAATAAAAGAATTAGCTATGAAAATATTCTTTGAATGTCTTTCCTATAAAACACTGGCCTTAATTTTCCTCATTCTGTGCTATTTTTAAGTCTAGATTTATTATAGGACAGCAACTCTCAAAAACAGTTCAGTAGAGTAATAATATCTGTTCTTTGAATTTATAAACCTGAAAACCTCAGAGAGTTTGAAGAAGTTGCCAAGTGTATTTTATTGAGCCAGTTTACAGAATTATTAGCAATTACTCTGTCTATGATTATAATATTTCACAGTATCTGAAAACAGAGAGAAAAAACAGTTTCAAAGAAGTCAGCCATGGTTATCTTGGCACATCAGGGAAATGTATTCCTGGACCCTGAGACATCTTCAATATTTGTAAATATCTCTCTGCTCTTTCAAAATGTTTTATTTTTCTTCCCAATAAGATGGAACAAGGAGATAAACACACCTTGTTTGTGTGTCGTATTTTTTTCCTCTGCAGGGCAGAGTATATTTCATACCTCCAAAATCCCTATTGAGTTGGGGTTTTATTTCTCAGGGAACAGATTTTAGTGTGTCTTGGTTTTGCCCATGTGTTCCAAAGAAATTTGCTCAGTAGCAGCAAAGACGGCTTTTTAAAATGACTTAAAGAAAACATGAATTTGGAGAAGACTTTTGACCGCTGTCAAAACCAGGGCGAGGTGAAAAGTGAAAGTGTTTGGGACGTGCTGTGAAGTCCCCTCTCCAGTTCTCACTTCGCTCTCTGGTGCAGTTGCCGAGCTGTGTGTCTGTGACCTGCTGGTGGCACAGTGTGATGTCAACTGCTGCTGCGACCCCGACTGCAGCGCCGAGGACTTCAGCCTCTTCACCACATGCTCAGTTCCTGTGGTCACGTGAGTGCAGAAATAGCCAGAAAGTACAAAAATCTTGCTTCATTCGCTGCATGCTTTTGCAGGGCTCTGTCCTCTCCTCTTAGCAATTCCTAACTCTCCCTGCTGCCATCCTGACCCCCCTTTCACCAGTCCCTCCTGCACTCTGGCCCCAACCAGGCAGAACAGCAAATCCACCTCCCACCCAGTTCTCTTCCACTCATTCCCTCTTTTCTCATGCTCCTTGCTTTGCTCCTGTTTCACTGCGCTCCTGGCTGTGGGCACTTAGGTGGTGATGATTTTTTTGGGGGGAAGAATGATACATCTTTAAACTTTCATCAATGCAGTGTCTGGAAGTTAAGAAAATTGATACCACAGGACCACTTCTGTAGATCACCAGCAATTTATGAGTAACCACTTTGATTACATTTATGATATCAGCTACACACTGGATCGATTCAGGGCTTTTTGAAGCAGTGTGAGCATTTTTCTGACCCTAATTTTACAAGTCACCATCCCAACCTGCTCCCCCACTGCCAGTCTGCCGTTTCTCAAACACTAAAATGCAACATTATACCAATAAATTAAAGCCAAGGGTTGTTTCTTTGCTATTTAGTTTATCTAAAAACATCTTCACCCAATTCCACGTTCTCAAAGAGGAGTTTAGAAAGCTCACTTCAAAATCAAAATGTGCAAAAAATCTCTTGGTGACTTCTCAGAACAATAAGTGCAGCTTTTCAACCCACCTTCTGTATAAATTATGCCAATCTGAGCACTGAGGTTTATTCTTGGTGCTTTGAAATTTGAATTAGCAGTCATGCCAGACTGTGGTTCCTTATTGTTCTGGCACACAAAGACTCCTGCTCCCCATTTATAGATATTTCTATAGATCAGAAAGGTCTAATCAACGCCCTCCTGAGTGACACTTTAATTGCCTCGGGTGACTGTGCTGCCTTTGTCAACTAGAAATGCCTCAAATGAAGTTGTGTTTCTTTCCCCAAATTCTTTTGTGTAAAACGTTTATTTTGCATGAAAATCCAGGGGATTTTCAGTGTCTGCAGATGTTGTGGATCTCATTATTTACATCAGAGTTTATATACATTTGCATATTTGTGTTAGTTTGGCTGATCCCAAGGCAGGGGCCGTGTCGTATCTGCAAAAGCAGCAAAAGGTTTTGATTTATGATGGGATCCTATTAACAAATGACTCACCTCGTGGAAGAGCTTAAAAATTTATAAAAGTCATTTCACTTCTCCAGTGCCTGTCCTTAACTGCTCTATCCTGCTAAATACCAGTTCCACAGGGATCATCAGCTTGTGTTTGTGGCATGTAGGACACAGCAGTGCTCACAGGCTCTGAACTGGCACATTCTCCTGCAGTTCTGGGCTGTTGATGAACCCGTGGCACAGTCTTTAAACACTTTTCCAAGACAGGCTGGGTTATTTCACCTCCTGTTCCTCACTCTGCCGTTTCTTTCATGTGCAGCTCAAGTAGGAATTTTCCCACTCCCTGCCCAAAATGAATATTATTCCAATAACTGCAAAACTGACCTGTTTTCCCTGTCTGACATTCCACTTGGGTTGGAGAAATCAAAGTGCTGCTGAGCTCTGTCTGGCCTGGGGTGCAGCCCTGAATTTTTGGGGCCTCAACCATCTGAATCCCACTCAATCTGGCATTTTCTCTCTCATATTGTCACTGGTTTTCCCTTCCCCTGCTCTGTTTCTTACCTGCCTTCATGTTGCTGCTCACAATTTCCTCTGCTAAATAAAACGTGTGGGAGAATTCTCTATTATTTATTATTAAACACAGAGTATAAAACAATAGGAACCTTCTAAGGATGCACAATTGTTCTACAAATTGTCTTAAACCAGTAATTTCATGCTTTTCTTATTTTTCTGGTGCTGCCTCAGTACATGAAAAGAATTTTAAAATCTGGTCAGCACTAACTTCTAGTGGATCATTCATTTATTATTATTCTTTGCAGAGGTGACAGCCGGCTGTGTAGTCAGAAAGCTGCTATGTATTCTCTTGATGTTGAAGCAAATCCACCAGAAAGGATATTTAAAATAATCGACCAAGTCAATCCCAGTATTTTCTGCATTCATGATACAAACTGTAAGTAGAGTTGTAGGCAATATTAAGCATTGTGGTGTTATTTTTTGTAAGCTCTTTAGGTATCAGAAAAAGACTAAATTTAAAACTACTTTTATTTTATTAAACCTCTCAGAAAACTGGTAATTCTGTCTGCTCACAGTCCTTATGTTGTGATCCTTTCATTTGTGAAAACATGGAATTAAACAGCTGGTACTCTTGGCCTTCTGTGTTGGAAAAAACAAATATAGTTTGGGGGGGGGTTTGTAAATAATTTAGCATCCTAAATAAATAATGTTTAAAGTTGTCTTATTGTTACTAAATATTGTTTCTCTATCTTTTTTTTTTCCCTTAAAATTATCTCCTTCTTTAAATGTTTTGGCAGATAAACAAGCCCTGTACCTGAAATCCCCTGAAATCCCAACTCCGGAAAATTTTGATCGGTTGCTTGAGAAGTTTGGAGGTGCTACTTTCAGTGCTAAGCCTGACAGCTGGAATTTGGATATAGATGCTCAGAATCCCCCTGATGCAAATGAAACTTACAGATATGAGGTAAATTATCTCTGGTTCAATAGGAAGTAAATGATATTTGATGCAATTAGTATTAGATTGCTCCAGAAAGAATAAATTAACATTGTTTGCATCTGCTTTTAAATAATGCACTTCTGCTGGAAGAGGCAAAATTTATATTGGTCTTTAAAGACAGAAATTTAAAAAGAAGTGTAATATTTTGTGTTTAGTTACTTAAAAAGTAGATTTTTAAGATCTTTGAAAAATAAGTCACTTTTTTTTTGCTATTTTCAACATAAAGCAGCAGCAGTGGCTGAAGAATTGCTTCACAAAGTAGTATTGAGAGATACTGTGGAAATAAATATTGCTTTTATTCATATTTGTTGTTAATTAAAGTGCTCTGAAACTTTCCATGGGCTGAGACACAGCTGTGTAGCTGACTATGGTTTTTGTTTGGCAGTATGGTGTTCCTGTGCAGACAGAGGATGCATTTCTAAGGCTGCCAAGTCCTGTTGTCTCTTCTTGGTGCTCTGATGCCAATCCTGCAGGTTGGAAAATGCACTTGAATCCCAATTTTTTTCCTTTAGAGTATTCTGCTCTGGCTTGAGATTAGTCAGTCAGAAAGCTGGCACACTCCCCATGGAGAATTCAGCTAAAGGTTCATAAGCAGATGATTTTCGACTTGCTTCTGGTTCTCTGTTTTGTTTGTTTTTTAAGACATAGAATGGAAATTGTGTTGCATCTCTATTAAACATTCCAAGTGAGATATGTAAATCCCTGAGAATCTTGTTAATGGCTTGTTTATCCAACAATAAAACGTCCTGTTTGGCATAACTGGTTTAATCAAACAGTACAAGGGTGACACCCTGAGGGAGGAGGGGTTTGCACCAAGCCAGCCCTGCCTGGGCAGCCTTTGGCAGCTTCCCTTTGGCCAAGGGTTCCTCTCACCAGTCAGATTTGCAGTCTGAGCTCTACATTTTAACCTTTCACACAATTTCCTGAAAATCTGCAGAGGTGGAGTTGGGAAAAAAAAGGCACGACCAAACCCACACCTGCATTTTCCAAACCCCACTGTCATAATGAAATGTGGTCTCTCAGCAGTCATGGTGGTGATTACAGGACTGAAGACTCTTGTGAAACAAAAAAATCGTATGAGATTCAAAAACTAAGTAATTTTCATGAAGCTTTTTCTACAAGATAAGAAGTAATATTTTGTCTCATAGCATTTTTTGAGAATATAAAGCCTTCATCCTTCATAGCTCACATAAAACCTTATCTGCAATAGAGATGGCATTTACTTGCACTTTTGCTTGTACTTAAGTTTCTTGTATTGTTTTTCAGTTATGCTTTTCATAATTGCTCTTTCATTTCCTCCAGTAATACTTGGTGACTTCTTTTTTCTCCAGGGTTTTTAGTAAACCAAGCCACAAAATGCATTAGATCCGTAAGTGTGGAAAAATGTGACAGCATTCAAGCACTTAGCATGTTGTTTTATATCAACTCCAGCATTTTGGCAGTAAGTATGATTTGAAACAGTCATATAGCTGAAATATTCATATTTTATATCTTTTTGCATCTGCAGAATGAAGTAACTTCTGTTTACTGAGGGGTATGGTGTTTTATTTGGATTTTTAAATTGTGGGTTGGGAAGAAACATCTCTCTATACAGCAGACTTTCATACAGAAAGCCTTTGGGAATGTTTTTACTTCAAGCTTTGGTAACAGAAGCATTTGCTGTTCTCTGCTTAGCCAAATATAAATAATACAGTCAAAGATAAAGTAAAAAATAATAGTTTTGAAGAGCCAAGGTCGTGTCACTGAGCTAGTGCAGTTTCATGTTTCTGTGCATGTTCAGGCTTTTCCAAGAAGCCCATTTACCAGAATACATAATTCTAAGAAATCTGACTTTTAAAGAGTTGGTAAAACTTTGTACTGAAAGAAGAACCTGTCAGGTTTAATCCTTTGCATCTGTCCCTTTCCTCCAAGCCTCGGTTTTTGATAGTGGGGGCTGGCACAGCCTTCTTTATGCTCCCAAAGAACATGACTGAGAGCAAGTTTCTTTGGATCCTGCCTGCTAAAATCAAATCTGGGGTTATTTTTCAAAGTCTATGCCTACTTTTTCATCCCTTTCTGAGCTGGGGGATGATGTTTTATGTATAAATAAATCCCCTGTAAGGATATTCAGGAAGACAAAGAAATCACTCATGAAAAAATGAAACTGAAATACGTCATACCTTAACATGATGGCTCCTCTCAGAAGCTGAAGGTCATAAAAAAAGAGCAACCTCTCCACCATTAAAATTATTTTAATTTATGTAATTATTTAAATTAATTTAATTAGCAGTGAGTAACTGCTGAAAGACCCCTTCCAGGCTTCTCACAGATTCCAAAGCTCCCAAAGGCAAGGAAAGCCCACTAAGCAGTTCACACCCTCACAGGTGGGATCATTCTCCTGCTCATTCAGGATCTCATTGAAATCAGCCAAGGATTGCTCCCAAATGTTGGCTTTTGGTCCTCCTGCTGTGGAAGAAGTGGAGAAAACTCTGCCTCAGAAGGGCTTTGAGTGTCTCCATGTCCTCCCAAAATTACTTCTTGGTGGCTGCAGGACCAGAAAAGAACAAGTGTGATTCAGGCCAGGCTCCAGCAGCTGAGTGGTTTTGACTTTAAAGATAATAATTTCCTTTCCTCACTGGAAAAGTCCATAACCCCTTATCCCTGTGCTGCTTGCCAAGGCAATGGCTGAGCTCAGGAGAGGTCAGAGTTCTGCCCAAAGCACGCTGGGTGTCAGCAAGGATCAGGTGCAAGAACTGGAGAAGGCTGAGCAGCTGCTGGAGATGCTCTGTAGGAAAGTTCCCTTCCCAAAGGGAGCTGGAGGTGGGATGTGACAACGGAACAGTGATGGCATTGGGGACAGGGTGGTCACAGAGCAGAGCAGGAGCCCTCCCAGTGCCAGCAGGTGGAGCTGCCGGCAAAAGAAACGGCAAACCAGTAACGAGGGAGGCTTACTGGGAGCACTGGGACAGCGGGTCCTTCAGAAAGCCCCACTGCAGGAGCCCATCCTCCCTGCCAGGATGGGCAGCTGGAGTGAGAACAACGCTTTGGGAATTGTTGCAGATAATCTCTGCTCTCTGCCCTGGCCTGACCAGCAGATCCAGGGAGTGCTGGGGATTCTTGGAAGCTCCCAACAGGATACTCACAGTGGTACTTCACACCATGGTTAGTGGGGAGTGTGTAGTTACCAAAGCAACGAGCTGTTCCTGCCTTTCCCTGCCTCCCTGCCAGGGGGGAAGCTGAGGCAGTGGGAGGCAGCAGTGCTGTCTGCCAGTGACCTCCAGAGACATCATCCATCACCCCAGTCATGGATAAACAGAACTTTAGGAGTGGTGCTCATTCCTTCTGTCCCAGTCAGAAATAGCACTGTTCCCTGAAGGATGAGTCTAATCTTTACAGTCTAATCTTTAATCTTTATTCATCCAGCTGATTCTAATGGCTGAGCTGTACCTTGGTTTGATAAATATGTGACAAACTGTACCTGCATCACCTTCAAGTCCCCAACTCCCAGGAATGTGTTCCCTGCTGGGACGGTGGATGAGTCACTGCTCTCAGTATCCCATCATAATTCTGCAGAATTGCTTCATGAGCAGAGTCCAATCCTTGGTCCCTTCCCAAAGATGTGACTCAAACATTCACTGGAAAGTCAGAAAAGTAAAACCTTTGACAAAATGGTGCTCCATGGGAGTATTTTACAGGCCTCATTGATGACCTTGGTCCGACATTTCTGCCTTTCCATGAAATATTTTCGGTGGAATTTTTCTAGTGGGGCAACACACATTCATGCGCTGTATAACAAGAGAGATATTTTCTTCTCATTTATTGGTTTAGAGACCATGAAACTATGGAACAGGACAACAAAAACTCTTCATTTCTTTGGGAAGCACAGCCTAATAGGTTTCCTAAACTGGTGGTCTCTGAATAATTCCAAGAGTCAGAGGAAGGAGGGGATTGGATTGTGGCAGCTCTTTTCACACTTCCTGGATACTCTGGTGTATATCCAATTAATTCCACAATGTAAAAGTTATTGTTATGAGAAAGAGTTAGATAGACAAAGCCTTACCTGCTTTACTTGACTGCTACTTGCAATAGGTCAGACCTTTGCTACTGCTTTAATTTGTCCTTTTATTCTCCCCCAGGTGCCCAAATCAAGTCAGATGGTAAGTATCCTTCTAAATTAGTTGGAAAAGCTGTGGGCAAAATTCTTATTAAGTTACAGTCAGTGGGAATTTTTCACTGATTGATCAAAACAAATCTTTACATTAAAAAAATTACATTGTTTGCTATCGCTAATGATACTTAGCAACTCCAAGATAAAGTGCTGCCTGCAAACATTCAAGCCTGATACATTCCTTGCATATAAACCTCTCTCTTTTCAAGTAAACCTCTTTATTTATTTAAACCCAGACCCCTTGCTTGAGCTTCAGTAGTACTTGTAACACAGCAGTTGCTCAGAGAATTACTGACTGCTGTTGCTGTGGAACAGAACCCGGAAAGGTCACACATATAATAACACAGAAAGAGCCAAAATTAATTATACCCAGTATTCAGAGCTGACATGAGTCTGTTTTTCAGGTGAATATTACTGTGCAGTCCATTGTTGTCCAGTCTCAGAATGGAATGAGGACTTTACTGAACAGTAGTGATGTCCTGAGGCTCCCGATGGTTTTGGATGGACTGTGCATCAATGCAGTTCTTGGGGTAGGTCTGACAGCCTTTTCCTCCTTATAGATGATGGAAAGCATCTATGCATCAAATCACTTCTGACTGCCAAATTGCAAAGCTGTCAGGAAGGCCTTGCAGTTTCCATATATTGTGACATCTCCAAAGCAAATGTTACAGGAGAAGCACCGACTTTGGGATAAAAGAGAGTGTTTTGCAACAAAATAATAACTCTGTGCAATACAACATGGAGCTAGGCTGAAATCCTGCTGTTACTACTGTGTATGTGGCAAAGCAAACAATATCATGAGTTTAGAATTTACTTTATGCTTGGGAGAAGATGATTTCAGACACACTAATGAGAGACAGAGGAATAGATGCTGCACATCATCTTTTAATTTTAAAGTAGATGCATGTTGTGTCTGTGCTTAGGTTTATCAAGAAGTCAGTTTAGAAAAGGCTCCAGCCTCTAGAGGATGTACTGCATCCCCACCCTGGAGTTGAGTTTCTTAAGCAAGCAAGCAAGAAAATACTTGCATGGTTTAAATTTATTTTTGTCTAGTTTCTCTTATGTATTTGTTCAAATTAATATCTAAAACGTTTAATTTTCAGGTGAATTATCACATTACCCACACAGACACAGGAGAAATAATAGAAGCAGCTGCTGCTTTTGTCTTGGGGGCAATTAGCAAGGAAGCACTTTCAATAGAGCAGAGCTTTGAAATCAGCTTCACTCAGGTAACTGTGGAGATGTCACGGGTGACTTGGTGAAAGACATTTAATTACAAAACTTATTAAACTTGAATCAGAACAATTGTTAGCAGCAAGGTAAAATAGAACTTGCCCTGGATGCCCAGATGAGGCAGTATTTCAGAGCTGGGCAATAAAGGCCTCCAAAGTTTGTCACATTTACAAGCCCCAGCTTGTGACTATAACAGAGAAAGCAAAGCCTTACTTACAGTCTTACCATCATTGTTCAAGGCAGGTCATAATCCTGAAATAACTGAAATCTTTCTGTGTTTTCCAACCACTTCAGTGCAGGATAAGAACTAATACTCTCTGCCCTGCAGGAAAATACAGAGCCAGTTCCTCTCAGTGGCAATCCTGGTTATGTTGTTGGGCTGCCTGTCAGAGCAGGATTCCGGCCTCAAGGATATCCTTTCCCTGCTGGATTTCTGTTTGCTGCACTTGCTCTGGTCAATCTTCACAAACCCTTTCTAGCATGGACATCTATGAAATACATCTGTTCTCTACCAAAAATAAAAATGTGCTTTTCTGGCTGTGTTTTAGGAGGGGATGACTCAGTCCTGACTGCAGTCTCCTGGGACTGTGTAGTGAGGTACATTTAGCCCTTCATTGCACACTCTGGTGCTTTTTCACACTGTGAGAGGAGGCTTGAGTTATTATAGCATTTGCAGCTATATTTTAAGGATATGATTAAGAATTCTTTTTTTGTCAGGATATCCATCAAGCATTTAATTTCCCTTAACTGTGTGTTACATCTGGCATCATTCAGAGTAGTAACAAACACAGCCAACTCACCATTCTGCAGAGCACATCCACCCAGGACTGCCTGGCAGCACAGGGAGCCAGAGCCCCAGTATTATTTGGTTATAACATGATATCAGGCTGTAAGTTACGGTAAGAAGTAATTTTTTTTTTTAATTTAATGCTTTTAACCCTCTGACAACCCTTTCCCTTAGGCTCTGTTCAGGTCCTGGGCCATTTATACAGCTGGAGGAGTATTGAGAATGGTGTATTAATTATAAAAAATGTCATTTAATTAACAATGGTCTTTCTCTTGGAAAGATTGTGTACATTAGCAACTGTAGCCAGAAGGCTTGAACAGAGCAGAGAGCAAGGAGAAATGATGACTGTGCCAAACCAATGGATTTTGCTGTAACTCATCTTTTTTTTGTGTGTGTTTTCTGGAAGAATTACAGCAGCTATGAAATGCCAGCCTTTGGCTCAGACCCTCCTTGATGTGCTGAAGGGCCAAAGCTTTCCCGAGTACGTGGCCTCATTTGGGAATTCTCAGGCCCAGGATGTGCTCGACTGGGTGCCAATAACTCAGCTCCACATCTCAGAACAGGTGAAAGTTAAACCACTTCCACCCCTCCACCCTCACGAGATCTGTGCCTGTGCTGCAGCATCAGCTCAGCTTCACACCCTAAAAATGCAGGAACCAACTGGAAAAAAAAATGGGGCCAGGAATGCAGAAATAAGCTGGAGGGAACTTGTGGAATATTCACAGATGAGGAGTTTCACTCTTGCTGTGGAAGTTATTTTTAATCAAGCTGGTATCCAGGCACCTCAGCTATGGATCAGGGCAACACCTTGGGTATAAAATGAGTTGTTTGAACAGAGGTTAGAGTGTTGCTCTTCTAAGGATGAAGCTCCAGAGGTGAAAGATGAAGGAACAGAAACAGTGTTTCCCCTCTTACACCAGGCCGGGGTAAGACAGAGAAAATCCTTTGAATCACAATATAAGATTGTGGATGGTTTCTTGCATGCTCCTGCAACTAAAGAGTGAATGGTTTCTGTAACCAGAAGTGTGATAGTTCAAGAAGAAATGCATAAAATATTTAAGATTGTAGCCTTCAAAATTCTGCCCTGGCAGAGTTCAGGATTCTGTACTGCCCAGCAACAGTGCCAGGTCCAGCTGCTCTGGTAGCCTCCCCAGTGAGCTTTCTGGTGACATTCAGCCCTTCTAATGACATGAATAATTAATTCCTGTAGTGGCTTCTGCATAAGGCAGACAATGAGATGATTTCTAACACCTTGCAGAGCTCATGCCAAATACCAGTGTCACTGGGAATAGAAGTGAAGTGGACTAAATATGGATCCCTGGTCAATCCACAAGCCAAGATAGTGAATGTCACAGTCACAATCACTACCACCACACTGAAGCAGGTATGTAATTAAATTACAGGATTTAAGATAAAACGAGTGGCTTTGTTTTCCTTGGGTATCAGCTGTGTGACAGTGACCCAGATAATCTCTTTATCTAAAGGCAGCACTTCACGTTAGAATGTATTACACCCAGCAGTTCTCCTCCAGCTCAAACACAATTGTGGGCTCCTTGCCAAAACACACTTCAATAAAAATCTGTACATCATTTATGGAAAGAAACATGGAACTGTATAGGGAAAAAAAACCCCAAAAACCAACCCTTTTAACAAATAACAGCTGACAATATAACCCAGACCAAATAAATCAGTTGTACAAATAGAAGGCTGAAGCTAAGTCCTTGTTTGTATTTTCATTGCAGCTTCCCTCAGGAAGGGAAAGGATTATTCCTATAACAAGTTCTGTGGTTTTCACTGACATTTCTTCACCTGCAGAGCCAAGCTACAAAGCTTGGCCCACCATTAACATCAAGTTACCCTTTGATTTTTTCTATCCATTTGTGTAAGGTAAGTATGCATCAAAAAAAAAAAGCCACATTTCTGCTTTTACTTATTTTTAGCCCATTGTTTATCCTGAGACTGTGATAGGCCATCATTTCTTCTAAGTTGTAGATACTGGGCTAAAATTGGCTGAGGGAGGAAGGGTGAGACCTTGTGAGGGTTCTCAGAAGGGTTAGGGGGAAGAAACCCCCGTGAGGTGGAAAATACCCAATTATAACTCTGCAGAGAGGAAAAAGGTCAGTTTGAACTTGCTGGTGGCTCTGTCTCTGGACCAGTCCCAGTCTGCCCAGGAGAGGCAGGAGGGGAAGGGAAAAGCACAGGGACACACAGGGAAAGCAGGTTCATTATCCCATAACAGCAGAGCTAAATTGCTAATTAAAGTCATCACGTGCTATTAGATAAGGCCTCTGCTTTATCTCCTTGCATAGATGAATAAGCCACATATTTCTGGCTATTTTTCCCACACCACTAATTAATTACCTTTTTTTAAAAATCTGAACAGCTGAGTTGTGCTTTCAGCAAAGCTCAGTGACCCCTCCAGCTGAGTGGGGCTGAAATCCATTGGAGACACCTGCTGCAGTCACCAGCTCTCAGAATTCCCACTTCTTAAACCTCACTCTTCAGCTCTCAAACAGCCTCTCCACAGGGACACTCAAGTACCTGAAAAAGTTCAAACACCAGCCTGGCCCTTTAAAATTTGCTTTTTCATGGCTTTTCTGGAATCTGCCTGTTCCCAGCAGTGCACTCACCTACATCTGTTCTTACATATTCCAGTTCTTTTAATACATGGATTTATGAGCTGTGGAAACAAAGGACTTTGCAGCCCCACAGGCTGTGAAGGAACAGTGAAAAGGGAAGAAGAGATGAGGGAATGCAGTATCAGAACTGGGATCTGCTGCTGGAACAAGGCATTGTTTGACGTAAGATGGCACATGTTTGCCTCTATTTCGGGGCTGATTTCTTTGTCAAGGAAAGGAGTGGTGTGTTGGTGTTTCTGAAATGAATGTTATATAAATAACAAAGTGGCACAAGCAGCAACAGAAATGAGGAAACTACCAACAGTATGAAAAGAATGGTTGGCAAAGAGATGTATTGATGATGAACAGGCAGCTGCTGGAGAAGAAATTACCTTTTCAGCCTGGGTTCTTATCATTTATGCTGCAAGTTTGTTGCAAACAAAGAATAGTATTACAGAAAAAATGAAATTATTTTAAATAAGTGGTACTTTTCTGGATGTATAGCTTGTAAAGATGTGTCTTTATTAAATTATTTTGCAGTTTTGACTGTACATCTGTACAAGAAAGGAAAAAATTTGCTGTTTACAGGGACTGTTTGTGATTAATTTTCCAGTAGAACTATTTTTGCCATCCCAAGGTCTGATCAAAGTGGGGTCAAACAGAAAACGTTTATAGAAAATACAATACAAGAGGAAGCAAAGAGACAGAAAAACCTTGCAGGTCAAGCTGGCAGGTTCCAACACTGCAATCTCCAAGCAGGATTCCCACCTTGGAAAAGTGGCCTCCTATTTTTGCTGGCTGAGGAGTCCATGCTGTTTCAATATGTTGTTCAGCCTCTCGATTTCTTGCTCCTGTAGGAGACAAAATTCAAATCATTAACAGCCTGCAAACAGCTTCCCAGGTTCCCACAGCTCTTCCCACTGCTATAATGTATCTCCTGCTGCAGGAAAACAGGACAACCTGGCCAAAAGAAGTAGGACAGAGGTAGGGACATCATTCCTTTGAGGAGGAGCAGCCCAGGGAGGCGCAGGCAGGGCTGTGCTGCTTCAGCCCAGCTCACCCCACACTTTCCGATGAGGAAACCAAGCCAACGGTGCCAACCTTGCACAAGGATCCCCAGCAGCAGGTAAACCCAGATTAAAAGTGTTTTTTTTACCTTCTCCACACAGCTGTGTTCCAGTTGTTCCACCTTTGTGGCGAGTTTCAGGTTTGCTTGCTTTAACTTGGACACTTGTTGTTCCGAGCGGGTCTTCACCGATAAAATTATTCCTGTGGAACAATTCACAGTGGGTTTGCTTTACATTGTAAAACAGCCACGAGCAGGAGTTCACAGCACACAGGCTCTGTGCTCAAGGAGTTAAACGTGTTCCTCTCCAGCTCAGCTTCTGTCATCTTCAACCACCCTTCCCAAGTGCTTTTCTTAATGAGGAAGGGTTTCAAATCAGCCACCGGAGGGATTCGGATACTGATACTCTGCTGGGGAGAGGCAGCCTGGCCTCGGAGCTGAATTAATCACTCTGACTGTCATTCAAATCCTGAATCTGAATTTGCTCCCTTGGCAGAGCCCAGGGGTGCAGCTGGGGCAGCTTTGCTGTGTTTTAGCAGTTTTAGGTGTGACAGCAGAGCAAGGCCTGGGGCACAGGGCTCCTCTGCCCCCTGAGCCAATCGCTCCAGCCTGGCAGAACAGGACCTGGCACATCCTCAGGTCCACAAGGCTTTGGCTTCACCTTGCACAGCTGCAGTGAGAGCAGGCAGTGTCTCCTCAAGGCAGAGGTGTCACTTCTCTATAAGCACCATTAGGTGATTCCATGTCAACTCAGCCCCCACACTGACAGCATTTTCTTCCCACAAAAATAAAACAAAGCAGCTTGATGAGAGCATGAAGAACATCACGTTCTCCCTCCCGACACAGCTCCTCTGGGTCATGGCTGATTCCAGTGCTCCAGGCACCGGTTTGGGCTCCGGGGGTTCAGTTCTCCGAGGACAAAGCAGCACCGCTGCTCATTTACATTGATAACATCGACAGGAACTGTGCCCAGGCACTGACACCCAACACCCCAGCGTGGGGCAGATTCCCTTTGTCCCTTTCTGCTCCAAGCAGGTGGACATCGCAAAAAGCTTGGCAGGGAGCCTGGAGCACCCAAGGATAAGGGGATTTACTTGTAATTTCAGTCCTGGTTTTCTGCTGTAAAGCGAGGCTCCCGTGACTCCCACGGCCACACGCAAATCCAGTTTCTCTCTGACTTTCACTCGGAACTAACAAAAGCCACGAGCTGCTCTCACATCTCTCTTCTTTCTGGCTGCACCTGCCGACCAGGCACCTTCTCCCCATTGGAAGGGACAATGGACACAGCCCCAGCAATGCCCTACTCTGATCCCAGCTGTGTCAAATATGGGGCACCCACCAAAAGTGAGCACATAAGCACAAAATAGAGCTTGAGTGAATTTGAATTTGAGATAATCTCATTACCGTATTTTTTGGAATCCCAAAATTCCTTCCCCAAGAAAGAAGAAAATGTTTCCAGCTACGCTTGTTTCAGGTGTGTCTCAATTTACATCTATTTGCAACAATTTAGTTGCAAGAGTGAAATCACTGAAGTCTGATTCAGGGACATTTTCTATTTCTCTTTTTACGGCAAACCCTTTGAATTCCAGCAAGAAAGCTCCAGAGTGAGATCAGGACATTCCCTGCAGCATCCCTGAAGGGGACAATGGAGTCGCAGCAGAACAGAGCATTAAAATCTGCTCTGCTGTAGCAACAGATTCAGGAAGACAGGGGCTTCCCTGGCAAAAGGAACCTACAATGGAAATTCAGAACATGAGCCATCCCTCTCCAGGAGAAGGGTGCAGGAACAGATTATGGGGTGTTTTTAGGGGAATGTGCCTGGCTGCTGTGCACCCGAGGCATCACACCAACACAAGCAGCAGATTATTGCTGCTCCAAAGAAATTGCAGCCTGATGAAAGCCACATTCCAGCAAGGAAAACCACAGGGGTGGAATTCTGAGTTCACTGGGAGAGCAAGACCACCGGGGCTGGGTTTGAGAAGAGAACAAAGCCCAGACAATTCAGGGAAGTTTGGCAAATCCAGCCTGGCCGTGCACCCACCGTTGATGATCCGGGCCACCCTCCAGAGCCGCAGGAGGATCAGGAGCCCCACGGCCTCAAACTCGTGCTCCCGGAAGATGAGGACGATGTCGAGGATGAAGGACACGACGACAACGATCCCGTCCAGCACCTCGAACTTGTGGTGGAAGAACTCCCGGCGGTAGACAAAGACTTTAAACCCCACCTCAACCAGAAAGATGGTTAAAATGGACAGGGAGAGGTAGTGGAAAACCTGGGAAAAGAGCACAAGTTTAAGCCAGGAAGCCCTGCAGAGTGCACACAGGCAGGGCAGCCTGGAAAGCCTCTGCTGCTTGAGGGTACCTCTGCTTTGGCTCTACATAGAGAAGGGCTGAGGACTTTTGTTCTGCAACCACCAGCTCAGCAAGGCCAGAGGTCCAGGGCCTGCCTTGCCCAGCCTATCCAAGGGGCTTTGAGCCACCAAAGGGAGGGAACTGCTGTTCATGTTGACATTTCCCCACATTTTACCTTTGGGGTTATGTGGTATCTGTCCGGATGGATGATTTTCAAATCCATGAGCAATTCCCCGAGAACCAACAAGGCATCCAGGATCACCAGGCAGACAACCCCGACCTGTTGGAGGAGAAGAACAGACATTCATCCCCTCCCAGCATGGACAGAGGAGCCAATGTAGCCCTTCAGCTAAACACACCCCAATGCCCACAGTTATGTTTCGTGGAGCTGTTTACTGCTCCCACACAGGACTCCCACTCCTGCTGGCCCAAATGGTTATTCCACATGGAACCCCCTGGCTCCCCACCAGACCCTGCCTGGTGTGGGGGGCTCGGGGAGCTGGAGGAGAGCACGTGCCAGAGCCGTGGTGGTTGTGCACTGGGGCTTGTCTCCTCTCAGGAAGCATCTGCACCTGCAGCAGAGCAGCCCCGTTCCAACAGGACGGCTCAGCTCAGAAGCAGCAGCTGCTCTTGCAGCACCGTGGGGGCTCAGGAGCTCCGTGCTGCTCCCTGAGCTCCGTCCCGCAGCAGCTCTGCTGTCACAGGAGCCCTTGGCCTGGGTTTGTTCTGCCTCACCTGAAATCTGTGGGAGCTGAAGAGCTTTTTCATCATGAACTGGAAAGAGATGTGTCTCCTGGGGGGCTCCAGCTTGATCTCCGAGTCTGGCTGCTTCTCCCCGGCCTCCTCCTCCTCCTCCTCCCATTTCCGATAGTCGTTGCTCCATTGCACGGGGTCATCGCCCACCACCGTGAAGTGCTTCAGGTACCTGGACATGGCTCTGGATCAAGCTGGCATCACCCTGCCAACGTGTGAGGGACAAGAGAAGAGTGTCACCTCCCCGTCGGGGGCCGACCAAGGATGCCAAATCTTCCACCCAGCGGGGGTGACAAGAGCGTGACATTCCGACACAGCTGGCTGGGCCCTGCTGACAGGAAGTTGCTTCATGGTGGTACCGCTGGTTTTGCATCACCTCCCCCGGCACCACACGGAGCCCCCGCTGCCCTCCCCAGCTCTGTTTGCACCTCGTGCTGCTCTACAACGAGGAACTTCCTCACAAGGCATTTCCAAACTTCTCCAAACAAAGCATTGATTACAGGAGCAAAAAGCCCCAGCCTTTATCTGGCACCTCGTGATGGAGGTGGGGGCAGTTGTCCTTGTGTTTGTAACACTGATCCATGGAACCTGTTGGTCAAGCTGACCCCAGCATCCTCTCCCTCCGGCCACACTGCCAAGATGAGGAGCAGCCATAATTTCCCTCCATTAACATCAATGACGCCCTGTTATTTCAGCCATTGCAGGCAAATGAAGCAGGTGGTGGCCACATTCCAACCGGGCAGGTGGGTGACACTGTCCTCCCCATTTCCTCTCGTCCAGAGCTGACCTCACCCGCGGGCATCCCGGCTTCAGCCGTCCCTGCGGGCACCCAGCGAGGGGCAGGACCATCAAACCAAACTCCTGATTAAGGCCACGCTCCAGCAATGAAAACCATACGGGTGAAACTCCGAGTTCGCTGGAAAAGCAAGACCCGGGGGCCTCCAGATGGGCTGCAGGAAGGGCTCTCGTGTTCCCATCGCAACCCCCTCAGCCTCCCTTCCTCTTTGGGCAGCGCGGCGAGGCTGTGTCGTCCACAAACCCTCCGAGATCCGCTCCTGCCGCCAGCGCGGCCCCATCCCGCTCTGCCCAGAGCCGCCCGGGGAGTTCAGCACAAGCCTCCCTTAACCCGCCGGTGCCACCACGGGTCCGCCCGTGTCCCCGGGCTGCTCGCCCTCCCCTCGGCTCCCCGGGGCCCCGGTGGGCTCCGCTCCCAGCTCCGGCCACCTCGTCACCTGCCGGGAGGATGGAGCTGCTCCCACGCTGCCGTCACAGGGGCAGCACCTTCGTTCTCCACCACCGGGCGCCGAGCGGAGCCCGCGGGGAGCGGCCCCGGGCATCGAGCCCCCGGTCCCGTGCGGGGCCGGCGCGGGGCCTGGAGCCCCCGGCGGACGGAGCATCCAGGACTTCGGGGGTCCCCAACCTCCCCGGTCCCCAGCATCGACCGGAGCGGCCACGGCGACGCCCAGAGCGGGACGGAGCCCC
>VZRO01001509.1:512334-564561 GCA_013397915.1 Daphoenositta chrysoptera | reverse complement strand
CCTCCCCCGGCCAGGGGCGGCCCCGGCGCCTCCTCCCCACCGCGCCCCGGGAAACTTCAGCGGGTTCCCAAGCCAGGCCCCCTTCCATCCCCGACATTTCCCATTTCCGCAGCCTTTTTTCCACGGGCTGCCCGCGGTTCGTCCCTCCGCGGGAGCTGCCGGGACAGCACACGCAGTATGGAGTTTAAACTTATTTTTCATTGTTTTTAAACTTTTTTCCCCATCACCCGAAACAACGAGCAAAAATCCAGGAGAGTCGTGAACTTAAATTGTGACTCTGCCGAACCCGGAGAGGGCTGCTGAGCTGCACAGATGAGTCCCACGAAGGCGGTGGAGGTCCAGGGATCAATGTGGGTTGTAAAATCCAGGAATCAGGCCTGGATTAACCTGCCTGCAGTTATAGGCTCGTGTTTTGTCAGAGGCCTCTTCATCTTTAGGGCCCCCCTCCATCTCTCAAACACAAATTGGTTTGGGAAGTTCTGAGAAAAACTCAGCTGTGAAAAGCACCTGGGACCCATCTCTGTGGCACCTCTGCTGGGGCAAACTGGAAATGTTTTTAATCTTCTCCAAGGAATAAACATCTCTCCAGTTTTGCACTTTTAAAGCCCAAAGATGTTTCTTTCTATGAAAGGATTTCCTCCTAGAGAGTGCTTAAAGCTTTTCTTGCAAACTAAATATTTTCTAGCACCTCATCCCAAAGCACACATCCCTGTCCTCCTTCCCAGGGCGATGGGGAATGGGCACAGCTCTCCTGGAGCTCCAAATCCCTCAACCATCACCCCAAAACAGCGACTTACAGAGCTCTGGAGTGGAACAGCAAAGGCACAGCCCTGGACCCGCGGCAGGGAGGTTTAGCCTGGAGGTTTCCAGTTAATTTGGGCGTTTTGGTTTCAGCTGAGTCCAGTAAACAGCAATCAGGTAATGGGGGAAGATCTGCACCTGGGAGCTCAGCAGATCCAGCTCCTTTTGGGTGAGAACTGTGGGGTTTAAGGAGAAAATCCCCACCAGGAGGGACACACAAAATCCCTGTGTTTCCTTGAGGAGGCCTGAGCTCCACTGGGACCAGGTCCTCGTGTTGTTCCAAGGAAAATTGATGTGTTGTTGTTGAAGTCAGCCTGACTTAACTTGGAGCTGAACACAACAGCCCTGACACATCCCAAAGCAAAGCAGGAACAGGCAAACGTGACCTGTGTGGGAAAACAGCCTTCCCACAGCTGGATGGCAAGGACAGACTTCACCTGGGAGAAACCAGAGAAACACCCCGGTGCCTCAAGGGACACCCAGCACAGGAGTGCCTCAGATCTTACCACTCTTTCCAGGGCACACAGCAGGGATTGAAGAGAATTTGGGTTTACCACAATTTCCTCCTCTTGTGGAGACCTCTGGCACAGCCCGGTGCCCCTTCCCACCCCAGTCCATCCTTTTGCAGCATCCACAGAGCTCTGGGCCAGCAGGAATTGGCACTGGGCTGTGGGGACACAGGCCTTGGGAGGCTCATGGCTGCTCCTGCCATTCCATGTGTCAACTAAATATTCCTACAAGTATCATTATGGAAAAACAATTGGCAATCAGCATCTGCTCTTCCTCTGATTAAAACAACCCAAACAGAACAAATGGCCATAAAACGTGCCCAAGCTTTTGATTACAACCTCCAGCAGGACCAGCAGCTCCTTCCCTTCCCTTCCCTTCCCTTCCCTTCCCTTCCCTTCCCTTCCCTTCCCTTCCCTCTGCCGTGGTGGGACAGGACCCATCCACCTCCACCGCGGGGAGCCCGAGGAATGACCCAGCCTCGGGGAATGCAGCCAGGCAGAGAACACAGCCCAGAATAGGCACCTGTGTCACCGAAACTGCGTTTGGGGAGACAAAAACAAGCCAGGGAGGACAAAGGTGTGGCACGGCCAGAGGCAGCACGGCCAGCGAGGAGGGGTGACCGTGTCCCTCCGAGAGCAGGCACTTCCCAGCCGGGTCCACGTGTGCTGTCACTCACAGCAGTAACAGACGTGCGGGGTGTTGGACAAGGAGGGAGAAGAATTACAGAGCTGTAAAGGAAACCACAGGTGTGATTCAAAGGGTGAAAGTAAGTTTGTGAGAGAGCCTTAACAGGTAATCTGTGACATCTGATCTAGCGAGCTCAGCAGAGGTAGTAAGAGGTTTGCGATTAATCAGCTGTAGAAGGAAGGGAAAAATGTCTTCAGAGTAGGAAAATAGCTCTGATTCAGAGAAATACATTGAAAAAATAAAATCAATGGCTGGGGACTGCCCAGAAAATGCATTTGTGGCAAGCAAGTCCCACTCACTGCAGAAGTAGAGGGGAATTCAGTGTGACACCCGGGCAGAGCTGGGCATCCCAGTGACAAACTTGTTCCTAAGCGGCTGCAGCTGCTCCAGAGCAGGCACGGGGTAGGACCCGGCCGCCTCCTCTGAGCGCTGAACGCCCCGCAGCGTTTCCACACGGCAGCGAAGGAGCCCGGGCTGCTCCCGTGCCCAGAGCCGGCACACACCTCACCCGTCCCCACCGCGCCTCTGCCCCAACAGCGATAAAACGCACTCGGCTTCCCCATTTCACCAGAAATTCAGTTCTCTAATTAAAACCCAGAGGAAATGGTCTGGTCTCAGCTCCAACCCTCTCAGAGCAGCACTTGCACTCAAGGCCAACCCCAGTGCACGGAACAACGAACGGGAGGGAGCTGAGAGTCCTCCCACGCCCGAGCAGGGCTGTGGCAAACACCAGCTAGGGTGAAAGTAAGTTTGTGAGAGTGCTGCAGGAGCTGCAGCCCTCGGCTGGGAGGGGCCTCTGCCTGAGGCTCCAGACCCAGAGCTAAACCCAACACTGCTGTTTAAAATCACTTATTGCAGCTCAGACAAATCCAAACCAAGAATCCGTGGGTTTCCAGAACAATTTATTTCTCTACGTCAGGCCCTTGGAGAGCAGTAGTGTGTATATGTTGTGATTAACTGACACTGAGAAGATTTAACAATTTCTTCATTTAATAAGTGATTTTCACTACATGGTATTGTACACTGTCATCTGTTCAAAAAAGATCAACAGTTTTTAAAAAACAAGATTCTGTGAGAGATTTATATAAACCGGTGATCAAGATCAACACCTCTGGTTGGCTTATCAAGTGAGTTTCTAGGTTTCTTTGTAGAACAAAGTCTTTATGCTGAAATGCACAAACCCCTTGAGCAGATCCAGAGCCGTTTCCGTCACTCCCAGAGCCATTTGTGTCGCTGCCCCGGGACTGCTGTCTCAGCACTGGGATCTGCTCGACTGAACGCACGGAAACTGTACAAAAACGTGTTCACTTCGAGCATGGACAAGCCTTTCTATTTGCTATTTCCAGCCAGGACTTCCTTTTCTCTCTGAGAGGAAGGCGTGGATGGGAAGCCCGGCCAACTCGGCAGGGGGGCTGTGTACAAACGGGTTTCTAAGCGAACTTTGGCTTCAGGAAGGAGACACAAACACTTAAAATAATGGCTTTAATTGTCATCGAAGTATACGGAGAGGAACGTGTATCTGAATTAAATATACATCCTACCAGTGGTGCTGGCAAGGTTGAAGGTTATTCCTAATGTCGACAGCAATAAAACTAACATGTACATGACAAGACATTAAAAGAAAAGCAATCCCTTTAAAACAAAATTGAACGTAAAAAAAGTTCACAGTGGTTTGTATAAACATTATGTAATCGCTGACAGGAACAATCTCTACTCTCACAGCACACGAGTGCCCTCTTTAGATCCTAAAGAACAAGATTTACACTACTCATGGTACAGGTCCCGCCAGCCCCTGGGTTACCCGGCTGGCAGGGAGATGCTGTGGAGTGAGCAGCTGGAACAACGACACAGGGGGACTTTCAAACTCTTTTCCTGGGAGGGAGCAAAGTCTTTCATTCGCTGTTACAACCAGCAAATGCCATTCATCAAATGGAAAGGAAACCACAAACACATTATCTATTTTGAGCAAGCTGAACAGCACACATGACAGGTTTAAAAATGGAGGTTATAGACTATGATACAAGTCCCAACAAGGCAGTGCCAAAGTGACTATTTCTTGGCTTGTTTTGTGATCATACCCCTGGGAGGTGTTACAGGTCTGCTGGAATTGGGCTTCTTCTTCTCTGCAGGTTTCAAAATCTGAAAAGACAGAGGAGTCATTTAGCAAAAAGTTTTAGCTGTCTTCCAGTCAAACAATAATTCACTGGTAAAGGCACTACATGGGTTTTCTGGACAAGTTTAAACGTGCCAGGAAATCAATGTGCTTCCTGCTCTGAGCTAGGCCAGGGCTTGGGATCAGCTGCTCCAGAGCCCACAGCAGTGGGAGCAGCTGACAGCCTGATTTAATTCCAGGATAAAACAGTTCCCCATCTCACACCAGCACAGGCTTAGCACACTTTTGAAAACATAAGTGCAAACACTGCCCTGTCTATATGTGACAGCTGTAAAGATCTATCTGAAACAAGTGTTACTGTTGTTTAACAGTAAAACATTGATTCAAAATAGCACAAGTTTAATGTGTGACCTCACTAAATAGGAGGGAAAATCTCCAGACACCATACCTGGAAAGAGCACATTAGTGTTTCATCCACGCTCATCATGGCACCCGCGTTATCAAATTCTCCACAGTAATTTGGGGCAGAAAAGAGAGTTACCAATTGTCTTTTTGCAAAAAACTCATATCCATCTTCAACAACCTTTAGAGAGAAAAGCAGAAGAGTTAGTCTGGGCAGCTTCCTCCTGACAAGGTGCAAAGCAACTTTTTCCAGAGGCAGCAGCCGAAAACTTGGCTATGTTTAAGGAGCATGAATTCCAAACTTTTACACAAAAACAGGAGCATCCCATGAACCAGCTCAGCAACAGAGTCCATTAGCATTGAGAAAACCCTTGTTCAAGAGAGTCAGTTTATATGAAAATGTTCATTGTAAGGGCTGTTAAACACTGGGACACATTAAGAAAACCTCACAGATATTTACAACTTGGCTGGACATGACCCTCAGCAACTTGGGCTGGACCAGGTGACCACCTCAGGTCCCCTAAACCTGAATTATTCTATGGATTAATGTACGAAATGAAAATACCTGATGAGCTCTACATATGAGATCCAAATCATGTTTATGGAGGAACTTAGCAACCACTTCAGCACCAAAAGTGAAGGACACTCCTCTGTCATTTTCACCCCAGCCCAAGACATCCTTGTCAGGGTCAGACCACAGGAGATCACACAGGAGGCCTTGGTCTGGTACGTCCGTGGGGCGCATGATTCGTCTGATCTGCTCCATTGACTGAAGGTCTGGTGACAAACCTGTTCACAGGGAAGACACGGGCAGGCCACAGCTTAGTCCAGCTTTGCTCTGCAACACTGACATTCATCCAGGACAAAAATAACTTGTGTTCAAAGTGATTCACCGCTGCCATTTTACGCAGCTCAATGGCGACATTCACTGACGTTTCCTAAATCCAGCATTTGTTCTAAAGAGTTTGGAGCAGAAGTCACTTTCTAGGAGATTTACTGGAAGCAAGATAAAGCAAGGCCATTTCCACGTTTTACAGGATTACAATAATCTCACTAATATTTTTCAAGTGTCTGATAAAAGAGCTGTTAAATAAAAGAGGCACCAACACCAGAAATCACAGGGAATGTTCACTGCAGTGATCAGGCCCAGTAAGATGAAATACAACATCAAACCCATCTCAGACCATTTTCCACGGATCTGAGTCCCTGGGCAACTGTAACGACTTGCAAGTGATAAAACATTTAAGCTGCAATCTGTATTTTATGATCTGAAAAAGCCGCATCGTGTGGCATAAACAAATTTCTACAAATTAAACCCATCAGGTCATACAAGGCTTGGAGCAACCTGACAGTGGCAGACATCCCTGCCCGTGGTGGAGGAATTCTACTGAATGATCCCCGAAGGGTGCCTTCCAACCCAAACCACTCTGATTCTGTGAAAACAGATGTTTTCAAGACAGACATCAAAGTCCTGGTCATCTAAGTCTAAAAAAACCCTACAAGGACTCCATACTCCAAAGCAGAGGCTATTAAATGTGCCTTTTGGTGGAGAAGGAAGGGCAGATGATCGTGTCCAAACTGGCTCTGTGATTCACAAAACTGACACTCATTGAGCCCAACCCTTCCTCACACACGAGCCAAGGCAGAGCAAAATCCCTAAGTTTTGAAGCTTCAGCAAGGTAAATATGAAACTGCCATGACTGAGTATTCCAGTTCCTCACACATCACCTAAGGAACTGCTACTCACCCCCGTGACAGCAGAATATTTTCTCATCCACAATAGCTGCAATTGGTAAACAGTTAAAACAGTCTGTGAAGGTTTTCCACAGCTTAATATTGTATCTTCTCTTACCTAGAAGAGATTGGGGAGAAAAAACCAGTCAATGTGCTTTGCTAACACAATACAACCAACCAAACACAGATGCCTTAAGTTTACTGAGACTTGCTAAAAGTCAGCATTAGAGCCTACACGTAATTTATCTTTTCTGATACCCATTGACTTATTAATTGTTTATAGACAGTGGCAAAGGTCTCTCAGTGTGGCAGAGCTTGGAGAACACCATAAGTCTGTTCAACAGAGCAACATTCCACTGTTGGCAGCCAGGCTCTCCAGTCCCAACTTTGCTTTGGAAAATTATCCCTTGGAGAATTTGACCTATTGCAGAAAATCTTGCCGTTTGCCATTTCTTCCAGGGGAAGACAGCAATTCTTGAAAAGCAGATTTTCTTTAAAATTCTGCTCTACCACATAAACTCACTTTCGGTAAATAAACAGGACTGAAAAATGAAACTGCTACAGTTTTATGAATTTCAAAGGGACTCTCCCAGATATGAACCCTGAACATATTTGTGATATATGACTAAGCCTGTGATTAATCTCTGAGGAGACAACTCTGAAATACCACACATCTTTGTTTCCTCACTGGAGGAGAACAAGACATGGAGTGCACATCTTGTCATCTGCAAGCCAAGTATGTCCCACCACACAAGTTCCAACCTGCTTTAGTGCACAATTAATTTCACAGTATCATCTCTACATTATCTGGATTAAATCACATCCTTTGAAACAGGAACATTGGCTTCCACTTCACAGCAAAATTACTTGTGTTTGGGTAAGGTCTGTGTACAGCCCCCATCACACAGTCTGTACATACCATCATCCCTCAGATGAATGAAAGAGGTGAACTTCTGTAATGCACATTAAATTAAATTCACCCATCTCTCATTAGGTGCCCTTACCTGATGAGTTTTACCAGTGAGAATTGTTAGTTAACACAGCAGCCAACAAATAAAATAAAAACCCACTTGGTTGCTGCTTGTGAGGTTGTACTGTGAGGATCCAACAGGACCAGGGCAAGGACAGACTCCTCTTCCTAAAACAGGCCAAGTGCCCCTCTGAAGAGCACAGAGGGCATTCCAAGTCAGGAAGGAACCATCTCACACTGCCACCCTGCTGTCCCAGCCAGAGGCACACACGCCTGTTACTTACATTCATCGTAAAACCCATAAATTCTATTGATGCTGGCACATTCGTGGTTCCCTCGGAGGAGGAAAAAATTCTCTGGGTATTTAATTTTGTAGGCCAGTAGAAGACAAATTGTTTCTAAAGACTGTTTTCCTCTGTCAACATAATCACCAAGGAACAGGTAGTTGCTTTCTGGTGGAAAACCCCCATATTCAAAGAGTCGGAGCAAGTCATAGTATTGTCCATGGATGTCACCTGCAATGGGATTCAGACATGACACTGAAGTGACCCTTCACTACATTCTCTGATTGATTCTAGAGAAAAGAACAAGTCAAAGATGCTTCAGAATGAAAAAAGCTTGCAGTTAAATACTGCCCGTAACATACTTAAAATGATAGTTCATGTATACAAAATTATCATATTTTGATATCTATGCAATGGTTAACTGCATGAAGTTGCATGTAGCTACTCAAAAATATTTGTGTGTGTAAAATATAATCAAGATTCCAAGAAACCAACTGTGTTGTCTGGAAACACTCAGTAATTTAAATTCTAGCAGTGAAACTGCATCAAAAATGACATTGGTATTTCTGCCTTTGGTTTAAATCATGGGCTTGTTTCTGACAAGCAGAACACTAAATTGTGATTTTAGACTACCAATATTATAAATATGGAATGAGCTACTTCAAATTGAAATAAGTCCTCTATTTTAGAGTAAGATAAAATACTATTTGTTGGAAGCTTTCAAAAGTGCATTTATTGAGGCTTTTATGTTGACATTCTTCATTTCTTTAGCATAAGCAGACATGTACATGTGTGCAAAATGAGCACTGCTGTATGCAATATGGTGAAACCAAACTAGAAAGTAATTGCAAGAAACAGAAATTTAAATTTCCAGCAGGATTTTAAAATACTGTCAAACCACTGTTCAGCTTTGCATGGCAGCACAATAAATACTGGGGGTTCCTCACTGTTTCTCCTTGTTCAGTCACAATTGGGCCAAACATTATTTATTTGATAACTTTTTTCCAAAACTTCATGTCAATCTCTCCCCCAACCTGGTGAAACTGGACAAACTGCTTTTTGGGTTTGGATTATTTTGGTCCCAAATACAACTCTCACATGTTACCCCCTCTCCACTCCTCTGCCCTACATATCCAGCAGGGCTTTATTTGGCCTTTTGCTACAATTATTTATTAGTTTCACTGTTAGTAAGTGAAAGTAGCATCTGGCACTTGTTCTCTGCTTACGGTGTGCATTTACCTGACACTTCCCCCAAGATCAAACCAAAACTCACAGTACTCACCACAGATTTTCAGTGGAGCTTCAAGTTCTAGTAGAATAGGCTGACTCAGGAAGATTTCTCTGGATTTCAAGCACAGTCCTCTAATTTCATTCTCTTGAAGTTGGACGTTTTTGCCTGGTTTTGATCCTCGCACTGTCAGGAGGAGTCAGAAGTCAGTTATCAAACCCAGCAACATCCCTAGTGTTATTTTAAGAGCCTGACTAAATGCCAGAGTAGCACTGAATGAGAAGATACCAGGGTAAGATCGGTGTGCTGGGGTGAAAAGGCAGTGCCAGGGAAAGGGGAGTGTGTTCTGTTCCAGTCGTATGCTTCTTTCATTTAACAGAATTCATGGCTCAACACTTCCCCCGTTAAAAATGTCACATTTTAAATAGCATCAGTTTAGTTCTATTCAGTTATAAAACCCATCTTGGACAATGTGACTATTTACATGTTATTTTTTAGTGAAGCAGTGATATGCTTGTTCTCTGGAAAGCTGTCTGAACTTGAGAAAAGGGCGTCTGCCATTCCATCACCAACAAATGTGCAAGTTTCCCTAAACCAGCAAATCACCTTGCCCAAGACAGCACCTAAACAAGACCACAGCACCAATAAATCCTGTACTGCCCTGTTCTACACTGCAGCTGGAAAACAGGGAAGAAAAATAAGCACATGACTGGAAGGTCAGGACTATTATCAGTAAGGAAATAGTTTTGGATCATGATGACAAAACAGCTGCCATTTGAGCACAGTAAAAGACAAGCCAGTAGGAGACCAATCTCCCAGCCCCAAAGCACTTCTCCCTCTTAACTCCCATCCTTCACACCCCTCCATAACTGCTTTAATCTCCCCCACTGCAACAACTCACGACAGTTTGTTCCTTTAACATCCATTAAACCCTTCCTTCCTGCTCTGGACAAGGACATCAGCCTGGCCTGAACGAGTTTCACACCCCTGCTTCTGTTGCCCAGAAATACAAAGGACACTTCTACAGCAGCAGTGCTGTAACTACAGCACAAATTGCACGCAACAGCATTTATAAGGGTTAAGACTGGATTAAAAAAAAATTGTGAGTATGCCATTACTGGTGAAGCTTGTATTTTGATTTGGTGTCAGAACCAGTGACAACGTGTAACAGTGATAAGGCTGAAGAAAAAAAAGGAATATCTTCTACAATGTAACCCATTGGTTCAGCCACATCAAAGCCAAATCACCAAGAACTCGAGTCTCAGATGCCTGGAAACGCTCTGCCAACACCTCCAGAAACAAAATCCCTCCACTACTAAGGCTGCCAGTTTAGGTGACTTACTGTGAGCAACTCCTATGGCATTGAGACTGAAGAATCTATGCCCTTATCCAAAAAGGTCTGGTCTTTAATTGCAAAAAGAGCAAGCAACAAGCCTGAATCTTTTCAAACCAAGAACCTATGCAGTATTATCTTCCTAAGTGCTAAATAACTTAGTAGCTAACTACCATTTCAGTCTAATTCCTTTGCTACTGTTTAAGCTCAGAGTGAGAAATCTGAAAGCTCCCGATGACTCAAATCTCTGCCGTCACTGTGGGCCTTGCGCTGTACGAAGCCAAGTGAGAACTGCAGTGGGAAAGGCTGGGGGTGCTCGAGGCAAGTTTTAGGAACAGCAAGAACAAAAAACAGTTGTGTTCCAATTTCTCACTAGCACAGAAGCTTCTGACTTTTACACAGGCCTCTGATCAAGCACAGAAAGCACCGTTCAGTGAGCATGCACCTTATCTAGACTGCAAATAAAATAAAGACTGTGTAACAGCCGTGAAATCCCGTGTCATTGGATGTGATCTCTACCAGCACTGGCAGCGTTACTGCCTAAACAACCCTTCCCTGCAGGCTGATTCCCAGAGAGCCCAGCCAGGGTGGCACTGCCTGCCCTGCAGAACCACTGACAGCACCCTAAACCTCAACACCTTTCCTCAAACAACCTTCAAATGAAACCTGAGTTCAAATTACAATGTGTACTGACAGTGACATTACTGCAGGTCAAAAGTCATGGCTTTAACAGTGTTCTCTTTCAAGCACTACCTGCTCCTTTATTCCTCCCTGCCCACGTGTTATCACTCACCACCGACATTACATGCCAACACTGGAATTAGCACTGCACTTCATGTCTTTTATTAAAATCTCAGAAGTAATGAAGCATGTAAATGAAAGTTAAATCTTTGTCACAGCAGTTTATCATGCATGAGGCTTTTCAACCACACAGTAATTTTTTCATCCATACAGTAATTTTCCAAAGACTCCTGAGTAACAAGCAAGTTACTCAAATGCCAAATATCCAGAAGCAATAAAGAATAGAAATTGTTAGAATTAAGTGATAAACTGGCTGAACAGTAAATATAAAAGATCTTGCCGTAATCCTAAATTTTACAATTCACCTTTGTTTTTGAGATAATACAAAATACTTGTAATTTAGTTTTCTTTGAAGCCAAAAATCTAACTTGCCATGATTTGGTCTTCTCAGAAATTGCTAAAACCAAACCCTGTACTTCACATGCATAAATTAAAAAGTACAAAATATTATGCAGACTATGCAATGCACTGAGTCACTAAAGCTCATGAATAAAGCATATGCATTCATTTTTGCTCAAGATTAAATTATCTGAAAACTGTTTCAGACACAGGTTTTCTAGGTTTTTCAAATACATTTTTATTGAACTGGTATAATCCTCACACAGTGTTAGTCACCTGCCTGTAGAAAACCTTGACAAGGTGAAATGATGCTTTGCTGCACTCCCCAAACTCACTAGGACAGACACCACGGATGAAAGAACAGGAAAATATGGTTCAGCTCTGCCTGCCAGTGACATTTTCACCACTTTGTCCAACATGCAGCCAGCACAGAGGAGACACGTGTGTGCAATTTCATGAACATATATACCCTAAAAAGCTGAGAAAACAAAAGTGGGTTTGGCTTCAGAAGAACCAAAAATGCAGAAATGCATCTTGGTTTAAGGAATCTGTATTTTTAGTGCAAGGATTTTCTCATCCACAATGAAAGAGCTGGCACAGAAATGCAGGATATTCAGTCTTAATGACTTCTTAAAAGGTTTCTCTGAATCTTCAAGTTACTTAGTCCTTCTAAGAAAGGCAAAAATAATACACTATGAAAAACATGTTGTGTTTACAGTTTGTTTCTCTGCTTTGGACCAAAACAAGGCAGCTTGTAGAGATCAGACAGTATGATACTAATTGACAGCTTGGTCATAAAGTCAAAAGAGCAGCTCAATAGTACTCTACAGGCACATTTGCCCTTTCAATGCATAAAAAAATAACCTCTCAGAAATGACAGTCTGGAACTGACAGTGGAACAAGCTAAAGATTAATCATTTGGGGAAAAAAGTCAGCCCATTTCAAGTGGTATTTTATTTGTGTCTGAACACACTGATGCACTATTTCCAGACAGCAAAATGTTCCCATCCTCTTTAGGCAGAGATGCTCCTGTTCTTAGAAACCATTTCTCTAGAGCCCGAATTTCAGTGTCCAGTCTGGGCAGTCTTCTAACACGTAAAATATTTTTTACGGTACAAATATGAGAAGTTGTAAAAAAACAAGCTTATCACTAGATGGAAATGACTACAGGAAAAAATCCCTCCCTGGAGCCTGGATGATCTCTGCACAGGTACTGCTTTGAACACAGGGTCCACAATTAAAATTAACAATATCCAAGACAGGGAGAAACGTATGGAAACAACAAGAGATACCAACTCTAAAGTGAGTGTATTATAAACAGTGCAGTATGACAGGCGCCCAGCAGAGGGAAGGAAAGAAGGAAAGGAAAGGAAGAAGAGCAAGAACTTGAGGCACCCCTGTCATTCTGGAGCGAGCAAACAGCGAGTACAAAGTGTAGCTGCAGCTGCCAGGAGTCAGAACAGTGCCTGACATTGAGAACTATTCTGCATTTCCCTAGGAGGGATAAATGGGTCAGGAGCTGTGGGATCGAGAACATACAACAGTCTGAAGACCATATGCATGCAGGGTACAACAGACTCCCACATCCCAACCCACCCCTAGCATTTTCCAATACTTGCTTGGGTGCCACAGAGTCCTTTACGTCAGTCAAGGTTAGTATGAAAGGGACAGATACTTAGAGAAGGATTCGAAAATAGCAGGAAGTTCAAGAATGCCAGAAATTTCAGTGATCCAAACATCTCATTTCCATTCAGTATTGCATTAAAAGAAGCAGCTGAAATACTGTCAACTGAAGTGTGAGAATCAAGTTCTCCTACAGAAAATGTTATAAGGAAAATAGTCTATCTACAGGTCAGTTCATTTTTCTGGCTTATTAAACAAGTCTCTCAGTTTCACCATGTTTTACGTGAAGATGTCTGCAATCATAGTGACATTTCCAAAAATACTGCAGGTTGGTTTTAATCTAGTTTTTAGCAGTTCTCGATGACAGTTTCACAGTCAGTTTTGCACCACAGGCACAAAGAGAATAAATAACTTGAAAGTGGTTGATGTAAAAAAGGTTTTACTTTACTGCAGGCACTACCAGCTTTGATCAGATCGCTTCAAATTCAAAACCGAAATTGAAAAGAATCTCCTCAGTGCAAAAGGCTCTAAAAAGAAAAAGTTCTAGTCTGCTTTCTAGGATGTCAAAAGTTCACAGCAACGTTATCAAATGGAAGATTCTGCACGACTGCAAGTTTTTCATCTTGTAACGTATTTCCACACTGCGGACAGGTGAGGAGCAACAGGTACTCACACTGATCACAAACAGAGGTGACAAATTCCTCCACTTCACTGACTGGGCAACAAGCACAGAATCCAAAAGACTTATTTGAATCCATGGCATTGATAAGAATCTAACGCTTGTCTTTGGAACTGAAAGAGTTTCTATTTCCCACTCTTAGAAACTGCTGCGCCACAGCAGGAAACAATTAACATTAAGCTACACAAACGAAGGAAAATTATATGGTTTGAGGGCAAAAAGTGCTGTTTGTCCATGAGAAACTTCATCACAGCATCCCAATTCATCCCCAAGTAAATGTGACCACACTTGAGATTAACATCTCTGAGAATCTGACTCTTACCCCAGCATACGAAGCTGAAGAATAAGCAACCCTGCAGACCCAATTAATGCTGTATTAAGCAGAAAGGTGGGGAAAAAAAATTTAGAGGACTGCATTTGTAAGAAAACATCTTCTCTGTAGCTAGCAAAATCTTATCCATGTTCTTTAGCTCAACTATTTTTAATAAGTAGATGATAATCTTTCTCCATTTAAAGCAAATTAAGAGAGAATATTGCCTTGACATCTCTACAACAGGCTTTACTGGGAATAGAAATCTGTGGGCGTATAAACAGAAATGTTTAAGGATTTAAGAGTCTTTTTGCTGATTTTAGTGCACTAGCCAGGATTTCAGCTTCCAGAATGGCTACCACCATTGTAGCCTCGCATGGCTTTATCCAAAGTAGCCTCCATTCGTTACTCAGATTTCCCTAAACAGTGCCTGCAGAGGATGCAGCACAGGAAAGATTTGCAGAAACACATTTCAACTTGGGTCACTTAGGTATGTTGAAACTGTGTTATTTTACCCATTATTTATTGTTACCATGGTAAGACTAATACACTTCAATCCTGTTTTCTAAATATGCGACTGTGAGCTCCAAACAAGACCCTACTTATCTAGGAAAGCTGCCAGCACACGAGATGAAGGAAATGGATAAGGGGCTCAAGTGATAGGAACACCATCTGACACGACACAGAAAGGAAGCCACGCTCCCACTCAGGGAGCCTCGGGATTTGTCACTCATTCTTTACTGAGGCAAGCAGGAATTCTGCCATTTCCTGGAACCCTTTCCAAGACCATACAGGTGCCACTGATCTTTTATCTTACAAGGAGTTTTTAGCATCTTCTTGTCTGCTGGCAGTTTGGTCTCAGCACACGCTCACAGCCACAGCTGCTGCCTACAGCACCCCTGCTAGAAGGGGCATAATTTGCTCTCATGTTTGACCCCTCTTATTCCTCAGGAAGGTGAATTAGTCCCATCAATATTGGCGCCTTTATCGACTATCAAGGACACTTAGAAACACTTCAGTACTCAGTGCAGGACACTGTTACTGACTACACTTTAGGAGTCTTATTCTTGTGGATATTACAGTTACCAAAAGTCACAAAGTCAGACTACCTGTACCCAGAAAATTGCTCCTAGCAGGACACAACCCTCATTAGTAAAGAAGGGAGCAAATATGAATTAAATTACAGCAAAAAAAGTCAGTATTTTCAATGTTTTCCCTGAATGGCTTTCCAAGGTTGAGAACAATGCTACTGAAAAATGTTTTTTTGTGACATTTCAATGCCAAATGGTTCTGTACTATAAACATTTGGAGCAAGGAAGACTCTTCAAATATTTACCTTAGAATGAGAAGCTGAATTATATACTTCCAGGCCTTTTAAAGAACAAGTTAATAATTTCACCTAAATAGCCTAATGTGGGTGGGAGAACATCACTATTTGGGGGAAAAGTAAGAATAATGTTAGTTGAGCAGAGGAGTCAGGATAGAAAGCAACTAAAATCCCTCACAAATACATTATTAATACCCTGTATTAAGGACAAAAGCAAGAGAAATTTATTATTCACCCTTCACTTTACCTCAACCATTAGACTCGATTCACTGCTTCTTCCAGCAGGGCTAAGACACATGATAAAACAAATACCAGTCTAACTGTATCTGCCCACTGGTTTCCAGTAGTCCATCAAGTATCTTCTTAGTACTGGGGTTCATTACCTTTAGAAAGAGCTAAGCTCCCTGCTCATGCTCTTTAAATTTTAGTAGCAAAATCACCTAAAGTTAACTGCTATAAAAATGTGTATGTATTTAAAGTTTAAAGAGAGCTATAATGAAATATCAAATTGCTCTAAAATTACAGCTTGCACAAGGATTTGGGCAACTCTGTGAGCTGATTATTAAACCGGATTTTGCAGTGTTTTCATGCCTGAGTATGATTTTAATCTGTGTGCAGCCTTGTCTGAAGGGGTATCCCTTGACACAGAGCTCACAGGCACACCACACTTTGTTTAACTAACATTATGCACTTGTTCTACCAGAACTGCATTGAAAAACAATAATTTGTTTGATCTAAATCTTAAATACAGCGTGTACTAAAATGTAGCAATATTTTAGGAAAAAAGAAGTATAAAAATGACACTCACAAAGGTCAGTCATTACTCTCTGTCTGGCAAAGATGTTTAGAACAGACATTTAATAATCAAATAAAGCACTAGCATAGGTTACTAACACCAGTAATTGTTTTAAATATTGAAAGACAATTATTGCCTCAAGGAATCTAAAATCCCAGCGGCAATACTAATAAAGCAAAAAAAATTTAATTTCAGTTCTGGCAGCTGATGCAACCTCAGGTAACGTCTGTAATTGCATGAAGCACCTCTTAAAAGATGTCAGTAAACCTTCTGAAGCCTGATTTATGAACTCTTATCTGCTCCAAACATCTCATGCTGATATAAACTGAGTAGCAGCAGAACATATTGACATACTACACCTTACTACTTTTTGAAACTTTAAACAGAGAACTGACTCGCATTTCTTTCAAGGAAAGGTCTAATCCATGCTTTTAAAAATTAAAATTTCCACTTTGAAAATATCGCATTAGTTACACCAGGGGAAATCAGTAAGAACTGTAACTAATATGTGCAGTTAAACTGAGCATGTATTAATATGTCACCAAACATATGACATACAAGACCTGACATTTACAAGTCGTACTACTGGATTTTCAGGAAAATCCTGGTCTAACTTTATGAAGGGAAGTCTTTAAATAATTGAAACCAGGGCAGTTTAAATTGGTAACAGGCAAAACCCAAAACGGATCAGAGGAAAAACCCCATTTACTTTTACTTATTCAATAATCCCATAATTCATCTATAGGATTTTTTAACTCCAATTGATTTCTAGAGTAGAATTTCTGTTCTTCTGCCTGACCTTTTGCTACCCAGGCATTACACAAGCAAAACCCTGTAAGAAGGAAAGTGTGTGTAAGAAAAGACATTTCTTCATAATTTTTCTCAGCAACATCTCAGCTGTGCCACATGGAAAAAAGTTAAATCCCCGACCAAGCTTTTCAAGAGTACGTCCAGATGAGATGCCTGCCCTGACACACGTGAAACAAGACTGGATCAGGATAGCTTCCTTCTCTGAATAATTATGGTTTTCCTTGATGCCTGGAAGAGAATTTGTCACTGCCAACTTCTCAGCCTTCTGCCCTAAAATCAGTCAGTCCCAGTCCAGTGCTGATCCCTGCAAGTGAAGGGATGATGCTGGAGACACCCCCTGCAACTTTCAGGTTTTCCTTTGATTTACAGACTCCCATGCAACTCTCTCCACCCCAAAGTACCAACAATACCAGACAATAAGCCCTTTTTCAGACTGTCTGAAACACCAAACCCCAACCCTCTATTCACACCGAAAAACCCACCATATGTTACGAATTAAGAGCCAAAATCCTGTGGCAGCTTTAATGCAAGCAGCTAATCAAAGCTAAACCCAGGATACACTGAAACCCATGACAGTCTCCTCCTGACTTGCCGAAAAGCTGCCTCAACACTCTTTAAACGCACTGAGTCTTATTTCCAGAGCCCCACAACTACCCAGCCATGCACTGATCCCATGTGTATGCATGAAAGGCAAGAGAACACTCCAGTTTTTTTTAAAGACCTTTCTACGAAAATACTACTAAATAAAGCATCCCCTCATTCGAACACACTAGTAAATTAAGCATCCCCTCAGAACTGCTCGCGAGGAGAAGGGGGCAGCCGGCTGGTCCCAGCATTGCACCGGGGGATCAAAAGGCAGAAACGCCTGGGAAACGCACGGGGCTGAGGGGAAAGTTGGGGCTGCGGGGCCGAGCCAGGCGGGGCGGCGGCGACCCCAGGCAGACAAAGCCCCTCTCGCCCCTCCATTTTGGTGCCCCCTCAGACCCCGCCGGGCGGGCGGGACGCGGCGCATCGGCCCCGCCGCCCTCCCAACCGCGCCGTCCCCGACCCTCACCCTCCAGCAGCCGTTGGATGATGCTGTCGATGTTGAGCTTGTCTATATCCGCCATCGCCTCTCAGCGGCCGGGCGGAGCCCTCCCCGCCGCTCCGCTCGCGGCTCGGCCGGCCCGACTCCGCTCCTCGTTCTGTCTCGTTTTTGCCCTTTCCTGCTCTGCGCCTTCCCTCGCGCTCTCTGCCCCCCCCGCCCCCTCAGCACAGAGCCAGCACTGAACAAAATGGCCGCCGTCCCCTCAGCGGGCTCGCCTGGCGCACGGATACTACGAGCGCGACGCGGCCCGTCGGAAACCCTTTATAGGCCGGGCGGGAAGAGCGGCGGGGTAAGGCGGCTCCGCTTGCGGGATCCTTCCGCTCCCGGCACGGGAAGTAGTGCGGGGGTGCCGCCTCCCGGTGTCGCGACAGTCAGAGCGCGGCGGAACCAGTGGTGGCGGTCGCAGAATCCCAGAATACATAAGGTTGAAAAAGACCTCCGAGATCCTCGAGTCCAACTTATAACCGAACAGCACTGTGTCGCCTAGACCATGGCACCAAGTGCCACATTCAGTCGTTCCTTGAGCATTTCCCGGGACGGGAACTCCACCACCTCCCCGCGCAGCCCGTTCCGATGTTTAGTAACCCTTTCTGTGAAGAAAGGTTGGTGCCTTGTAGGGTTCCTGCAGGTTGGGGTCTGCAGGGAACAGGAAGGGGCCACCATCGCCCTCACCTCGTCCCCCCATTGCGGTCATGGCCCCACACACCCACACGTGAGGGAGACGGTGACCTCAGGTGGGATTTTGGGGCTGTTCACCCCACTTTAGGGCTGGGGGAGCACAGCCCTCGTGTCCTTCACCTCACGGTGAGCCTCCTCTGCCTCACGGGTTGAAGCAACGTGTCCTGAGCAGCCCCTCAGCTCCCACGTGGCTCTGCACCTGCAAATCCTTCAAGAAACAAACATACAGCACTTTCAAATCCTCATGGATAAAGGAATTAACCTCCTCGTTCAAAAGCATCTCTCTACTTTATTTCACACTTCTATTATTTTGTTCTATATGTAGTCACATCTTGGCTACAAGCACTTAAATGAGGTTGCGGTCATAAACTGGATTGCGTTTGCGCGGGAGATGGGCTGTGCGAGCCTTTCCCACTCTTCAGTCTGCATCTCTGGTTGAATATTGTTTAATTGCTTTATTTACTCCTACTTTAATTTGCAGGGCTGGCTGTGTCAAGCTCTTTCCTCCTCCCCTCCCTTCCCTGCGTGGATTGCTCCCACTATCCTGGCGGATTCCTCCTGCCGGCGGTTATACAATATTCATTACAGCTCATTGCCGTGGTGGGGCCGGAGCAGAGTTCGGATTCGTGCGGGTGATAAAGCAAAGGACTTGCAGTCTCAGCACACCTCAGGTCTGCGGGAGAAGGAGATAAGAGGATGCAGAGTCTACCTGAAACACAGGCTCTGGCCCCTTGCAAGCGCAGCCTCAACGCTCCACTTCCCCGAGCGAACACTTATCGTATCGAGCACGCCCAAGCTGATATGCTAATCTTAGTCACGCTGGTGTAAACCCAAAGTAACCCCACGGAAAACAATAGAGTTACTTCAGATTTACTTCAACGTGACAGCCTTTGCAGATTTACATCTATTTTTGTGCTGCACCTTCTCGGGGAACGGCCCCCTCCGGCTCTTGCACCGAATGCTTTCTTTCTCTTTCAAATCCTTCCTAATTCTGCAGGGCGAGTTGTTCTCTTGGACTTAGCTGAATTATTTAACAAGGAAAATTGGTCCTGTGTTTCCAGAGGAACCTTGCTGGCCTTATTTTCATTTCTGGAAATATCTTCATCTCATCTCACCCTTCAGCTGTTAGCTCCTCTCCAGGGACAAGTCCTTTGGGGTTCTGAGCACCTTTAGTGGGGTGTTGAGTCCTTTTCGCTTCTCTTAATGCTCTGGGAAATGGGATGGAGGGGGAGAACTCAGCAAACAAGGTGCAACCCCGGAGATGTACTTGGGAATTCATTTGGAAACGCCGTACTTCTGGAAGGACAGATTCGGCCCTTCAAAAGAAGGTCAGGGCAAAGAATCTATCTCACTTGCTGAACCGTATCAGGCAAGGTCCAAAGCACTGTCAATTCTTGTTAAAAGAGGCGTAGCCAGGAGGAAAGAAGAGAAATGACAGATAAAGGTGAATCTGTCGCGGCCTCGTCATCACCTTGATAACAAACGCGCCTTGTTCCAGCTCCAAATCTCAACAGCAGCTGCCAACACTTGGTGTCCTGTTTGGAAGGGGCTGGATTCTTACACAGGGTCTTTCTCATTCTCATAAAAAAATAAGGACCCTTCCTTATCAGTAAACTCTGTGGAGAGCCAGAGTTGTATTAAAGTGCCACCACAAAATTATCTTTTTAATAAGGTGGCTGTTCTCTGCAGGAAATAACCAGCCTTGCCCCACACCCTGATTAGAAAAGGGACCCAGCCAAGGTGTTATAAATATTGTGAAACTGTTTTGTTCTCTGGTGTTGCTCACAACAGTGATTTATTTCTAGAGGGGGAACAGATTTATTTCCACAGAGGAAACAATCAGGGAAATCCCTTTGTCCTTAAACTCTGCACATGGGCTTGAAACATTCTAAAATTTTAAAGCTCATGCTTCATATACCAACATCCCCACCCCTTCTTTCAATTTGTCTACAACCTTTTTTCCTGCTTTGCTAAATACACGATGATGAATGATTTGTGCAGCACAAATCACTTACTGGTCACAGCTCTGAGACCTCTGTGTCTTTTCCTCCTTTCCCCCCTTGAAATTCCACAAATCACCGCTTTGGTCTCATTCCTTAGAAGCCTCTGTGTAAAACATCTTTCCCCACTGATTTGTCCTCACTCTCCCTTGCTTTATTATTGTATTGTTGCTCATAATCTGGTTAAGTTTAACAATATATATAATATTTATGTAATACCCACCTACATACAGAAGAAAAATAAGGAGATTTCAGTACTGTTCTGTACATATATATAAATATCTATGTGCATACACATGCGTATACCGTGTGTACAATATAATACATATTTACACTATATACACATACATGCGTGTATGTATGTGCAAAAAATAATTAAATATTCCCTGATCTATCCCTGTTTGTAGGTGGATCCTAAGAAATGTGAGCCACTTACACTTGTAGATTACATATTTGCTAAACCTATGAAATTCAGTGTGTTTGTGTACATTTCAAACAAAGATCTACATGGGCTCTTCAAACACTGCCAAAACAAGAATGGGTGACTTGTGGGTCAGGTGTTATCTTTCCTAACCCGCTCCACAGCCAGGATTCCAATGTTTTCATAACTCCTACTGTTTGCACCCAGCTTGCCTGATGTTACAATCAAGATAAAGCCTCATGCACACCTCTTGCTTCTCATGCCTGAAATATTTTGCTAACCCCCAAATTTCAGCAGGGTTTTGGGGGTGGATGGCGCAGATTTGTCAGACAAAAGAGGAGCAGCTGGAACAAGCTGTGAGGCTGATCTGGAGATGGAAGGGTCCGTGTCCTGTTCCGAAGGGAGCTGATGACGCACAGGCAGGAGTTTTCTTAGTGTCATGTTTTATTTACAAAACACACAGTGCCACGATCTCCCTCGAGCAGCAAAACTTGTGGATCCTGCGCGTTCCTGTGCGGAACCTGGCGAGGAGCTCGGGGCTGGTGGCTGCTCCTGAGCCTCCAGCTTTACCTTGGGGCTCTCCAAGGACTCAAACTTCGTGCAGAAACTGAATGAAACCTCATTCCCAGCCAGCCAGCCAGCAGCAGGATTCCTGCTGGAGACTTTCTTACACTCTTCTCACGGGTGTACCCTGCACAGCAGTGCCAGGCCTTGATTTCCACCAAGCCAGTGGTTTCCCAGTCTCAACAGCTGGTCTCCATCTGAAATCTGTCCTCAACAGTAGCTGTCAACACCGATGGCAAGTCCATCTCACGCTTGTTAGAATCACATTTTTGATACCAAAAGTAAAAAAATTCAGCTCAGAAAATTTTGAGACAGGTGATTTTGACACGGGAGAAATGTGATTTGCCATTCCTCCCCTCTTAGCATTTTTTTTTTTTAATTTATTAAAAGTTGATGTACTTTATGGGTTTCTGGTGAAAGGTATTTCCAAATGGAAAAATATTCTATTGGCCAGTTTTGGAAGGTTCATACTCGCAGAAATACTACCAATAAAATCCTTCTCATATAAAAATGTCATAAGTCCCTTTTTTCCTAATATAGCAGTGACCACAATAGGATTTTTCCTGCTACAGCTATTTGGATTAGGAAAACCCAGCACATTTCACCCTCTTGGTGAATTTCTAAGATGAATCCGCCTTTTAAGGCTACACCAGGCACAAGACCCATTTTGATGTGTCCTGTCCGTGGCTGAGCATCCTTGGGATGTCGTCTGCTCTGCTGCTTGGAAAAAGAGGAAAAACAGCTCCGAAGGAGGCTTTGTCCTACTTTAAGTGCAGAACAGCCGTGGAGGATCAGTTGACGCCGCTTTGGCACCGAGTGGAGCCCCGTCTTCCCCTCTTCCTCAGGAATCCCTTTGCTCCGCCAAAGGGAGTTGCACAACTGGCTGGAAAGCTCTTGTGGGCTTCCACAGGGCTCAGCTGAGCTGTTCTCCGAGGGGAAAGGGAAAAACACGGGCAGCAGCCAGTGCTGTACACCCAGCAAAGGGCTGTTTGCCACTTTTCCAGCTGGTTTGTGCTGGGGTGAGCACAACTTGCCTTTCCCTTTGCGGTGTCAGCGACTCTCGGCACGGCTCACCTGGATGTGGTGGTACAGAGGGATCCGAGTTGGCCCTTCCAAAACAAGGAGAGGCAACTGCTTCTCAAAGTGGGACATTTTTGTGCAGCTGCAGCATCATGTGGCTTGAGGGAAGCACGTTGTGGATGTTCCTCATTGCACTGGCCAGAGATGCACGTTTGCAGCCTGGGACACGGCCCCTGATCTCAGCCCAGCTTCATGGCTGAGCTGCTTCTCTAATTAAAACCCGTGAAAAAGCAGGATCAGGAGGGCTGTCAAGGGAGCGGGGAAGTGGAAATAGGATGAAGCTCTGGTGGTTTGCTATTGGTCAAATGGCTGCTGTGCCTCTGCCAGTGGGAGACACATCACTGAACACGAGATGCAGGAGCGGGAAAGAGACCTTCCATGCACCCCAGAGATCCCTGATTCATTCCTTTCATTCATGCCTTTTCCCGTGGAAATGCAGGTGAAATATGTGGCAAATCCCACCTGCAGGTGCCTGAAGGCTGGTGCACCAAAGCCTTCCCAGGGACAGGTAACAAGTGTTCAGAGGGCAGGAGCTTTGCTGATCCAGATTTTGTTTTCCCTTACGCTCCTGAAATTCCAGAACAATCCCACTGGCAGCCCTTGGACAGACACCTGGGATTTCTACTCATACACAGCATTTGGAAACGCGGTCCATTGTGGAGGTAGCTGCCACGTATTCTTATTTATTTGTTTCTATTCTCACCTCCTCCTTGCTGCTCTCTGCTCATGAGCCTGGCAGATTTTCAGGAGCTGGGCTGCTCTTACGTAACACTGCGCCAAAATTGGTACGACAGGATTCGGAGGGATCTGTGGCTGGAATCACCTTTGATCCCTGGATTCCCTTCTGGTTTGTCCATGCATTTTGGGCACACCACTGTGAGCTGTTGGGGCATCTCTGCCCCGGCATCTCTTGGGACCATCCTCTGCCACTGGCATTGCTCAGGTCCTGGTGTCCAGGCCATTCCTTGAGTGCTGCCTTGGTCACAGCTGCCTTTGTCACAGCTGCCTTGTGGCAGCAGATGTGGTCCCATGCCAGGCTCTCCTGGGCACACACAAGCAGCTTCTCCCAGGTCTCCAAGAGTGCGTGGCCAGAGTTCAAGCCTGTGTAATTAGCAGTAATTAGCCAATTGAGATAGTGTGTACGAAACGGATTAAACTCACTGAAATCCCCAGCCCAAGTCGAGCTGAGCTGTGTTCTTGGCTCAAAAACCTGCACCCGCATCCAGAGGATGCCTTAAGCCACTGGAGGAAACTCTCTTTTCTCCTCTTTCTCCTGGGATGGTCTCTCCTCCAGGCCATTCCATGGGCAGCTTCATGGAACTCCGTGGAGAGGACATTGGGGCTTAGCCCTGCAGCAGAGAGGGAAAACTTGGGCTGGACCCAAGGGAAAGGTGGGCAAGGCTCCCCACGGTGCACCCAGGGTGCTTTGGGTGCTGCTGTGAGCTGCTGTACAGCAAACACAACCCTGGGAGCTGCAATCCCACCTCAGGGACAGATCCAAAGCGATGAAGCCAGGCTCTCTCCCACGCCGCTCTCCAGCCGGGTGCCTTTGCTGATGAATCACGAGTGTTTTGGTCTGGTTGTGGTGATAAATCCAAGTGCTGCGAATGACAGAGCGCACAATGGTGGGGTTTAGCCAATAAATCAGCCTTTTACGTCAATGCTTCCATGCACACGTAGCTGTGAGGCGGCAGGTGAGGCAGGAGAGTCGGGAACATTAATCTGGGGGAAAAGGGAGCCTTGGAAACTTGCTGCTTTTGTTCCAGTCTCTGCTCTGCTGGAACTCCATTTTCCCATTCCTTATCTCCATGTTTTGCTTCATGTGATTATTTTGCAGTTTAGAAGTAGATTCCTTGTTTGCAGGAAGAATCCCCTGTGTGTTTGTGCGGTGGGTGAGATTCAGCCCAGGGCAAGACTGGGGTTGGGTGAGATCTGGGTCAGACGCAGGTGGCTGATGTTAAACTTCTGTCTCAGAGTGAATGGCTGTGGACACAGGCAGTCCATTCCTCCCATTTAAAAAGCAAAATAGAGATTAGAGGAAGTGTTCACCCCACAGCCAGAACTGCTTTGATGATTCAAGGATGCATTTAGGCTTCAAATGTATAATGGCATCTTTTTACTGAATTCCCATCCAAGCAGGGAAGAGATACCCCACGTGAGACTCTGCGTTCCCTACAAGGATCAGGCCACCATCCCAACTCTCTCATTGATCCTGCACGTGCAAGGTGATGAAGGGACAGGTTCCTTCCTGTTGTGCACGAAGAGGAAAAGCTGATTTTGAGGCCATGAGGCAGAATTTTAGAAGGAAAGTAGTTTATGAGAGTTTATGCTTGCCTGAAGTTGTCTGATGATAACCCTCACAGAACACTCTTCCCAACAAAACCTTTTCTTCCCAGGTAGTTCAGCCTGAATCACAAGTCTCTGGAGGTGAAGAAGGAACATCTCCAGGGATGGAGAAACCTTCTGGAGGTCAGAGAAACCCCTTTCACCCACACACTCTGTTCTCTGCAGCCTCCATCGACGGCCAAAGCCTTGGTGGTCTCCAGCCTTCAGGCTCCACTTTCACTCCTTTTCCAACAACTTTTGACTTCCCTGCAGAGTTCCTGCTGTGCATTTAACTTTTCAAACAGGGGATGAGGAAGGGACCAGTGAACGCTGCTCCTGGGTAACTCCATGCACGGATGGATTCACACCCTGGGAGAGGGGCTTTGCCTCACCCCAGCTCCCACTGGGTGAGGCCCCTCTGCCAAGCCGTGCTCCCTTTGTCACTTCTCCCAACACAACCTCAAACAAGTGTTGGGTGCTTTTTTTCTCAGTAGCATGTAGGTCACAGCAGAGCCTTAGGGACCTGACAGCTGACATTCATCCTCGGTTTTGAATCCGTGCGTCAGGCTTTCTGGAGGCGATAGAAGTGCGGTTGCTGGTGAGACCGACTGCCTTTTGTGTGGCTTCAATTAAATGTCTTTCTCGGCGTGGGATAGTTGCCAGAGCTCTTTTTTTTTTCTTCTTTTTTTCTCTTTTTTTGTTTTACAGAAAGAAATGGTTTTGTTTAGATATATATATATATATGTATAAAGTCCCACCTGGCTTTTTGGAAGGGTTTCAACTGGGATGTATCAGACCCCATATTCTTCTATAAAAAGGTGAGCTGTATTTTTCAGCTGAACTTTTCTCCCTTTTATAGCTGTGATTTGGCACACACGAGGCAGAAGCTGTGGCAAGGTCACTGCCCTTCCCCATCCGAGGAAGGACATCCGTGGCATGTGGCAGGGCCAGTGATAGGAGGGCAACTGCTGAGGAGAAACTTGGGGGGGACACAAGCTGGGAGCTGACCCCCAAAACCTGCTCATCACTGGGGTCTGTGCAGGAGCTCTGGGGTGGCTTGAGGACCCTGGGAGATGCAAGTCCTGGATGCTGTGGAGCCTGCCCTGGTGGTGAGGAGCCTTCACAGCCGTGTGACCTCTGCAGAGGACCCATGGGGATGGTCCTGGCACTGCACGAGCTTGTTGTCCCAGCCATAGAATCCCAGAATTGTTTGGGTTGGAAGGGAACTTAAAGCTCAGCTCGTTCCAACCCCCTGCCGTGGGCAGGGACCCCTTCCACTATCCCAGGTTGCTCCAAGCCCCATCCAGCCTGGCCTTGGACACTCCCTGGGATGGGGCAGCCACCACTTCTCTGCTTGATCCTCACTGCTCTCTCTCTCTTTCCACAACAGTGTGGGCAACAGGTTAAAACAAGGCAAGCAGCCACCACAGCCTCTGCCCTCTTTCTTCCTGCACCCTTTTAAATTCTGGTTGCTCAAGTGGCCTTTTCCAGACCTGGGTGTTCTCCTCCCACACTGCCCAGTGTCCCTTGTGCTGTGCCTGGGTGCTCTGGTCCCTGCTGCCAGCTGTTAAGAAGGTGGTACAGGGCAGCAGCTCTTTTCTGCTTGACCACAGACACATTTTAATTAATTTAAATTTGTTTTCAAGATTACACTTATTTTTATTAGGCATTTATTTACTATCAAGTGTGCATATTGCAGTTTCTTTCTTCCCAGCCCCAGCTAGCGAAGGGACCTGCCGGGTCTCATCCAGACTCTCTCCTTCCAGCAGCAGCAGGAGATGCCAGAAGTGCTCCGGGAGCCGCAGCACCTTGGCATAGTAACATTTGCATGAGAAAGCAGGGAGCGAGAAGGAAATAAAATCTAAAGGTGAAGAGCTGTGAGTCACTTGGTGAAACTGCGGTACTGCTGCTGAATTCCCCGGGGCTTCAAACCAGCGCTTCAAGGAGAGATTGGGAATCCCAGGGAAGCAGGCGGCCAGGATAAGGAGAACACACTCGATACTCGATACTTGTGTGGTCGGAGCTCGGCCACTCTGGGAGCTCGGTCCTGTTTGGTGGCTTTTATTGTGCTCTGATTAATATGGAAATTGTCGTGTTTGCCCAGGCTGGGTGAACACATCCCTGTGCTGCCACTGATCCTGCTCTGGAAGTGCCTGTCAGGCTGAGGGTTGTCCCTGGCTCCCCTGGGCTGCAGCAGGAGCACAAAGTGATGTTTTAAATCCTCTGCTCACTGCTCCTGGTTCTCCCAAGCACATCCTTTAAATGCTGTGCCATCAACTGCTTCATTAATTAATGCTCTTCTGTTTCACTTGTTTGATGATGATGTTCAGAGATGTGACTGAAACTGTAGGGCGGGGACAGGCTCATGCACTGGACGTGTATTTTTAGTAAAACTGTATTTTCAGCTCAGGATTTGAAGTTTCTGGTCATTCTCTCGTCCCCCTCTGAGCCACACTCCAGGTCCTTTCTGCTGTTTATTGCAGATGTTGCCCTGTAAAATAATCTGGGAGTCAAGTGCTTGGCTTTTGCGGGGAGAAGGAAGTGAGCAGCTGGATGAGCTCTTGCTGCTCATCATCACCAGGCACCCAAGCTTATGGCAAAACTTCTACGGAGCTCCAGTTTATATTTATCATTATAGAAATAATAACTTGGAAAAGGCACACGGAGGATTTAAGGCCATTCCACGTTACTGCTCAGCTCAGTTGAAAGGAGTGAGGGATCACTTTGTTGTCCTGGCCTGGAGGTGAGCACAGCAGGGCTGTCTGTCCATCCATCCATCTGCCCACCCAGGGCTGCTGCTGGCTTGTCCCAGGCCCCAGGAGCAGCAGAGGGGCCGAGGGGTGAGATGGGGTGAGCCAGAGGGTTTTGCCACTTCAGCAAATATTCCTTAACCTGCCTCCTCGCCTCTGCCTGCAGGCAAGGACTGAAGCCAGGAACGCTGTCAGTCGTGTTTGTCCTGCCAGCAGCAGCTCACCTTGGAGGTGTCAGCCCTGCAACGGTGCTTTACCTGCAGTGCACCCCTGCAGCCTCCCCGGCTGGATGGTTCCTAGAAAATGCTTCCCTGGTGTTTCCCTCCTCACGCCCCAGATTTCCAAACTGTCAATGGATGTTCAGAGCACTGAGAAGCTTCAACACACGGATGGGGCAGGGGTCTGTGGGCTGCCTGTGCAGATGTGGTTTGGTATTTGCCTCCTCTGTGCTGGGGCAGGCTCCTGTCCCCTGGCAGGACCAGCTTTGTCCAGGGAGGATTCTTGCTGCCAGAGCAGCAGGGACACAGGGACCGTGTGGCAGCAGAGCCTCACCACATGGTGCTGGCTGCTGGCTGCATCACCCTCACGCTTGGCCAGATTTGGGGACACCTATTTTCACTGGAGGCGTGGACGGATGGATGGACAGATGGATGGATGGATGGATGGAACCATCAGGTCAGAGGTGCCCTCCCACCTTCCACTGGGATTTCAGAGCCCGTTGAACCATTTTGCAACCCAAAAGAGGGTTTTCCACCAGCGAGGGCTGTGTCTGCCCTCCGAGAGCAGCACACCCAGCTGCCTCCTCTCTTTCTCTTGCAGGGCCAGAGAATTCTACCATAAAAATGGAGCTGGCGACAGCACTAATTGCTTGGGAGACGGCATGGCTGGCTGGGGCCGTGGGGATGGCACACCACGGGGCTTTAAACCCACAGATGGGTGCCCAGCGGAGTATTTTGCCAGCTCAGGAGGAGATGGGTGAGGACTGTGCGCTCAGCCCGGGAACACAGCGCACAGGCGGCTTTCTAGAAGCAGCACAAGTTGAGCTGGTAAATTATAAAATGCCACACTTGAGGTCTGTTACATAACGTCCCTTTACAGAACCTGGGAGCTAAATATAAAAAGGGAGTTACATTTTGGGCTGGTGTAAAACGATGCTCCAGAACGGGTTTGTGTGGGAAGGAGGCTCTGCAGCGCGGCGAGGAGCGGAAAGGCTTTTGGGACCCTGGGTTTGCTCCCAGCCTCTGTCGCTTGTTTTCTCTGCAACCTCACAAAAACCATGTACTCCCCGGGTCTCAGTTTCCCTCTCTTAAAATCAGGGACAATGAAACCTCCATTTCCTCGCAGCTGCGTTGTCAGGATTAATTCATGTTTTCAAAGTGACCTGAGAATCTATAGAAACCCGAATAGTATATCATTATCCTGATCTAAACTTGGCACAGAATATCAGCAGGCCAAATTCCCCTCCCACACTGGAGGAGAAGGGGTTGTGTCAGCATAGTGGAGAGGAAAATTCCAGCCGCTGTTCCCAACCAAAAAATCCCGGAGAGAAAAGCCTTTTCAGGCTGAGACCATTTTATTTCCCTTGAGGAAATTCCCCCTTCATTAGCTCCGAGCAGAAGAATCAGCTCCCACAGAAATGGGCTCATGCTGAAGTGTGGAGGGGGTTAATGGGAGTTTCGGGTGGCTCATCCTTCCTCTCTTGATTGATAACTGGTGACGTAGATGGTGACACTGGGCTCCTGCAGGACCTGCAGCCACCTCACTGGCTCTTCAGATTGAAGGTGGCAAAGCCAGGAGCATGTCCCATGGGAAATGCAAGTGGGAGTAGAGCAAAGTAGAGATGTGCAGAGATGCTCTGTGTGCCAGGATCCAGACTTCTTGGCGGGGATTTGGGGCTGTATTGCTTTTTTTTTTTTTTTAATTCCACTACCAAACCCAGCATGGCCCTCAGTGTTCTGCTTTGCTTGTTCTTCATCAAAAGTTGGGAACAACCTGGCCAATCTTCCTGGCTGGGATCCCGGGCAGGGGATGATGCCACCACAGCCTTGCTCCTGCAATGATGGAGAGACCCAGAGATTGAGCTGGGATCAGCCTAGTCCAGCTTCTGCTCAAAGTGGTTGTGTGGCCCCTCCAGGTACAATGTGTGGTTTCTTAAAACCACCTGATCATCCAAACCTGATCCTGCACCTGTGAAAACCCATCCAAATCGCGGAAAAAATGTTTTCTGACAGGATGGAGATTTGCAAGGGAGTTGCCAAGCAACTGGCGCAGCTCTGCCGCCTCCTGCTCCTCTCCTCCCTCTGAGCAGCGAGCAGGCGGTGGCTGCATCCCTGTATCCCTCTGCCCCGGCCAGCCCAGCCCTCCTTGCCTTTCCCAGCCTGCCCCCACCTGCCTGGGAAGGTACCAGTGGGAAAGGCAGGGAGCACTGGTGGCTGGTGGGACAGGATGCTCCTGGCTGATGGGAAGGACCTCCCTGCACATCCAACCCGTGGCAAATCTCCTTCAGCAGCAGGGTTAAAAACAGGCTCCCTTTTCCAACCCATCCCCGTGCAGCTCCCTTTTGAACCAGTCCCAAAAATGTGGGAAAACACCCAGGAGGATTCATTATAACCCAGCTTTGCTTCATGTCACCTCTGCATTTGCTTGGAAGCTGCTTCAGATTTACACTAAGAGAAACATGAAGCCCAAGCCCTTGGGATTTTCTTTGCTAAAGCTTTAATTTAAATGAACTCTTGAGTAACAACTATTACAAAAATCAGCTGATGTCTCTTGTAAAGCCTTGGACTAACCTCAAGAGCCGTGAGCAGCAGCAGACGGGAGGGGAGGCACTGATAGCTGGGATCTTGCAAAAGATCAGTTGCTGAGTGAGTGGCAATAAACAGCAAACCCAGCCAGCTTGGAGGAACGGCAAATGGACCAGACTGTTCAGAACAATCTGTTCCTGCTCCAGAGCAGGGCTGTGGTGCCGGCAGCAGCCTGGGAAAGTGGCTATTCCTGGCGTGAGCAGGTCTGAAATCCTGCTTCAGAAAAACTGTGGGGCCAAGCCAGGCTAATTACAAGGAGACATGTCCTAAATCAAACAAAAAGGCTCCGAGTGGTTTTGCTGGGCTGACTCCTCTCCAGGGAGCTTTGTGCTCTGCCTCATCCCGTGGACCTGCTGGCTGCCGTGTCCTCGGCTTTCTGCTCCAGCTGCTGGGCTAATCTTGGGCAGGGCCACTGCTGATCCACCCGAGCCCTCTGCCTGTGCTTGGCCGAGCATTTACTGTCTGATATCGTCACCTACTTAATCAGGCATTAACGTCACTGAGCTGGAGCAGAGCAGTTGGAGCACTCGGTTTCTTCCCTGTGCTGTGATTGCTGTTGGAAGGGAAAAAGAGTGCCCAAACTTCTCCCATAAAGCCAAAACTGGGGAGACAGAAAGCTCTGGAACTGTTCATATCAACATCCCCACAGCAGGCTGGGCCTGGGGTGCGATTTCTCCAGGCAGATTTATTTCAGTCATGCTTCTTGTGGGCTCCCCAGGGTAGTTTCCTCCTGTGCTTAACCCAGAGATCAAGTGGCCTTCATATGATTTGGAGAAGAAAAGAATGGGATGCAGATGGTGCAGAACACCCATACAGCAGTTTAATTAATTGCCTTTAAATGATAATTCAGAACAGTTTCCCTGAGTGATCTTATACAGGCAAATCCTCAGTAGCCTTAAGCCACTTCCAGAGCGTGTTCAACTAATAAGGTATTCTTAGTCCTGACCAGGAGCCCTGCACGGGACGTTAATCGGGAATGATTAATTGGAAATAGCTCTTCTAAACCAGGCTGTACCTGCTGTGCTCTCCTGTGCTGCCCAGCTCTGCCCAGAGCTGACATGGAGCTGCTGGAGTCCGTGGAGAAGGGAATTTCCTTCCCTCTTCTCCCTGTCCTGTGCTGCTTCCTCAGCCACAAACCACTCTCCCAGTCCTCCTCCCAGTGCTCCCCAGCTCAATCAGGCATGGAGGGTTTCCAGCACAGCGTCTGGGTTTGCCAGCAGACTTTCGTGGGGAAGAAAGGGATGTGGGAGGTCACGGTGGGAATTTATTAGCTCGGCTCAGCCATGGCCAAGCTCTCTGCCAGACTTTGAGAGCTGGTGCACTGCATATCCCAGCCCGGAGCAAAACCCTGCCTCCTGCTGGGGTGTGATGCCTCCAAAACTGCTGAGGGATCAGCAGAACCACTGAGAGTAACTTTGTGCAGTTTTGCCTAAATCACAGCGAAAAAGAAATTAATAGAACCCCAGAATGATTTGGGTTGGAAGGGACCTTAAAGCTCATCCCATTCCACCCCCTGCCATGGGCACAGACATCTCCCACTTAGACCAAGTTGCTCCAAGCCCTGTCCAGCCTGGGATTTCCAGGGATAGGGCATCCACAGCTTTTCAGGGCATCCACAGCTTTTCGGGGCAGCCTGTGCCAGGGCCTCACCACCCCATGTTGGCACAGAGAATCCTGTTCCAGGTCAGACACGGCCTCGTGTGACAGCGGTGTCTGGAATAGCTCTCTCCTTGAGTCCCCTGTTCTTGTGCTTTATCTAAAATCATCCTGCAGTGTCTGTGTGCTTGTTACGTGCCAGGTTTGACCTCAGGCCGGCGAAATTTTTGGAGGTTTCTTCTTTCTGTGCTTTCAGCACATCCTCAGCTATTTTCCTCCTGCATTCCCCCACCGTGGCAGCAGCCTTTGAGCAGTAATTCAGCACGGAGTACCTGCTGCAGCCAAAGGTGGCTGGGAGTTAGCACAGATGGATGAAATCCACGTTATTTGGCTCTGCTGGAGTGGCGGAGCCTGCTGTGGGAGAGTTTTACTTTCCTAAAGTCAAAGCTTGGGGAACTTGCTCCTAAAGCAACGCTTGAAATAATACCCAGTAAAGCCACAGAGGAGACAGTGCACTGCTGGAAATCGCGTTTCACTTGGTGTCAGCAATTCAGAAGAAAACCATCTGCAGGAAATTACGATGACAATTTCCTCTTGGAGTGTGGAGAAATTACAGCTGTAATCGAGGAGGCAGCCAGCAGCCTCCTGTCCCCTCACTTGTACCAATTACCCTTAAAACTTTTAAGTCATTTGCCTGTACAGAGATGTCTCTACCCCACCTAGGAAGGACAGGCTGGAAGAAGTGATACGTGCAGGGAAAGAACAACTCAGCATTTGAGGAGTAGACAATGTGTATTAGAAATTAAACATTTTCTGTAAGAAATGCAGAGCAAAACTCAGGCCAGTTGCAAAAAGCTGCAGGTCTACAGCTCTCAAGGGGTTCATGAGGGTTTTGGGCCAAAACTGGTCTTGCCTGTTGAAGGCTGATTCATGCACATGTGAAGATAACATTCATCAAAGGAAAGAAATAAAAACCTGGCTAGAAAATGTGCTCATGGGACACCATTCGCAAGCCAGGGCTTGGTAAGGTGACACCATGAGGCCAAGGCATCCCTGCAGGTCCACAGGACAACGTTTACACAGGCAGATGGTGATACGACAAGGGGGAATGGTATTAAACTAAAAGAGATATTAGATTGGATGTTAAGAAGAAATTCTCTACTCAGAGGGTTTTGAAGCACTGGCACAGGTTGTCTTGAGAAGCTGTGGCTGCCCCATCCCTGGAAGTGCCCAAGGCCAGGTTGGATGGGGCTTGGAGCAACCTGGGATAGTGGAAGGTGTCCCTGCCCATGGCAGGGGGGGGAACTGGATGAGCTTTAAGATTCCTTCCAACCAAAGCTATTCTGGGATTCTATGATTCCAGCAAATGGACATAGCACGTGTCTGAATTCAGAACCTTTTCTGTGAGGTTTTAGCCATCAGTTTGTTGCCTGAGAAGATCTTTCCCCACCACCAGCTGCCTTAGCAGTTGTCAGCATCTTCCTGCTCATCCCAGCACTGCTGCTGGAGCTGCCGGGAGTTTGATTGTGATTTAATCCAGGCTTTTAGAGGAGGGAAAAAAGAAAGTTTTGACAGTTCCATATATAGCCCTGTGACTCACCGATTTCATGTGTCAAACACTAAAGACGGGTTAAGTAGAATTAAGTTCTGGATTTATTAAAAATAGGCATTAAGTAACATGAATGTATTACATTTGCATGAAAATATGGGCCCAATTCTCCAGTTTACCCCAGAGATTTTGTTTGACGTCGATGGGACCCTCCCAGGTGGGAGCTCAGCTCAGAGCCAGCCCAGCTCTGACCATCCCCTGCAGCCCCCATGAACTGGACCCAGAAAATCATTGCTGGAATCCAGAAAAGTTTACACGGCTTGCACAGATCAGAATTCATCCCTTAAAATAGTACAATGAGTTTTAATTAGCCCCCAGATCTGCTGCTGAAGGAATAATTTCTCCATGTCAATCAGTGCTAAATGTACTTTTTAAATCAGGGAAGATGGGTTAAGTTGAAAATTGCATAGAAAGTCACTTTTCTTCTGTTACTCCCAGAAGCTGGAGACTTTTTGGCTTCAAGTGTTACGGACAATCTCATCTTGCTCTGAATACTGTTCTGCTGAAAAGTCCATCCAGACAATGAAGTCACCCTCACTGAGAGCAACTGTGACAGTCAGGCATTGTTTGGGTGACAAGAGTCCTCTTTAGTCAAATCAGTGCTTCTGCAGTGAGGGAGACAGACACAGACTCTACCAAATCAGAGCCCTCCTGAATAGTTTAATTTACTGACTTGTTCATTGCTAAACAATTGAGAATTGGTCCATGGAGAAGAACACAAAAAGGACAGACAGTATGGGCTGTATTTTGAGACTGGACTAGTCCAAGCCAAGGGAAAACAAGATTTTGAGTAGCAGTGTTTCTGGAAAAATAATGTTCATCCCTGCACCTCTACCTTTTTTGGGAATTGGAGGTTTGGCCCTGTTTCTGCTGAGGGTGAAGTGCATGGATGTGCCCTAAAACACAGCCAGGGCCCCCAGGACTGAGGGACAGCCTCACCCTTGGAGAGGTTGTTGTTATTATCCCACGGAGCTGTTGATCATGCAGGAACAGCATGAAAAGCTCTGGGAGCTTCCCCCGGCCCTGGTGGGATCCTCAGGCTCCGGTGCCTTCCCAGCGTGGCTCTGCCCTCAGCTGTGATTTTTCTTATCAAACACCACATTCTGCTTTCTGCCATGAATATGATTTCCAATTAAATGCCTCCTCAGAGCCTGTCTGGCTGGGAATTAGCCTGGAACTTGGTGGCTGGGCTGTTAGCTCATCAAAGTCTCCGGGATAAGGGGGAGGTGCTGATGCTCTGGTCAGGGATTTTGCTCGTGGCTTTGAACTCGCCGCAGCCCTGCAAACTGGGACAGGCTGCCCTTTGCTCACCTTCAGCACTGCTCTGTTCCCCTTCATCCCACAGCTGAGTAAGCAACTCCAGGGCTACAAAACACAGCCCCCGTGCTCCTGCCCTCCAGGGATCTCAGCGTTTGCAGAGTCCCTGGGAAGGAGCTGGCCACGCGCTCCGGCTTACAGGGAAAGGATTATCATGGCTCTTATGACTCAGTCCACAGCTCCCGTGTTCTTCCCTGCATGGGAAGGAGAGAAGCGGGCATGAAGCCTCAATCTGTCCCCTAATCAGCCACCTAGCTGGTCCCTGTCCCCAGAGTCCTTCCCCAGTTTGGCAGCACCAACTGTTGCTGCTCTGGATGCCAACAGCGGTGGCAGTGATGTGGTGATGGTCTCTTCATGAGTAAATCAGATAAAAACCAGGTTGGAAGCCCGAAAAGGTGGATGTGGAGCTGGGAAAAAGATGGGGAGGGAGCAGCAGCCGTGATCCTGAAGCACTGCTGGGGGTGGTGAACCCCTGGCTGCTCCTGTTGGAGCAAAAGGCTTCGAATGCCAGGTTATGGGTCAATTCCAAATGAGGGTTTCTCTTTGCTGGGGATGCTCAGCCAGGGAGGTGTTGGAGCATGTGCTTCGGGGCTGGTTTGGGGGCATGGAAACCTCTTTGGTCCGTGTAGTGTGGGGTCCCAGCAGCTCCATTGCGGTGATGCTGCCATGGCAACGAGGCCTGCCAGGTTCCACAGAACCTGCAGCAGTGCAGGATGGGACTGGGCCCAGTTCCCTTCTAGGTTCTCCCCTCTCCTGAGCTCCCTGCTGGAAATAGGAGTGGATCTTTGGGAATACCTGACTGCCACCGTGGTTCTGTCTCCTGTCTGGAGAGGAACCGCAGTGCCCAGTGTGGGGCCGAGCAGTGTTAGGGGACACAGGGGGACCCAAGGGACTGCAGTGTGGCTGCTGGGGACCAGCTCTGGGGGTAAGGGATGCAGGATCCACTCTAGTGCCCTCCCGGCATCAGTGGGACAGGGGGGCTGAATCCAGGTGTTCTGCAGGGATTCTGCCCACTGGCACAGGGTGGGGGGAACTGGCCTCGCTGGAATTTCTATGGAAACCCAGGTACTGAACAGGGTGGAATAGCTCAAACCATCTGTTCTTCCCCTACTTATAAAACTCGATCATTTCACGATGACATCACCAGAAATGCTCTCCTTTTATTCCTCTTGCAGCCATCTGTGATGGTTTCCTCATGTGCCAAACACGCGAGCGGGTGCTGAGGGATGGGCAGGAGGACACAACCACACCATCACTCCTGTTTCATTTCTTCCCGTGGAAAGCAATCCTGTACCTGCAGAGTTTCACTTGTTCCCTTCCCGAGGCTTCTGCAGAGCAACCAGCAGAGTTAGACGGGAAAAATGAAGGTAAAAAAGAAGGGCAAACTGAAGCTGAACTTCACAGGGACTGTGGAGGATCTGCTGTGGGGATCTTACCTGTGGAAATACACATCCAGCAGTGGGAGCCAGGCTTGCTTCGGCCAGCAACGTGCTGGGGAGCAGTGGGGCTGCTTCTGCAGCCCTCCTGTGCCAGGAATGAGGTCCTGAGCTGAGATTTGGGTGTTGGGAGAGGCAGAAGTGGGGAATTTGAGTCAGCTGAGGACACAGGTAGTGGTAGGTCTAACTGGCTTCAGTGCTGACCTGCTGGGCAGTTTCTCAGCTAGAAGTCACCTTCTGATGGTCGGGGACAGGAGCACTCCTGCTCCACTCCTGGGCAGCCAGCTGGGTTCACCCATGTCCCCAGCACGAGTGGCTCTGGTTCTGACTCACGTGGTCCTTGCTGCTGTGCTGGGTGATAAAAGAGGGGACCACCTGCCATCACCTACTCTCCTCTCTGGTGGAGGTCTCTCCTCGTCCTGGTTTTTGAGGTGCTGGCTCCAGCTCGGCCAGCACTGCCTGTTTTGAGTGGTGATGGATATCTCAGGTGCCAAAGAAGAGCTGGAGCTGGTGATGCCACTTGCCCACTGCCAGCTGTGTTTGCACAAGTGACCAAACCCTCCCTTGTCTGTGGCAGAGAGAAGCCTCGGCAGACCTTTCGGAGATCCCTGCGAAAGAGAAGGATAAAAGGGCTAAAGCAGAGATCAGGCAGCTGCAGACCCATTTCCATCATGTGGCGTACAAGAGGAAATTCTACGATGCCGATATCTGGCGGCAAATTCAGGCTCAGGAGTGAGTACAGCTCTGCTTGGCCTCCTGGATCTTGGAAAGTTCCTCCATGCTGAGATCACAGACCTGTAGAATCCCACAGGATCCCCACAATCCCCACACCTTCCACTATCCCAGGGTGCTCCAAGCCCTGTCCAACCTGGCCTTGGACACTTCCAGGCGTGGGGCAGCCACAGCTTTCTCCAGGCAACCTGTGCCAGGGCCTCATCACTCTCTGAGTAAAGAATTTCTTCTTAACATCTGATCTAAATCTCTCCTCTTTTAGTTTAAAACCAAGCCCTCTTGTTCTATCATCATCTGCGCATGTAAACAGTTGTTCCCTCTTTTTTATAAAGAGTTCTGGGGACCACAGTGCAGAGATGGGGAGGGGTAAGGACCTGTCCTGGCAGATGGGATGTGCTAAATGTCATTTGTTGTTCCATTTTTACAGAAAAGCAATAGAAAATCTGAAGCAAGAGCACAGACATGTGACACTAATGCTGAGCCAGATCTATTCCCCGAATAATGTGGTGCTGCAAAACAGAAATTATATGAAGGTCCAAAGCCTTTTGCAGACCCGAATGCAGAATGATGCCCTGATCAAAGAAAGAAAAGCCCTGTTAGCTGACCTGGTCAAGCAGGTGAGAGCATCTGGACAGTTCCCTGCCTGAGCACAGTAGGCCAGAGTCACAGAGTGAGACCTGTGGCTGAAACTCCTCGATGTAAAACACATTTAATTCAGGCCTTGGAATATTCCTTCTGGAAAGTGACACATGACAATGACAAATGGATAAAACCAGGCTCCCATTCAAGTCAGCAGCACTGACTGGAAAAGTGAGGTTGGACTCTTGTCCCAGTGGTCCCTGCACCCCTGTGTGATGGCACACACCAGCCTGGGGCCACCAACGTCCCTCTCCTTCTCCCTTCACTTTTTAAATTCGTTTGAAAAAGAGGTAAACCTGGAACAGTGCTGCCTGAGATGTGGCAAATAGAGGAACAGCAGCATCTGAGGGATGTCCCATCCCTCCTCCTGAGGACATCCTGGCTGGATTTGGGCAGCAGTGGGGCTATGGAAGTGACAGGTCCCTTCAGCCTTGTGCTCAGAGCCAGCTGCCCATGCTGGAAGCCAGGGAACACGCTCGGATAGTTTGCCATTGCTGGAGGTGCTGCAGAGCTTTCCCAACAGGGTTAGCTTTCCATCAGGGATGATAACTCTGGCTTGCCTGAGTCATCATTCCTCCACCTGCCCCCCACTTTGCTGTTCTCCAACTGCTTCATTCTTCCATGGATTTATTTCTTCTCACAGCTCCCCACTTCTGGCAAAAGTTTTCCTCCACTCATTCCTGGGGAGGAGTGGAAAGATCCCTGCCTGGCCAGCACAATACCCCTACCAAAGCCCCATCCTTGCTGCCTCTTCCACTCTACAGAGTGCTGCTGTGCTCTGTTCAACACCTGCTGGAGTTCCCTCCAAAAGCAGCTGCACTTCCTTCGTGACACAAAAATAAACCCATTCCCAGTTCCAGTTTATGTTTCTGCATGTGCAGGATGGGATCCTTCGGGATTAATCTGCTCCTCTAACTGCGAGCTCATTAATGACTTGGTTGCTGTAGTTCAGGTCAACAGAGGGGATTTTCTTTGGCTCCGTGTCCTGACAAGAGTCCAGAATGGAGGGGTGGAGGCTATACTTCCTGGGTTTTTTCCCTCTGTGTGTGCAGGTTCTAGAGCTGGAAAAAAAGATTGTGAAGCAAAGAGACACAACCTGGAGGGTGTTGGAAGCAAAGAGTCACAAACGCCTGCAGAAGAAGATCGAGTTACTGGAGATGCATCTAAGTCATGTAAGGAAACATTTTGGAAACTTTTGGAGAACATGTGTGGGGTCACACAGCGGCCTGGGACCTTTTTGGTCAGGACAAAGCACAGTGGTGCAAATGTATTTGGTTGACACAAGCTGCATAAAGCACCTGGCTTGTTCCCCTGGCCTGATCATTCCCAGAATAATCTCAAGGGCTCCTTCAGGCTTGGTGACCCAAATGCAGCACTTGTGCTGTGCCAAGAGGCCTGAAGGTCTGCACCTGTTTTGTGATCAAACCAGGCTGCCTGGAGCCACCTTGCCTTGGACAAAGCCAGCTCCATGTCCCTGTGGAGATCGACCTGGTCTTCTGCTGCCTTTCCTCTCTTGGGGAGGAGGATAATGCAGGGCCAACTTCAAATCTCTTGGGCTGTGTTTGACCCTGCCCGGGTCAAGGTCTTTAAACAGCAACCTGAACCCCCCCAGCTCCCTCCCACCAGTTCCAAACCTTTGACTTTGCTCTCCCAGATCACTGTCCGGTACAACACTATCATGACCCGGAACAACAGGCTCCGAGAAGAGACTGTAAGCCTGCAAATCCAGAAAGCCATTTATGACAACTGCTACTGGAAGCTGGAAGAAAGGCTGGTTAAGCAGAATAAATTGTTGAACGCTGTTATCGAGCAAGCCACGGAAGACTACGAGCAGTGGTGGGTGGCCTTGTCACCCTCTGGGCAAAACTTGGGGCTGATGGGTGATGCCAGCGATGAGTTTTGACATAGAGAGACCTCTCTTGAGAGAGAGGATTCTCTGCTCTCATCTGGATCTCGGTGCCAAATTTTGCCTGGTCAGTGTGGGCAGACTGGTACCTCCAGGGTGTTTTATTCCACCTATCCCAGATGCTTCTTTGGATGGGGTGAATTGCCCTGTGGGAGAGTCTCTTTCCTCTGAGTCCCGCCTGAGCTGGGTACTATGCCTGAGAATAAAACCCTACCAAAATCTGTGTTGGTTTGCTGCTGGCCTTGGTCTAACTCCACGCCATCCAGATGAGAGCTGGAAACAGGCACAGCATCGCAGGGGCTTTGCCAGGTCTGGCACAGGGATGCAGGGGAGTGGCCAGAACACAGAGCCTTACACATCCCCAGGGTGTGAGTGCTGCTCTCTGCCTGCAGGATGGAGGATCTGGGGCGGATCTCGGACATTCGGGACGTGCGCCACAGAGAAACCATCCAGTACAACATCAAGGTGCTGGAGAGGAAGTGTGCCCTTCACCAGGAGACCAGACTGAAAAACTTCTTCCTCGCCAAATGTACAGATCTCTCCCACTTGAAGGAACAGGCCAAAGAGAGAGAAGGTATCAGAGGAGAATGTGTGTGGTTGGGAGCACAAACCAAAGTCCTCAGAGCTGATGGAGGGGCTGCTGTGGTGGTTTAGAGAATTGCACCCCTGCCCTGCCCATGGCCTCCCCCACCCAAGCTTCACCCTTCAAGCCAAAAGGCTGAACAGTGATAAACGAGTGAGACTGAGTGTCTTGGGGTGCCCTTGGCACAGGGAACTGCTCCTGTGTGCAACCATGGCTCCTTTAACCACAGAACCACAGAATGATTTGGGTTGGAAAGGACCTTAAAGCTCATCCAGTGCCACCCCCTGCCATGGTTGCTCCAAGCCCCATCCAGCCTGGCCTTGGACACTTCCAGGGATGGGACAGCCACAGCTTCTCTGGGCACCCTATGCCGGGGCCTCCCCACCCTCACAGGGAATGAATTTCTTCCTAATTTCTAATCTAACCTAATCTAACCTAATCTAATCATTCTATCCTCCTGGTAGGGGATCTCATGGTGTTTTCTCCATTCCCATGAGAGCCCTGCTTAGCTGCCTGGTGAAAGAGGCACCCTCTGCCCCTCCAACACTGCTCCCTCCTGCCCCAGCACTGCACCACACCCCACAGCACTGCAGGGAAGGCTCTGCAAAAGGCAACCGTGGCTCTCTGTCTCTTTCTCAGCCCTTGAGGCAGCTGAGAGGGCCAAGAGGAGCCAAATAGCGAGCTATGAGGTGGCCTACAAGCATCTGCTGGAGCTGTCAGACGGAGATATTGACGATTTCTTGGAGAAGTTCCTTGAAAAGGACAGGAGATTCTTCATCCTCTTTGGCTATGCCATTAGGCTGAACGTCAGGAATGAGGGTCTCAAGCAGAAGATCCAGGAGATCCAGGTCTGTTCCAGGCTCTTCATGTCTCCCCTTTGCAGGTAGTGCTTTTGGGTCGGGGCGGGTTTGTCCTCTCCCGAGTCACCACTGCCCACACCAGAGCCTGACTCCAGCCACAAAGGAGGGACTGGGGGGATGCAAAGGAGTAGCCAAAACTAGAACTCCGCGGTGTTCTCGGAGCTAAACGTGTCTCAATGCTGCCACCGTGTACCCAGCAAAAATACTGCAGCGTCCCGGAGAGCCAGGAGCCTCGAAGCGTGTGGGGCTGCCTGGAGTGGGAAGTGGGGTTATCCATCCCCTGCCCTCCTGGCCTGGAGATGTCCCTGCTCCCAGGGATGCCCCCAGCCTCCTCTGGCACATCAGGTAGGTGTTCCATCAGTACCCCCTCCACGTGCTTGTGTTCCCCCAGGACGATATGATGGCCATCACAACGGAGCAGGAACAAGCAGAGACAGCCCGGACTCATGTCCTGCAGGAGCTGGAGGTATGGTGGCCATGAATTCCCTCTGGAAGAGCAGCATATCCCTGTCTGTCCCAGCACTCTGGTCCTGCAAACGCTGCTCCGGCCAGTGGCTGGAGAGGTGTGGGCAGAAAAGGGCCCTGCAAAGGTTTGGGCAGCTGCCAGGGCATGGTGAGAGGGTGACTGTGGGGCTCCTGCCAGGCCTGGCCCAGCATGGGGAGCTTGGGGTGTTCAAGAACTATCTGGACACAGTCCTGTGCCCTGTGCTGAGATGACCCTGCTTGAGCAGAGGTTGGACCAGATGACCCACTGTGGTCCCTTCCACCCTGACCCATCCTGGGATCCTGTGATTCTGTCTCCAGATTGAAACTGGGCAGCACTGGGGTGGTGGCATCAGCGAGGGGCTGGTGTGACACCTGGCAAAACCTTTGCTGACAGGCAAAAATAACAGAGACCACCGAGGAAGCCAACAAGTACGAAAACAAATGCAAGGAGAGCAGCAAACTCCTGGGACAGATCCAATCCCGCATGGAGACCCTCTTGAAGGACATGGACTGTGACACTACAAGGATAGTGAAGCCTCTTGGGGACAGCTTGGTGCCAGTTTTTGGTAGGTCAGGGCTGCCCATCTTCCCATGCCACGTGCCCTGGGCTGTGTCTCTCCGCCACCCGCTCACACTGGGTTTTAATTGAGATTTTGTCTTCCCCTGCCCCATCAGCCACGGGTGTCCCCAAGGTGAATTTTCAACACCACCTTCCCAGAGAATTTGGGAGCTGAGTTGGATGTATAAACATCCCCGTGGACCCCCAAACCCTCATCTGGGCTCTGGGTGTTGAAACGAGGTGGGGCTTGGCCTCTTCTCCCAGGCAGCCAGCAAGAGGACAAGGGGAATTGCACTAGGGGAGGCTCAGGTTGGATATTAGGAAAAATTTCTTCACCGAAATAGTGGTGAAGCATTGGAACAGGCTCCCCAGGGAAGTAGTGGAGTCACCATCCTTGAAGTGTTCCGGAAATAAAGGGGATGTGGCACTTCGTGGTGTGCTTTAACAGGCAGGGGATGTTCAGTATGAGGTTGGACTTGGTGATTTTGGAAGTCTTTTGCAACCTTAATGGCTCTGTGATTCTATGATTCCACGATCCAACCCTGGGGACTCAGGCTGCCCTCAGGGAAGCCAGTGGACCCCCTGCTCTGCAAACAGCCAGGGGTGTGTTTGGGCAGGGTCCTGGTGCAGGGACACTGCGGGACACGGCTCCTCCCCGCCCAGGTCCCGTGGAGAACAAGATCAAGGAGTTCCTGCTGAGGGAGTCCCTGCTGCGCTACACGTCCATCGATCGCGAGCAGCGCTCCCAGTCCTTCATCAGCCCCCTCCAGAAAACCTCCAGCCTCCTCTGGGTCATGAACCGGGCCAAGCTCTCCCTGCCTCCCCCCAGCCTGGAGACCACTGACCCCAAAATCGGTGAGCAGAGAGGTGGGGAGAGGGGTGGTGACCAGGCAGGAGCTGTTCCCCAATTCCCCCGTGGCTGCCTGGCCAACCCCTGCTGCCACATGTCCTTCCCAGCCCGTTCCCTCCAGCCTGCCCTGCCCCACCGGGTGTACGGGTCCTGTAAGGTCCTCTCTTATGGGATGGCCACTCTCTTGAGCAGCAGAAGAGCCGCTGGGCCGGGCTCAGCTCCGTCAGCTCATTATCCAGAGGCACGAGGAGGAGCTGGCCAAGCCCCCCAGCTCAGGCAAGAGGAGGAGGAGACTCACATCCAGGAGCTCCACGGGGACGAAATAAAGGAGCAGTTTCGTTCTTGAGCTTCTGCGTCCTGCACATCATTCCATATTCCTTCTCTGGAAGGAGCCCAACACCTTCCACAGGCTTCAGAACCTCACCAGGTGATATCTTGGCATGGCATCACCCACTGCTGACAGCACCCGCAGCCAGGCTGGGATCAGCTGCTCTACCACAGGGTGACATTCCTGTCACACACACTGCCCACAGCCAGAGGTGGGGACCACGGTCCCAATCCTGCACCGTGCCCGAGGGCAGGGCCTGGCAGGTGGGATGCAGGGGATGAGTGTGCTCACGGGGTGTTCCCTGCTAAGCTGGCAAAAGCTGACAACTCTCTGCTGCCTAAAGTAAATCTGAGCTCAGTGCTGGCCCTGGACTGTGGGACCAGGTGGGATGGGCACAGTCCAGTTTGGAACAACTGGTTTGGGACTGGGAGGGGGAGTGGGAGGCAGAGGGACTCGAGGACACACGAGGGTGACGTGCAGTAGGTCTGGGATGCCAGGACTAGGGGGGTCTGGAAGGGTCTGAGGGCTCCCACGGGGCACAGACACCACACAAGCCCAAGCACTGCTCACACCAGCAGCTGGATTTCCTCTTGCCAAAAGGCCGTTTAATGTGGATGCCATTCCTGTGCCAAATTCCCAGGCACATACCTCTCCAGGGGAAGAGGAAAGGGAACCCCTGTGTGACCTGGGGAGAGGTGATCTTGCAGTGCCAGCCCCAGCCTTGAGCCTGGGCTAATCCTTCTCTTCACCGTGAGTAATGACATGGACCAGGTTCTTGTAATCCAGGTTGCCAGACATGTCCGGAGGGAAGGCAGCAAACATCTGATCGATCTGCCAGGGAGGAGCCAGGGTGAAAAGTGGAACGGGAGGGGTTTGGGACCAGGGCTGGGAGGAGAAATGGGGTCTGTTGGGATGGCAGAGGGTGGCAGAGAGTGGGAAGGAGCTCGTACCTCTTCCTGGGAAAACCTCTCCCCCTGCGTCATCAGCATTTCTTTGATGCTGCAAACAAGAAAGTGCAGTGAGCACTGGGGAGGTCCTTATGGGTACACCACCCCACTCCCCGCCCCAGGCATCCCTGCACTCACTAGGCAGATTTCAGGCCTTTCCCCTCTGGATCAAACACCTTGAATGCATTCAGGATTGTCTCCTCCGGGTCAGCACCTGCAGATGACAAAGCCATGGCCATTGGAGATGGTGAAGTAGGAAGCCAGCTGCAGCCTCCTGCTCCTCCCAGCCTCGGGGACAAAATGGGGGGCAGACTGGAAAGTGGGGTCCCTGCAGGAATGCTGGCCCTGCAGTGGAGACTTGAGTGAAGTTGGTGGCACGTAGAGGAGCAGCCGTAGGGTCGCGGTGCGAGCACAGAGCAGGCGGTGTCGCCACCGCTCCGGCATCCGGCGTTTATCTAATCTTTGGAGCGTATTTATAGAGCTCCAGGCACAGCCCCTGGGGCCCTGCAGCCTCTTGGAGATCTGCAGGAGGCTGCATTCCTTGGGTTAAGTGTGTGATTCAGGGTGCAGCCGGGTGGGATGATGGGTCAAAGCCTGGCTGTAGCCAGGGCAGCCACTGGTGGCACCGCCGGTGTCAGCAGGCTCAGAGGTGCTGCAAGAACTCCTGGCCCCTCTGCCTATGGGAGAGCAGCAGCACAGCCCTTTGGGGTTTGTAAACGGCTGGGGAAACTGAGGCATGGAGACCATCTCGCACCCCCCAACAGGTTGGGGAGACATGGAATGAGATCCGGACCTCTGGATGGAGGGATGGTTGGTATTGCAGGGGTTTTGGGGCACAGGGATGCCACTGACCACCACTGACCACCACTGACCACTCCCCAGCTCCCCAGGTGCCCTCTCACCCTTGAGCTTCTCCCCAAACATGGTGAGGAACACGGTGAAGTTGATCGGGCCGGGTGCCTCCTTTATCATCTCATCGATCTCCTCGTTTTTCACATTCAGGCGCCCTGGGGAGAGCAGCTTTGGATCAATCACAGGTCCATGTCTGGCTTTGCGTGCTAGGGGCTAAAAACACACCAAAGAACCCTTCCCTGGGGTTTTTCTCCCACTGGAGGGAAGTGGCCCATCACTAGGGAGCCACCTCTGACAAGGAATGTAGGTAGCAGGAGTGAGGTGAGAGAATCATCTCCAGCTCTGGCTTCTCAGGCTCCAGGATCACAGAAAAGAAGGATACAAAGGACTGGGCTGTGCTGCTTCCTTCCCTCACCACCCCATGGATCAGCCTGCTTTAGCCCTCCTCGGAAGGTGTTTTGGGTCAAGACCACCAGCACTGGGGTTCTCCCTGTCCCCCAGCACCAGAAGCAAACGGGACTGAATGCCTACATCCTTTTTCCTGAGGCTGGGCTGTCCTTGGAACTCCCGGGCCCCGTTGCTGATTCATGCTGACCTCTGATGGCAGAGCCAAGCTCGCAGTGTCACAGCCTCCCACAAATCCCCTAAATCCCCTTAATGCCCACGACCCCTGGGATGCCGTGGGATGGGCACAGCCAGGTGCTTCTAAGCACGGGAAAGGCAGGGATTGATTGGCTGTGTAATCCAGGAGCTGGCTCCAGTGCCAAGGGATAAACCAGCACTGCTGTGGGAGCTGCTCCGGGTCACCCGCGAGGGATCTCCCAGGCTAACGGGCTCAGGTTTGTATCAGGAGGTTTTTGGCAAAATGGGAGATCCAGGTAACCACAGGGGTTGGTTAAATGGGGTTTAACCCCCCCTTGTTTCTCAGTTAACAGGTCTAACGTTGGCAAAGCTGTTGGGGAGGGGAGGCTGCTAAAGCTGGGCTCACCGAGGGCAGCAAAGGTGTCCCTCAGATCCGCCTTGTCGATGAATCCATCCCGGTTCTGATCCATGATGGTGAACGCCTGGAAGCACAGGAGGAGGGCAGGGAGCACAGGGAGAGGGAGAATTGTCAGCCTTTCCACAGGCTTTAGTGCCTTTCTCCTTCTCCCTTCGGCTTGGATGGGACAGGGGAATTTTGAGCCCTCCCAGGATGGGCTCTGGGGCCCTCACCCACCCTAATCCCACACAGTCCTGCACCCTGGGGCGATGGCAACCCAAACCCCAACGCTGTACAAAGCCTTTCCATGGCCAAAGCCCTCTCACCCCAGTGTGAGAGCAGGGAGAGAGGCCAGCCTGAGCCATCAGCTCCTCCAACTGGGACCAGTTATCCCTGGAACTGGAATCTGCACAGGAGCATGTGCCTGCCGTGCAGGGGGTAAGAGCTTCTGGCATGGCAGTGGGAACGAGCTGGGAAATGTTCTCCAGCTCCCCTGGATGCTGTTGGCTCCTCTGTGGGATGCAGGCTCCTCGGAAGCTTGGAGGCGATGCCGGATTTAACGATGTCACTGAGTCGTTATTCTCACTTTTAAAATAAAACGACCCAAAACCGGGCGTGCTGCCTCCTGGTGTGAACCAGCTGTCACTTGAGAGCACCGAGGAAAGAGCTGAAGGTCACATCGCATCAAGGACCCTCAGTCCTTCCCACCAAACCCACCTACCTCTTTGAATTCCTGGATCTGGGCCTGCTCGAACATGGAGAAGACATTGGAATTAGCGCCTTCAATCCTCTTCTTGGCTTTCTTGGGTGCCTGCGGGGGTCCAAGTATGTACCATTAACTCACTGGCTTTTTATGGGGTGAAATAAAAGCATGAAGGTGCCCTATTCTTAGTCGTGACTCCTTCGTGGTGGCTCTGGGCTGCGGCTTTCTGCCCTGGGGGCTTGGTGGTTTCCCCCTGCAGCTTTGGGATACTGAGGGGCATTAATATTCCTGATTAAATTACAGCTCTTGGTGAATTTAGCCAAATAGGTCCAAGGAAAGATGAGGAGTGAAATCACTTCTCCCACGGGCAGGTAAAAGGGTCAGCACTGGGGTGAGATACCCCCATTGGAACCCTGGTTTTGGGAGCACTGCTGAGGTTGCACATGAGCGTTGTAGTCAGTCCATGTTCCTTTACCTTGCTGTGCAGATATTAAAATGTGGCTTAATTAAAAATCTGCCTCCTCCTGCACTGAGGCTTGAAACAGCCAGAAATGGGTCAATGTGTGTTTTAAGGAGGACTGCAGAGCCCCTCACTGTCCCACCCTGCCCATCATTCCTCATCCCGCTCCTGCAGCCGTGTCCTCCCATGGGGTTCTGTCAGGAGGAGGATTTTGGGGGGACAGAACAGCCCTTCCTCTCACTGCATGAGGGAAGGGAAAGGAGAAAAATGGCATTTGGACCCCAAACCCCTCTGCCCTCATTCAAAAGCTCTGCTAGCATGAGAGACACCTCTCTGCTCCCTGTGAGATGCTGCCGATCCAGCCAGATGCTCCCCAGTTTGCTCACCCCCTTTCCAGGGCAGAAAAGACCCTTGGCCCTCAGTTCCCTGTTGCCTCCATTGCTCTCTACTCATTAAAGCTATTCTGGTGAAAAATCTAATGGATTTTATCTCTTCCTACTGCAGTTTTGGGCTCTCAGTACTCACCATGGCTTCGCTCAGCCGCCGATGTCACTGTGAGGGGTGTCCTGGAGGCACTCCCTCACTCCCCCCGCCTGGAACAATAAATACACCCCCCTCGGCGTTAAAAATAGCCCCATGCCCACTTTTGGCTGTAATAGGTAATTTGGCCGCCCCCAACCCTGTTGTCTCTGCCTTTCTCTGTGCCTCTCTCTCTAATCTGGAATAGCAGCTTGTTTTTGTCACCGGCTGACGTGACATGTGAGCCCGGGAGGGTTTCAAGGTTAACGAAGTGCCGGGTGGCCCCCAGCTCCCACACTGGGGATGCTGACCCGGGACCGCAGGGGAACAATCCCACCTGCCTTTGTCACTCGGGCTGGCGCCGGGCTTGTCCCCTCCGCTGGGACACGCAGGGAGGGGCTGGCCCTAGGGGACACCCCCGCTACAATCCCGCAAGCTTTGGGACGCGGATGTTTTCCCTTGGAACTTCCCGGCGCCTTTGGGAGCCTTGGAGCCCCATCGCAGCGCTGGCATGGCAAAGCCGGGAGCTGCTCGGCTGCTGGAGGCAGAGGAGCCCCCCTGCCCTGGGTTCCCCTCGCTTGGGATGCTCCAGGAGCGGGAGCAGCTGCCTGGTCACCCTTTTTGTGGCCGAACGGGGAACATCCCGCTGCAGCCCCACCCCAGGGCGCTGCGGCCAGCCCGGAGGAGGATGCTGAGCTCCCCCAGAACCGGGCGGGCAGGGGGAGCTCCTCTCTCAAGTGTCACCCCCCACCGAGGCACCTGTCACCCAGCTAAGCCAAACACTTGCTCGCCCTGGTCCCGGTGGGACACACACATTTAACTCTCCCCGTGCCGGGCCGTGTGCCGGCGACGGGTCCTGCAGCACCCGGGGGTGGGTGATGACACCCACTCTGCCCGGACACTCCGGCTCAGCATTCCTGCAGCAAGAGCCAAGGAACCCATGGGCGGGCAGGCAGCAATCCCACAAAACCTCTTCCATGTCTGCTGCCCTCGTGGAGCAGGACCGGTGGCTGCCAGGACCGGGCTATTCGGTGGTTCCCTTTTGTCTTCAGTATTTTTAGTCTGTTCATTTTATCTCCCCTCCCTTTCTCCTTGCCGGGGATGAGACTGGAGGAGGATGGACGGGCATGCCGGGGTGGGAATGGTGCTGCCAGCCCAAGGATGCCCATCAGCCCCCCAGGCGGTGCCTGGCATGGCCGTGACCCGGTGGCCGTGGGGGCTGGCGGCATTGTCCCCTCCGCATGCCGAGGAGGGTGGTGGGCGAGCGGAGAGGGCTGGGACAGGGCTGGGAACAAAAGGGATTGTGAAACCAGATCCCTGGAACTCCGGGCTCTGCCCAGACGCTGCCCTTGTTCTCCCGGAGGTCACAAATATCGTGTTTAATCCCTGGCACTCGCCGCCCGGCTGCCACGGCCGAGCCAGCGAGGATGGCATTACGGGGGGGATTTCAGTAGGCAGCGGGGAAATGTGTAGGGAAAAGTGCCCGGAGCGGAGAAAAACTCCTGATCCGGGAACGACCATCTCGTCTGGATGGAGCTGCAGCTCAGGGAAGGGATTTCAGGATGTAGTTTGGGGTCTGTGTGAGCAAAAGGGCGGGAGAAAGAGCCGCGGGGGCAGAGCCGAGGCCAGGACCAACCCCGGGCACAGCCGGGGATGAGGGGGATCAATCTCGGCACGGACCGCCCCTCGTCCTGCCAAGTTCAGCTGGATTCATCGGCCAGCCGTGCCCAATTACCTTAATTTGTGGCATTAAGGAAAAATCCATAAGCATCAGGGAAGTGATGTGTGGTGGTTTCGCAGGGCTGGTTGGCCACGGAGCCACCGGCGCCGCCTGGGCGCTGCCTGTCCCCTGCCTGTCCCCGTCCCCTGCTCCGTGCCCCGGCACGGCTGGCGGTGCAGCAGGAAACCCTGGAGCTGTGGAGACCTCCCTAATTATATCTTCAGGAAGAACTATTTTTTCCTGCCCCGGCTGGAAGAGGCCAGACCTGGGCCTCTCCCCGGTGTTGCCCAGGTTGTGGTGAGATGGTGGCTGGGGGCTTTGGGGAGCCGGCGGTGCCGAGGGTGGCACAGAAATCCGGGGTGCAGATGGCTGCCAGGGTTTCTGCTGTGATTTGTAAGACGGTGCATCTGCTCCACTGCTCACTTCTTGCTGTCAGCTGAAATCCTCTGTGCTGCACGGGCCGGATCCTGCTCTCCCGCGAGGATCCTGGTCCAGCCCGCAGATGGAAGCGCCTCCAGGCTCATCATATCCTTCTCCTACTGTGGATATTGGGGGGCTCGTTGGCCCCTAGGAAAACCTGAGTGCTTTAAATATGTCTGTATGCACAAACCTGCCTCTGGAGCCCTGGACTGAACAAAAGAGCTGTGGGAAGTGGCTGCAGCCTGTGAATGGATGTCAAGGAATAACACACGTATCCGTGCCACGGCAAAATCAAGCATCGTCCCTTCTTATCTGCAAAAGAGCCTGTGTTTTACATGAAAAAGCCTTTCTAATTAATAGGCCAGCCCCTCTTGAGCTCGATAAAAAATGGAGTCAAAAGGATTTGATTAACCCCTGCTCCGTGCCGGGTGTGTGCTCTGCCTGAGCGAGACGCCCCTGCCGAGGCCTGCCCGGCGCCGATAACGGCCCCGAGTCCCGGGGATCCCCCCGGTACCCCCGAGCCTGAGCATCCACCGAGCCGATCCGGGGTGTCCAGCCCCAGGCACAGCCACCTCCGAGCGCCAGGACGCTCCCGAGCCACCCCCTGCCGCCGCTCGCTCCGTGCTGGTTCTTTCTGAATACCCTCTGCTCCAACCAGGATTTTTTTCTGTGATCAGACACATTTGACTAAACTAATACATATGTATACACTCCCGGACGTTCCCATCCAAACCAATGTAAATTACCTCTGACCAATACATTTTCCCAGGAAATCAATGCATTTTAACACTGGATGATATTTATGAAATTGAATTTTTTTATTGAAGCTAATGCAATTCCCTTCTGTTTTATGCATTTTTATTAAACTAATGCATTTTAAATTAAACTGTTGTATATTAACTACAATGGCTGTTGGTACTTACAGTAAAGTAATATATGTTTGCTGAAATCAATACATATTCCAAACCTGGGAATTTCCAGTTAACAAGGCTATATCAAATATAACAAATGCATGTAGCTACTTAATTTGATGCTTATGTACACTGGCTGCTGTATCTGTTTATTGGTAATGATTATTTTAAAGGGGGAAAACATATTAAAGGTAGAAAGATGGATTCCTGTGCAGCTTGGAGTTGCAGCTGGAAGATGCCAGAGGTGGTCACCCCATCCCTGATGCTCACATTGAGGGGAGTCGTGGAGGTGACCCACATGCCACAGTGCTGGCTGGTGGCTAAAACTCATCTCGTCTGGTTTCTGCACCCTCTGTGACATCCTCGCACCTCAGTTCCCATTGTGTGAGGTTTTGAGGACATCCTTCCCTTGCTCACCACACTCCCCCATAGCCCCTTTCTGCTGGCAGCATCCTCAGGAGTTTTCGGAGGGTTTTATCCCTCTCCCCTTGGTGTTCAGAAGCTTTCCATGTGTCACAGCTCATTCCGGACAGATTTGATGCAGCAGCTCTGCCTTGCTTCAGCTCTGTTTTCCCTTGGAAAGTTTTAGCACCGTGGTTATGGCCGGGAGGATTTGCCCAGCTCGGGAGTTTGGGGAAGAGCTGCCACCTGCCAAAGAAAGCCCAGGAGTGGCTGCCCCGAGGAAGGCGACGAGGACAGACAATTCCTGAGCTCTGGGCTGTCCCGGGGCTGTGCCCTGCGCTGAGAACAGGATGCAGCCCCGGGGGGAGGTGGCCGTCCTGGCCTCCCGAGCCGCAGCATTGGCAGGGAAAGCCATAAATAGCAGCGTTATCCGCCGCGAGCACGCGAACGGCGCCGGCGTTGAGATAATTTGGGCGAAGCAATAAAAGAGGAAAATTAATTAAAGAGCATGTGCTAATTGTAGAGGAAATGTGCGCGGAACAAGTCGCCGAGGCAGAAAGGCTGCCGGCGGAGGGGCAGCGAGAGCTGAGGCCGGGCACAGCTCCGCGGGCACCGCGGGGAGCCGGGGGTGCTGTGACCCCCCTGCGGCCCCTCACCCTGCACTCCTGTGCCCCCCGTGTCCCTTAGCGTCCCTCGGCCGTGCCCCCACGGTGATCGGTGGTGCCACCCGCGTGTCCCCCGTGCCCCCCGTGTCCCCCGGTGTCCCNGTCCCGGCGGGAGGGGGAGAGGAGAGGGATGGGGAAAAGGATGGGAAATGGGATGGGGGTAAAAGGGATGGGAAAATGGGTGAGAAAATGGGATGGGGGGAAAAGGGATGGGAAAATGGGATGGGGAAAGGGATGGGGGAAAAGGGGGGGGGGAAAGGGCAGGGAGAGCAGCAGGAGGGACAGAAGCCAA
>VZRO01001509.1:452991-508425 GCA_013397915.1 Daphoenositta chrysoptera | reverse complement strand
GGGGACGGCGGAGCGGGGCTGCCCGGAGCCCCGCCGCCCTGCCATTGTTGTCCGGGGCGCGGGGCCGGTGCGGGGGCCCGGGCAGCCCTGAGCGCCGGGGAGGCGGTCGGTACCGGGCGCTGCTGCTCGGACCGGGGATGGATGCGGCGGGGGGGCGGCAGCTCCTTTGTGGCTCCGGGCAGGGCACGGCCGCCGTATCCCACCGTGCAACCCTCGGTCTGTGAAATTCCCGGTAAGTCCTTTGTTACCGTGTGCGGGGGGAAGGTTGCCAGGGGCTGCTGACAGTTTGTGACCTTAAATACGCACCTTAAATAGGAGGTGGATAATTAACACAATGGCTCTCCCAACATAATGGGATGAAACCCAACCTGGGAGCCGCTACAACAACCGAAACGCGCATTTCCATGGATATTAAATGGGTTTATCCCCGTAGGATATTCCGGAGTTTAAAATGCAGCATGCTTCGGAGGGGAGTAAACAAATTGAAATGCGATTTATGGGGCTCCGGTACTGGATCAACAGTTCCAGCATTTAATACATTTTGGCTTTTAAGCTGATTACGTGCTGCATCTGCGCTACGCGACCCGAAAAGTACCGCAGGTACCGCGGCCGGTGGGTTTGCCATGACTGCTCAGTTCTGGCATTGTGGCCGGGAAGGGATTACGGCTCTGAGCGCTTCGGATACAAAAGCGTTCCCCGCTAAATCGCGCTAATGACTTTTCCTGGGTGAGCGCAGAACCTTTATTTAAAGATAAATATTGGCAGCTACTTTGCCGTGGGTCTGTCGGGGGCGAACTTTGCCGGAGGGAGAGGTGGGCTGGGGGTGGCGGCTCCGGTCCCCTCCCCGCCGTTCCGCCCGGCCGGTGCCCTGGCTGGGTGCGGAGCTGGAGAGGGAGCGGTGGGGATTGACTTCTGTCCAGGCAGCAGTTCTGCCGCCTCGCCGGGATCACGTTGGGAAAGGTGACCTTGTGCCAGCTTGGCCTAATGCCCTCCATTAAAAAAAAAAAAAAAAAAAAAAAAAAAAAAAAAAAGGGGGGAGAAGAAAAAAAAAAAAAAAAAAAAGGAAAAAAAAGGGGGGAGAAAAAAAAAAAAAAAGAGAAGGCAAGCAATCCATTTATTTTTCTTCCAAGGACTTTTCCCCCCCTCTTTTTTTTTTTTTTTCCTTCCTTTTTAATGGATGTGTCTGAGCAGCTCTGGTGGCCTGGGGCTGGCCGGGAATGGCAGAGTTTGAGCCGCCCTGATGAATGGTGGGCATATGGAAAACACAGGGATAATGTGCTACTCGGCAGCGCTCGGATCGAAACGGCGCTGAGCCCTTTTACGGCAGAGAGTCGCGGAAATGAGAAGAGATAAAATTCTATCAAAGATAATACCAGACGTATTTCACCGGGTTATGAGATTGGTTTATTGTGTACATTACTAATGCAGTATTTTTTTACAGCTTTCTTGTGTGTGATAGTCAGAGCGGGATTCATACCTTCGTGGGGTTTTTGGGGTTTAATTTGCTCGGGGTTTATTGCGTTCCGGTTGGCACCGTATGGATTTATGGAATGCTCCGCGCGCCGGATGCTGCTCCAATCCAACCCGTTCTGCGTTAAAACGGCAAAAAATGGGCAAAGAGTTGCGAGCTGCTGATTTGGGGTAATAAATACAACGGCGAGCGAGAGCGATTAGAGCCATCTTTTATAAATGTCTTCACATCTCATTATGCAGATGAGCTTTGGCTACACGGCTCCAAGCCTTTGGTTCTCGTCAAATAAAATGTTCTTGGGTTTATTTCCCGGAATGCAAATGCTCTCTCCGCGTGCTGGAGTTGGGCAGAAACTTCGGCGGCTCTGCCGGATGGTGGAGAGCCGGGAGCCTCGGAGCGTGGTCTGGTTGTTGAAATGTTCTTGCTGTTTAAAGTTTAGGGGAGAAGGAGAGGGGAAAAAAAAAAAAAAAGGGAAAATACACAACTGTGGATGTGATTAAAATATTATAACCTTATGATATTCTGGAGTGCATAAATTTTACATATCAGCTACAGAGGGAGTTTAGACATCCATTAAATGATATGACAGCTTGACTTATCTAAATGTGCATCATTTAACAATGTGTCAAAATTCTGCTTTATATAGACGACAGCAGTAAATAAGCTATCAGTCCTCTTGGCTGGAGCTTAATTCCTGGAGCTTGGACTAATAAACTTAGCTGCATTCTTGTGGAGCAGCAGGATAACCCTGGGGGGAGGCCCAGGTGTTTCTGGGGCTGAGAGTGGGGGAGCTTCACCTCTGCAAATGGGTGCTCTGTGTTTTTAGGGCTCTCACGGAGAGACTGGTGGGACATTCCAGTTTCCTCCAGCATCTCCAGCACCCAACACCTTCCATCCCCATCCCTGCTGGAGGGTGGGATGGTGGCCGTGGCCACTGTGCCCTAGGGAAAGCAGGGAGAGCCCAAGGAGGCTCTGGGTACCCCCATCTAAGAGGGATTTTTGTCTTTCCGAGCTGAAATCTCCGGGTTTATGGAAGTGCAGGCAGTGCCTGGGGCTGGCTGAGAAGCCTTGAGAGGTTGGGAATGCGGTTTGTGCTTCCCAGTGGCTCCAGCTGCTCCCGGTGCAGCGGGGCGTGGGGAGCATTGGCTGCGGAATCATCTGGTCTGAACAATTAATCTGAATTTGGGCGCAGTGGCACTGACGGAGCCGGGCCCTCGGCAGATGTCTGTCTCATGGTTGGCTTGGCTGTTGTCTGATGGTCGTGTGCTCCTCCTGGGAGCTTCCCAGTGACCAGAGCTCTTCAGGTGGATTCTCTGCTGTCTGCCCTGTTGGTGGGGACACAAGTGACATCACTTTCCTTCACCCAGGAGCTCTGTTTCCTTGGGGATGGAGGGCTATGGCAGCTGGAAATGCTCCTTCCGTGTGCCCCAAGGAGGTCCAGCTGAACTGGTCGCTGAAATGCAGCTGATGCTCCAGCATCAACAAGTCCAAACCTTGGTGTCTGGAGGATTCAGGTGTTTCGGAATGTCGCTGTCACTGAGCACCTCGTGGTGTCCCCTCCCTCTATGCCCCCTCTGCAACTCCCTGCTTGGGACAGCCTGAGGTGCCACATCCATCCCACCTCCTCAAATCCTTCATTAATACCTGATATTTCTACTATTTCCAATTTATATGTGAAGGGAGGAGGAGATGGGCCGTGTTTCTGGTCCCACCTGCTCTGGGGTCAGGGTTGAGCATCGCTGGAAAGTCAGACTGTGAAGTTCCTGAAGTGAAATCTGATTTTTTTCTTTAAATTTTTTTTTTTCCTGGCTGAATAATTGAGATGCTGCCAGACAAGAAGAGCTGCAGAAAATGAGAGTTTATCTTTAGCACCACAGTTCTCACTTTAGAAACTGGTGACCCCAATTCCAGCCTGGAGAGTGACTTCTTCCCTAATTAATAAATCCATTAATTAATTGTGTGCGTGCTGCAGCCCATTAGAGATGTACACGCTGGCCTCCTGATCCAGTTTAGTGGATTGTCTCTGTGGCCTTGGAAGCAGGAGGGGGAAAAAAAGGGATTGTGACCAAGAGGCAGATAGGGGACAGGGATGGAAATAGAATTTGATTTTTGTGTGGGACTGCAGGGACGAGCACAAGCCCTGCCCTCTCCTGGTGGGTGTTCCAGCTTGGAGAGGGGTGTGGGGGCAGCGAGTGGAGTGCTCAGGGTTGCTGTGCCCCCTGAAATGGGGTGGGGGCCGTGGGGTGCCTCTCGTGAGGATGGGGAGCAGGGGCGGCTCCCAGGGCTGCGGCATCACCTCGGCCTGGGTTTGGCAGGGCTGGGCACGGCTCCTGCGCCGCGGCTGGAGCGGAATCTTAAAGCCTTGGGTGATCCGAATTATTATTTATGACCAGATTAGGAGGCACTGCACTCCCAGCCCGCCAGTCCTTCAGGAGGCACTTGCTTAACCAGAAACCCTCAGCAGAGCCTGCGGAACTCGCCGTGCGCCTCCCTCCATATGTTGGCACAGGAGCTGCTCCCTTCGGTTTATTTTTCTTGCTGTCTGCAGGGACCTGGAATAAAAATACAGGCAAATTGTTGTGTGTGCTGGTCCCAGGGCTCCTGTTTTCTCTGCTGAACGGGAAGTTGGCTGTTGGCAAAAGAAGCATCATCTTTACACGCAGGAGGCTTTGCTTGCCTGTGGGTCTGGGGGCTCCAGGGGCTCCTCTGCTGCCCCATTTTCCACTCCTGGTTTTGCTGGCTGGAGAAAATCGGTGTATTTGGGCTCCCAGAGGTGGCTGCACGTCCCAAGGGACAGCAGCGGTGCTTCTCCCCTCCTCCCGTGGGTGCTGGCGTAATCGTGGCGCCGCATCCCTGGCTGCAGGAATTCCCACATCCCAGATTTCAGGGAATTATCCTGGGAGCTGCTAACAAAACACGGCAAATTGAAATTACAGGGCCATTGTTTGCGGGGAGGGATGGTGAGGGCGAGCTGCAGCATCCTGCTCCTCAGCATGCCTTGAAATGGGATTTATTTAGGATTTGGAAGCGACGGGTGTGTGCTCTCCCCACACCAGACCTCGAGACAGAACCCACACTGCAGCTCATGGTGTAGCACATTCCCTCTGGGAATGCAAAAGGCACATTAGAGACATCCATTCCCCCCCAAAAGCCCGGGTGAAGTTTCTCAGAACATTTTGTACCATCCTGCTCCTATTACCGAAAGATGTAATTCCCCAACTTGGGAGATAATAAGCAGGTATTGACTTCTGCTGGGGTCATTATCAAGATTTATTCAGTCAATATGGCTCCTCGGGTCAATAAATCTTGAGGTTGATAAAGGAGGAATATATACTTGCAGACTTTATTAAAAAGTTTTCCCCTTTCGTAACACTTTTTCCTGTGTGTTGCAACAGGATCTGTGACTGAGCTTTCTTTAATAACCTCCTTTTATTTTTTTTGTGGTGCACGTTTTCCTGCAGCTTTTGGTCTGTCTTTCCAAGACAGCACAATGTGGGAAGCAGAATTTGGCTGTGTGCTGGCTCTGGCTTGCTGGAGATCCCTTTCAGGTTGTGATTCCCCCTCTCCTGGCTTGGCTCTGGTGCTGGGTGAGGCTTTGGGGGAGTGGGGGCTGTGGGTGGGGGGACAGGGCTGAGCATGGGGTGTTGAGCTTTTCTGTGGGAAGGTGTTTGCATTGCCCATGCAGAGGGTCTTGGGGGGCATCTCTGCAGAAGGAGCTCCAGCAGAGCTTCCCAGGTCAGCCCCATCCGGTGCCCACAGATCCCAGCTCAGGATGGAGGGCAAGCCTTGGATGATGGGAGGGAATAACTTCTCACCCCAGGTTTTCAAGCAGGAGCCCGTCAGAAGTGTGGTGATGGGCTCCTTCAACCCACCTCTGCATTTAATGTGAATTATTTTGGCTGTCCCTGCCCAATACCTGCTTTGCAATATTCAATATTCCCACCATTGGTGGCTTTTTTAAGCTGAGCTTCCCTGGACGCGCCGACACCTCCTCCCAAAATGGGTTCGGTGCCTTTTATTCTTCAACGTGGCCTTGCTGTTTAATTATTTTTTTGACTACTTTGGTGCAGCACTAAGTGATTTCCCCAAAGCTGCCCCAGCACCCCTGAGCATTGACTTTGCTGCGGTTTAAGCGAGCGCGGGGCTGATTTAATATTTAACTCCCGGCGTGTGCCTGTGCCAGCCATTCCTCCTGCAACACAGATTCCCAAAAAAGTAAATAACCAATTTGAACCCCGGGTAAATATCCCGCTGGTGGGAGCTGTGCCGTGCGTCAGCCGCTCCGAGCACGCCGCTGTTGCCTTTGGTAACGCTCCCGTGGTTTTACACCAAAGTCAGGACCTCGAGCATCCTTTGTTTTCTTCCGTCGGGATAACATAATAAAGTATTACCTGCGCTGGCAGCAGGGCTTGTAATGTGTGCTGTAAGCACGGAGCAGAGCCGGGGTGTTATTGCTCAGCCTGGCTGCAGAGGACATTTATTCCTTATTAATCACGCTGACGGGGAGAGCTGCCTCCGTCTGCGGCTCTGGGAGCACTGCACAAACATTGCTGCATCCCTGGGAGCTGGGTCATTATTACCCCTCTCGTCCCCACAGTTTCTTGGCTGAGGGAGGAGCTGTGGGCTCCGTGGGGGCACAGTTTGGGATAAAAGCCCCCAGGGTGGCTGGGATGGGGTGAGGAGAGGATGGTGCCCTCCAGGAGAAAGGCTGGTGGGGAACCCTGGGCTGTAGCTCTCCCTCGGGATGGTGGGGCTGAGCTGCATCCAGGGGAGGCTTAGGTTGGAAATCAGGGAAAGGTTCTTCCCCCAGAGAGTGCCGGGCACTGCCCAGGCTCCCCAGGGAATGGGCACGGCCCCGAGGCTGCCAGAGCTCCAGGAGCATCTGGACAACACTCCCAGGGTGGGATTGTTGGGGTGTCTGTGCACGGGCAGGAGTTGGACTCAATGATCCTTCTGGGTCCTCTCCAGCTCAGGACACTCCATGATTCCGCGAGTCTGCGGGGTCTCTCCCCCTGAGTGGCTGCTGATGTCACATTTGTTGGGATGGGATGGGATGGGATGGGATGGGATGGGATGGAGTGGGACGCCGTGGCCGTGCCGCTCCCGTTCCCTTCCTCCGGCACCAGCGATGGGCTGTGCTCTGCTGATGCCAACCCATCCCAACTCCTCCCAGGCCCGTTCCTGGCAGAGCTGAGGGCTGGCAGTGCCCGGGGCTGGCGGGGCTGTGCCCTGGGCATGGCTCCAGCACGTGTCTGGCCATCCCCGGCCAGCGGCTCCGCTCTCCGCTCGGCACACGCCGCCGAGGCTGCGTCTCCTGCCGCCGCACTTTTCTTTCAAATAAAAGCAGCTAATTAACATTATTCTTTAATTATTGCCTTTATCAACAAGGGGTCTGGTTTATACCAGCAGGATAGTCGCTTTCCTTTCCACTACCCAAGCGAACGCTTCAATTCCTGTTGCTTTTGAAATGAATTTGATGTCATCTGCCCATTGTCACTTAATGGGGACACTTGGGTAATGATTGCGCGCTCCAGCCCTGTTAGCAGCACTGCGAGCGTGTAATTTAGCCCCTTAGGCAACGGTACTTTTGAAATCTCTGGATAGTTTTGAACTCTCTGTTCTTAATTAAATATGCAATTTTTCACGGTAACCAGGTTAATTCTTTTGTGTTGTGTTGTAATACTGTTAGGAATTTTCATAGTTCTTATTAAACATTATTCAGGCATTGTGAATTCCATAATTAAAAAAAATGAAAAGAACAAAGCTTGATTCACTTCTTTCTTTTCCCTGGTTAATTTATCAAATGAATTTTGCAAATTTTTCTCTTTCTCCCCAGACGGCGTGCCAAGTGTTTTAAAGGGGAAGGATTTAATTGCTCTGTAGGGATTGGTTGGTTATGAAGGATTTGGCTGTTTGATTAGTAAACCCTATTGGGAATGGTTTAATGCTCCGTGATCTTAAAAATTGTCTGATTGTGAGGCTCTCCAAGGATGTTTTCTCTCTTCCTTATGTACGGCAACGGCTTTGCACAAGTGTGATTATGGGGTGGGGAGCCGAGGTCGGAGCTGGGTGAGCTGGGCTGCCCCGGCCAGGAGGAGGAGGATGGTGAGGCAAACCAGCAGTTGTTCCTCTGTAGATGTTCATCCTGCAGATTGTGGGAATGGATCTCTGGCTGGGCCAGGATGGGGCTGCTCCAGGTTGGATCCATCCCTCAGTTCCACCTCCAAGGCCCGTTTCCCGTTTTACCTCGTGATACAATGGAGTTTTGTGGAATATCTGGTTTATTAAGAAGCAAAACCCTGCTGTGCTGTCTGTGTCTGAATCACTCTGGTATCCCTGGGCACGGCCCTGTAAGGATGCTGAAGTGCTGGGGGGATCCGGGCAGGCTGGACCATGCACGAGGAGGGATGTGGGGATGCAGCTGCCAGGGTTTGATCCAGGGATCCCAAAGCAGGGGGACCCCACCTGCTCTGACTGTGGAGCCTGGGGATGTCCAGACAGGAGTCTTTATGCAGGCAGGCTTTTAAAAAGGATAAAACTGCTCTGTTTCTGCTGTTTTTTTGGTCGTCTTTGGATCCAGAATTGATGGAGGTGATGTCTGTGCACTGATGTTGAGGCTGCAGGGATGGGCTGTGACTCCAGCGTGCCAGGAAGGGCACAGAGCTCCAAAATCCCTGCTGGGGAACAGCCTGGGCTTCCCTTCCAGAGTGGGCACTGCCAGTGGTGTTCTGTGTAGTTTTCAAAGCCCTTTTGGATTTAACAGAGAGAAAAAAAGGCCAATATTTGGTGTTTTTAGCCATATGGTGCCAGCTGGGCTCTCCCTGGGGTTATGGGGTGAAGGATGGTGGGGCCTCACTATTAAATAACAGAACAACCCCAGCGTGGTGCTGGCACCTGGTGGGATTTTGGGGGGAGCAGGAGGGGTCTTGCCTCCTGCCTGGAGCAGTCCCAGGAGGTGCCTCTGTCTGGGAGCTGCAGCCCAGCCAGGATCGATCGTGGCCAGTCTGAGGGGGCTCCCCTGGGGTAATTTGGGCTTTAAGGAGAGGTCAGAGAGTCATTACACTTATAAATATATTACAATTTAAGAGAAGAGCTGTCGTTATCTTTGAACTTGGTTTATGTGGAGCCAGTTTTTTCCCATTCTGATTCCAGCCAGGAGGATCAGCCAGGCTGAGGCAGCACCTGGGCAGCTCAGGGGAGGAAATAAAGGATTCAGCAGTGCTGGGCAGGGGGGCTTTGCCTCAGAAAGCTTTAGAATCTGTGCTTAAAACTGCTGCTTTCCCCAAAAACTTGGAGAAAATGTTGGTTTGGGCTTTGGGGAAGCAAGTGATGCTGTGGTGGTGCCGCTGGCAGTGATTCCGGGCTGGAATCTGGGTCAGGGCTGGGGTTTCTCTGCATCATCGTCATCTTTTGGGTGTTTTTGGGGAGGGACAAATCGGCAGCATCTGAGTGCCCTGGTGTGACCATGTGGAAGTGCCACCAGCCCACGAAGTGACATCCGAGAGGGCACCAAGCAGTGGCATCACCCCATGGCGATGTCCCCATCGTTGGGCTGAGCAGTGTGGGCCAGGGATGCCAGTGGGGCTTAAAAACAATGAGTTAAATCAAAATAAATCCCAGTTCTTCCCTCAGTTTTCCTTCTCCTCATGGCCGAGTGAGGCACTGAACGAGCAGTGCTGGGCTGCGGCTGAAGCAGGGACACAAACCATTTGCTCCGTGCTGGTGGTGACACAGGGTTTGAGCAGAGACCAGCAGGACTGAGGGGTTCCACTCCCCACAGGGCTGTGCTGGAGCCAGAAAGTCGTTTAAAAACAAAGGAAAAACGACAAAAAAAAAAAAAAAACGGAGTAGACATTTGCAAGGCGAAGGCGAGCAGATGCCAGTAATGTATTCCCAGGCATGACACAGAGTGGCAGCGTGTCATGAACCATGTCCCCAGGGACCCCCGGGCCTGTGATATTGGCTTTAACCCCCACCGGCTCCGGTCGGGGCGTAAATTCATCAGGCTTACGGGTATTGCTCTTGGACTACTGAATAATTTACAGTTGCAGAGCCCAGCCAGGTTCAGGTCATCGGGGTTCATGGGTTAATAACAGGTTTGGTTTTTGTTGTCAGCATCTGCCTTGATAACATATGAAAGAATCCTATTCTGTTGATTAGATTTTGAAATGGATCAATTTTTAATCAGCAGAACATCTGACTCACTCAATAAGAGGAGCGTGGTGGAGACAGGACGAGGGGCTCGTTATTTACAGGATTGTTTGTTTTTACTAATACGCAAATCCTCGCCGGGGCCGGAGCCTCCCACCGCCTTCCCTCGCCCCGGCTCCCCCAAAATAAATCGCTGGGATTATCTGCAGCCTCGTGCCAGGTATTTGATCCATCCACTGATTGGGTGGGAAATCCATGCTGCTGCTCAGGGCGTGCTGAACCTTTGATTTAACTATCTTGTTATCGATGGAAAACATTTAGTTACCACTCACCAAATCTTACACAGAAATTTTGACATTTTGGGGGTGTTTCATTCACCTCTTCCTGAGCATCCTGTGTGGAGCTGCTTTCTCTGAAGGCCACCAGGATGAGCTTGTGGATGCTGGGAGAGCAGGGAAAAAACTCTGGTGGGATGAAGAAATATGCCTGTCAAATTCCTGCCTGTGAGCAAAGTTTCTGAGGGAATAACTTTTGATTTCATCATTAAAAAGAGCTGGATCCCCATAGAAAGTTAAATACTGAGTGGGGCACCTGGGTAAAAGGTTTTTTAATTTATTTTCTAAATTATTTCATTTTGATTACTTGGGCACTAAAAAATTCCAAAGCTGACCTATTTCACTTCATCTTGATAAACTGCATGTGTTTCTTTTTGTAAAGACATGCATTAAATAAATACTATTTTTTAATAATAAATTTGTATTTTTAAAATGGAATCTGCTGGGTCAAAATTTTGGCTTGAAACCAGTCAGGTGGTTAACAACCACCATCACAGGGCTCCCTGAAAACCAAATTCTGTTTTTTAATTACAGAAAAGGTAAAAGTCTCATAAATGTAACTTTGGGAAGAGTGTAACTGGGGTATAATGGCTCTGTGGGGGCTGGCTGGAGACTCTGTCACTGGCAGATATTGATATAGATAAGAACTCGTTGGGATGATAATTTGCATGGGTTTGCCCTGTGCCCTTTGGGATTTTACTTTTAAAACTTGTGCCTTCTGACAGTCTCCTTAACCTAAATAAATATTCTCCCTTGGATCAATTAGGATCATGGCTGGGGGTGAGGAATTGCTCCTGGTAGATTTTTTGGTTTTCTTCATTTCTTTCTTGAAAGTGTGGCTTCTTCTTTAAAATTTGGTGCATTTCTGAATTTACAGACATGGGTTTTTTTGTTGATTTGATGAAGTGGTGATTTAAACAGCGCAAGAAATGTGCTGAGGTCTCTGGCTGGTGCTGGGGATCCCGGAGATGGGGATGTGAACATGGGGATGGGTTTCCTGATCCCGGTGGGTGCCACAGCCTGTTCCAGCTCCCAGCTGAGCACCCACGTGCTCTGTGTTTGCAGATCTTTGCTCACAACCAGCCTGGCTCCGAGGTTTCCTCTGGAGCTTTGCCGTGCCCGGTGCTATTCCAGCACCATAATCCCAAGGGCTCATTCCTACAACCTGGAAATAACTCTGCAGGTAATGGGTGTTTGCTCTCAGCGGACACAGGTGATGTATCAGCCTCTCCTAAAATCATTAGCACCGTGAGAAGGTTAAATATGCAAATTATATCATCCCTGGCGGGTTTATTTGCAGGAGAGCGATGGGTGTCACAAGTTCAGGACTTCCAAATTAAGTTTATTTTAGTGATGGAAAATGTGCTGCTTCTCCGTAGCATCTGCTGGTTATTTTCTGGCAGGAGTCAGAAGAAAAACAGTTTTGCAAAGAGTAGAGGGGCTGCTGGGCTGGTTTTTATTAAATAATGGGTGCTTAGAAAGCATCAATTGGGATGATGGTGTTTAGTGCCCAATTTGGGCAGTGGGAGTTGCTCTGGGGACTTGCCCAGTTCTTGGCTCCTCTGGTAACTTATTAACTCCAAAAATTGTCCTTGTGTTTAGCAGCTGAGTAAATGTTCTGCTGGTGGGTCCTGGGTTTCAGTGTCATTGCTCCGGACAGGATTGACCCAAAGCAGCTCCAGGGCTGGTTCTGCTGCCCCGTGGGAGCTGGGTCTGGCATGGTGGCAGCAAACAGCACAGGTGGGGATGGAAATGGTGCTTTGCTGCTTCCTTTGTGCTTTTGAGGCCGTGCAAGGGGGTTGCTTCTCTGCAGCTCAGGGTTTTTTCCAGGGCTCCCATCCCTGGAAGTGTTCAAGGCTGGATTAAACGGGGCTTGGAGCAATCTGGGATAGTGGAAGGTCCCCGTGCTCATGGCAGTGGGAGGAGAGAGATGCTGTTCAAGGTCCCTTCCAACCCAAAACATTTTTTATTCTATGATTCATTTTGGGTGTATGAATTTGTACCCCAGCCAGTCCCAGGTACAACCCCATGTGCTGCTCCAAAGCTGCATGGATTTGATCTGGATTTCCCAAGACATGCACACCGTCCTCTTCTTTTTCCTCCTTGATTTTTTGGAGCCATTTAGCCAAGTATGATGCTGCAATAATTTTGGGCACCACAGGGTATTTGGGTTCGTTAGGTCTCACTGTGGGGACCATACAAATTTACCTTTTGACAGCAGTGGTCTTCTCCTTGCCCATCCCTTCTCTTATTGAAGAATCCCCTTCCCACCAGGATGCATAACATGAGCCTGGAAGGGTTTCTGCCTTTCGGTCTTTTTTTAGGCTAATAATTAAACCATAATGACAGAGCCCAGCATCTCTTTATTTAAAGAGCAGATGGAGTGTCCTGAATATTAGCATGGCCCTGGCTCCCACAGTGCCAGCTGCTCCTGGAGCTTGGGGTTGGGATGTGCCCCCCAAGGATTGTGTTATTGGGTGGGCAGCGGGTGGCAACGCCGTGAGACACCAAAATTAAAGGGCATCGTTAGGTAGGGGTGAGCTGAGACGCTTTTCCTGTCCCTCTTTCCTATCCCATGGCTGAATCCCAGGAAACTGCTTGGAAAAGCACTTTTGGACTGCTGAGTTGGTGCACCTGGCACACCACGGGCCCCCGCGAGCGATCCGAGGCGCCGCGGCTGTTACGGTTACAACTGGAGTGGGGCTGTTTTGGTGACACACATTTTAATGGATAATCCCAGGCTGCCACTTCCAAAAGCTATAAAAGAACAGAGCACAGGCTTTGGCTGCTGAGCTGGCCCAGAGCTCGTTGCTCCCTCCTCACCACCGCGATGCGGAGCCGCAGCGATGATTTCGGAGCTGCCAACGCCATCCTGGAGGGTCCAGATCCATCCCCAGCAAATCCCTGTCTTTCCCCATTTTTTCTCCACCTGCCATCACCATCTAGCCACGGTGCTGTGTACCTCCCACCCCGATTTCTCATTGAAACACTCTCTTTTTATTTTTTTCCTAAGCAGCCGCAATTGATAATTTAGCTCTGGATAAAGCAACCTTCGAGCTTTTTCTTTCTCAGAGGCCAAAACATTGATGTTGTGTGAAATGGGAGCTTTGAGGAGGCTTTGTATGGAACTTAGCTTCCTGAAAAATTTATTTACTGCGACTGTGATCCGCAGGAGCGAATTGATGTTTATCTATAGTAGTTCTTGCCAGAAAAAAAATGCATAACTGCACTTTCTTGGGAAGCCTTGAAAGGCCTTTTAAATAAGTGTCTAATAGTAGGCTCTCAATAGCAAACAGCCAGCTTGATAGACAGTGTACAGTATATTATTAACTATAAGCAGGCTTAATCTTTTCCTCATGTTTTAGAGAATGCTTTATAACCTTGTGGCCAAAGAATTCATGATCGCCAGGTATTTGAAGCTAAGCAAAAATTATACTGGCTGTAACTGCTGGGAGATCGATAGTGCTGGGAAAGGGGGGAGGCAGGGAGCTCCTGCTGCAGCCGTGTCCTGGTGCTGCTGCTCCCGGCCACTCCTGGCTGTCCCCGTCGGGTTTAGGTGGCACATGTGTCACATGGAAGATTCCCTGGGGAGGGATGCTGCTGGGGAGGGGGGTGTTTGTTCACTCTCCTTGCAGCTGCCATCTGGGATGGGGGTCCTGGCGCTGGGGAGGTCCCAGCTCGGTGATGGAATTGAGTCGTGGGATGGTTAAGGTTGGGAAAGACTGAGTCCCACCATTAACCCAATGCCACCGTGTTCACTGCCATGTCCCCAGGTGCCACACCTTTTAAACCCTTCCACGGATGGTGGTTCCAACACGGCTCTGGGCAGCCTGTTCCAATATCTGACCACCCTTGCAGTGAAGGAATTTTCCACAATATCCAATCTGAACCTCCCCTGGTGCAGCTTGAGGCCATTCCCTCTTGTCCCTTGTTCCCTGGGAGCAGAGCCTGATCCCCCTGGCTGCACCCTCCTGTCAGGGAGTTGTGCAGAGCCACAAGGGCCCCCTGAACCTCCTTTTTGACCCCATGTTGTGGTGCCCTCCTTCGCTGTCGTGTTCCTCAGCTCCTCCTGCCCATGCTGTTGGATCCTGGGAGCTCTGGCCAGGAGTCAGGGAATCGATAGATGGTTAAGGTGATAAGTGGCTTTGCTAAAAACCAATTTTGCAAGAGGAGTTTGCAAAGAGGTTAGCGGAGAGGATCTGCATCTGCACTCGCTCCAGCCCGGAGCTCGACCTGAATTAACCCGGGAAATACCCTCAGTGTGGGACACGGCCACTCCCCTCCTGCTTCTGTAAATCCACGTGGATCCTACGGGAGGGTGAGCCTGAGGAATGTCTCCTTCCTCCAGGCAGAGCATTTGGGAGAAAATCAGCCAGGTGAAAGTGCCCGAAGGCAACAGAAAATTAAACAAGCAGAGTTTGCTCAGCTGATAACTTCTCGTTGTTCTCCGGCCGGAGCTGTGCTGGAATTCTGGTGGCAGTATTTACATGTGGATGAAGTGCTCCTGTATAGCTCCTTCAACGTGGCTGGTCCAAGCAGGCTTTTCTCTAATCTCCACCACGGCTGGATGCTGCTTCCAGCTCTGTTTTCCCTTGAACAAACTCATTCATTGCACCCGCTGTAAAGAAGATCCCACAGCCTGGTTTTGGGGTGCTTATTGCTTTCAGCACAGCTCGATGACACTGCTGGCACCGTGCCACCTCCTGGCACCAAGCACGAGTGTCCAAGGTCTACATGTCACCATGTGGACCCCAGCTCTGTCACTGTAAGAGATGGATTAGGGAGGAATGAGCAGAAATAGGGAGCAGCAGATCTTCAGGATGTTTCCCCAAAGCGTTTCCAACCACCAACAGCTCCTATGTGGATTTTCTGTGGGCAGAGAATTGGGTTGTTTGTAGACTTCCTGATATTTCTCAGGCTTGACTGATCTTTTCCCACCTGTAAGGGCAGGGATATCCCCCAAACTCCATCCTCAAACGCTGGACACAGGGGCTGATGGCAGAATGAGCTGGCACCAGCACCCTCTCTCCCCTTGGGCAACGATTCTTTATTTTCCCCGCTTTTTCCCATTTATCAGGTGGAATTCCCCTTTTGGCTGGTGACCCCAGAAGGAGCATGGTGGGATGCTCATGCTTTGCTGTTGAGCTTTGCTTTCATCCCTTTATTTATTACTCCATCTCTTCCCTGCACTGCCGCCGTTCGGATGCTGTGGCTGAAACCACCTTGTTATTTTATTTTTTTTTAATCATCGTGGGGAGGCTGTTTCTGGATGCTGATTGACGGAAACATCTTATCTCCTCTAGTCAAAGTGTCTCCTCTTTGCGTGGTAATGAAAGAGTTTGACACTTTGACACGAGTGTCAAATACTTTCTCAACGATGCAAACAGTGCAGGCTTTGATCTAGGTGCAAACTGGTTTTATTACAACAAACAGATCCCCCCTTTCATCCAGAAAGGGAGATAAGGGGTTTCAATTGGTGCTAAGTAGCAGCTGCTCTTAAGGGTTTTAAAAATAAAAATTTAAAAAATAGATATAATAATGGAATAGTGGAGCTGTTGTGTCGTGTTATAAACCAGTCCTGGTGCTGTGCTGTGCAGTGAAGTCAGGTGGGTGTGAAGCCAACAGTGGGAATGATAAATGGGAGAGAATCCTCCTAAAATAAAACCACAGAAATTGCCTCTTTTGGGAGATGTTTGGATTTGTTTTTCCCCAGTATTTCCATCTTCAGAAACGTCTTTTCTGGAGAAAACGCATTCTGCTTTTCACGAAAGCGAAGGGCTTTTGTGGAAAAGAACTTCTGCTACTAGTTTGGGGTTTTTTTAAGGAAGAGGGAGGCAGGCAGCCCTTTTGGGTGCTGTGGGGTTTGGTGTCTTCACTGGGATGCCGAGTCCTGTCCCATGGCCTCATCCAGGACAGCTCCAGTGGGGCTGTGGTGGGATCTGCAGGGTTTCCCCACTTCCCCATCCATCCTTTCTCTGGGGGTGGGATGTGGCTTTGCCTTCTTTCCCCTCCAAATTTCACCTGTAATTCATTATAGGTTGATATTTATTATATTATCCCCTGGCCAAGCCTGGAGGTATTTTAAGCCCTGGTGGGAGGCCTGGAGGGAGGAATCCCAAACACACCCGCAGGCTGACAAAATTCTCAGTCATGAGCTTTTCTTTTTCAGTAGATAATTTTAAGTAGAAATGGGTAAAATTCCTTCCTGGCGTCACTCTGCTGGCGTTAGGCTGGACCATGCCTGGATTTGGCCCAAGTTTGTCTAATTAAATGCAGCAGCACCTTCTCTCTATTTTGAGCCTTAAGCTTGGGCACAAATGCCCTGTGAGCAGCTGAAGAGAATTGATGTGATGTATGGAAATTGTTAAGTTGCAGCAAATCCTGAGGTTTATGTGGTGAGTTTTCCCTTCCCTCTCTCCTGTACGGACACGAGCGGGGTCAGCCTGGGAACTGCCTTCAGCCTTCCGGATTTGGAAGTTTTCCTTTTAACTGTTTTCTCAGAAAATCTTCTCCCTTTGAACGTCTTGGATTAGGTGATTGTTGTGGGTCAGTTCCATCTGAGCCATCCCTGTCTCCCACCCCCATCCTGTGCCCGTTGTTGCCCCACTCCAGGCACTGGTGCAGCAAGCACAGCCTGGCACTGGGAGTGGCAAGTCCCTTATGACACCACGGGTCTCCTAAAGGGACTGGGAAGCTCAGCCTGGGATCAGGGCTCTGGGGACAGTGCCCTCTGTGCTCCTCCCACCCCATCCCTGGCTTGGATCTATCCTGTCTCCACTGACTCTCACTGTGGAAATCCCTCCGTGGGTTGATTCCTGGTGGGATACCTGGCACTGGTGACCCCAGTGAGGAGTTGTCCCTGCCCTGCCCTTGGGCAGTGCCCCCCGAGATGTCTCAGCCCAAATCCAGGGGGTGAAGAAGCATTGGAGTGGTCAGGTGTGGGCAGAAGTGCTTAATTTAGTGCCTCCTTAATTAGAGCAGCAATTCCTGCTCCTTGCCCTCCTCCCTGGCTGCTCCATGCCAGGGGGCTGGAGCACAGCGAAATCCTCTGCAGGAGATGCTGGATTGGGAAATGACAGGGGATTTGGGGCTTAATTTTAGCCAGAACATGTAGCTCGTTTTTAGGTGCTTCTCAAGTCGAGTCGTGGTGGCTTTGTTATAGTCGAGGAAAGAAAAAAAACACCCCCAAAACTGGAAAGGTGACACAGTTTAGATGGAATCTCTCCACAGCCAGAGTTGGGGAATTTAATAGGAGGGAGCTATTCCGCATTGCCCAGCCTGTGCCGGAGATTAAAACTCACATTTCATTTTTATACACTGTGGTTAATCCAATAATGATTCCGTGTTCCAAACGGCAATAATATCTTTCAGCATAGTTAATCAGAAGAGACTTAATGCTGTCACTATTTATTAACCTTTGTTGAAAAGCAAGAAGTTTTCCTACTAATCTGTGATTGTTGCTCTTGTCAGGCTCTGTCAAGTGCAAACCAGATTTGGCATTTGTTCCAAAGGGGAGGATGCTGCTGCCTTCCCTGCTGGCTGCTGCATCCGCCCCCCTCGTGGGGACCTGCTCCTGTGTGTGGGGATGCTCTGGGTGCTGGAAGCTTTGGATCCAGCCAGGTTTCTCTCCTCTCTCTCTCTCTCTGCAGCTTCCAAAGGGTTTCCAGCCTCCAGCCGCACAGATCCTGGTGTTTGGGTGAAGAGGCAGCTTTTCCCCTCCTCGGGGTTATGTTCTGGCTGCTTGGGACATATTCCTGCATCCAGGCTTTGCCACTTGGGGGTGTTTGGGTCAAAAAGGCAATTGTACCCTGCCTCAGGGTTATGTTTCGGCTGCCTGAGCCATGTTTTTACATCCAGGACACCCTATCCCAGGGCTATTGGAGCCAGCAGGCTCCTGGTGGGGGGAGATGCTCTCCTGGCCATGTGGCACTGGAGCAGTGACCTCGGTCTCTGATGGTTTGTTGGGGTTAAGTGACTTCCAGCAGCTTCCCAAAAGCTCTGGGGATTCTCCCATCCCATCGTGTCCATCCATGCTGGGGGCAGGTCGTGTTGCTGGGCAGGCCGAGGGGTTGAGGGGGATTTTGTGAGGATCCTGTGGCAGGAGCTGAGCCGAGGCACGTGGAGATGGCTTGACTCTCACATCCAAAAAGACATCCCTGTGCAATCCTAGTCCCTGGCAGAGGCAGGTGGGATGCTGCCCTTGGAATCAGAGCCCTGTGCTGGCATTTCCCAGGATGGTGGCTCCGCAGCACCAGGAGCTGGCGTGATTTTGGGAAGGGTGGTGGGCCTGTGGTGTCTGGAGCTCTGTGCTGATGAAAGGTCAGTGCATGAAGGAATCTCAGCCTCCGATATTCTCCCGTTCGGCTCCCGTTGCGGGGAGGCCGGTGCTGGAATTGGCTTGTGGGAGCACCTGGGATTAATGAGCCAGCTTGGTGCCGCGCAGGAATCGATGCTTCCTGCATTAATTGCGCCGTGTTCGAGCTTCGGCTTTTTATTCTGAGTTATGGAGTTACAGGGAGAGATGTCTCTCTTCAGCACAGCCCTGGATCCCACGGGAAAGGCTCCTTTTCCCAACACCCGTCCTGCCTCAGGGCGGGTGGCACGTCCTCGCTGTGGGATGGGGATGCCCAGCGCTGGCTGGAGAGGGAAAACCAAAAACCAGGACAAAAATAAACCCCAAGTCTCTGCTTCCTTCCCTTGTAATCAGCCAAATGAAGAGATGGAGGGTGATGGTCAGGCTGGAGTGGAAAAGCCACCAGCAGCCACCTGTGGGTCCATCTCAGGTCTTCAGTGGGGGATGGAGGGGCAGGAGAGGTCAGGTCTCCAAAAAAAGGCTGGCGTCTCCTTGCAAGTGGGTTTGCAGCAGCTTTCATGTTTATTTGCGCATTAATTGCCATTTAATTGCAAATTATTTTTATTTACTTGCAATTATTTCTGATTTCTGTGACTGAGCATTCATGTGGATGGAGAGCAAAGTCTCCCAGCCCCTTGGGGCTTCGGGAGCTGTTCTGGAAGAGCAGTTGTTGCTGATATTTCTTATTTTTAGGCTGGACTAACATCGAGCACTATTCTGATCCTCTTGATCACTCCAACAGGTGCAGTTATTTTACGTACAGCCCCAAACAATCCCACTTTGCTAATATCATTGAAGCCTAAACATGGTATTTATATTTTTAGCAAATAGTTCATTCTGGTATTGATTTACGTGTAATGTGGTCCTTGCATGAATAACTACCATAAATCTGGAAGCATTTATTAACCCAAATAGCTGCAAACTCAGTCAAATCCTGAGCATGTTGGACACAATTACGGAGCTGAAACTGCAAAGTAAAAGAGCATAACATAAACCTTATTTTTCTGTGACCAACCCAGAGTTTCTGCCAGGTGGCCCATTGATCCGTGATAAGAGGCAAGGGTTAAGATAATTTGGCAAAATGAAAAAGTAGGGAATAAATAACAATAAATGGGATTTCTGATGAGGCCTGTCGATATTTGGGATGGTGCCTGGCTCTGCCTTCCCTGACTAGCCGGAGAAATTAACTTTTGAACTCAATGGCTCCAATCTTTTTCTCCTGACTCCATCCCTTGTGCTGATGGGCAGCAGGGACAGGCACTTATTTGTTATCCGATTGATACTGAGCCCAGCAAAGCTGGGCTTTGTGGAGCCAGGGCTTACAGAAATAGTGTAAATCTTGTTTGGTATTTGTGAAGCAGGGATCATATTAAAAAAGCCTCCGAGCCCTCGCTGGTGCCGTGCGCCAGACGTGGAGGGCTGGAGTTCGGAGGGCTGGAGGGTTTCTGGTTCTAAATTTAGCCATTTAAAAGAAGATTATGGACTATGCACTTGGGACTTTTAAAAAGGCTTTCACAATAACTCTTGAAAGCCTGATGCCTTTAATCCTAAACTTTAATTTAAAATAAAGAAATCTTTTCAACTCGCTTCCCCTCCCCTCCTCCATCCCACTCTTCCAGGCTGAGGTTCTTCCCAGCTTGCTTACGGAGCAAAGATGTGCTCAGCTCTTTTAATTTCTTATGAAGATATTTATTTTTTAATAGAAAGAAAATCAAGTCAACACTCGAGAGTATACACAGCAGTTTACCGCGATAGGAGGAATTAATCAGTCTATAAAGTTCAAAATGTACAAAGAGGGAAGAAAAAAAAACACCCCGACTGATCAAACACGAGGCTCTTCTCTGAGATGTGGAGATAAAAGCCTTTTCCTCCGCCAGCTCCTCCACTATTGGCAGCCAGTGGGATCAAGATTATTTTTTTTTTGTTATGGAAAGCTCGAGATAATTAATGTTGTTGAAAGAGGACCGTTGGGTTGGCGTCTCGCAGGCTGGCCCCCAGTCTGGCATCTCGGGAAGCAGCAGCGAGTCGGGGGGAGGAAAATGTCCCCCACTGAGGGAGCTGCCAATTTAACGGAGCAATAAATAATATCGAGAGATTAAAAAGAACATTTAAAAGGAACTGCGGCGCTGCCGTCGCTGTTGAGCCTCTTCCCTGCCCGCGAGGCTGGTTTGCGATCCGGAGCATCCTCCTGGTGTAACTCCTCCGGATGCTCTTCCAGGGCCAAACCCCTGCATCCCTCCTGGGTGCTGGGAGCTGGTGGCGGAGCCGCCGGCCGCGTGTTGGATCTCTCCCGTCTCTGTGTTGGATCTCTCCCGTCTCAGTGTTGGATCTCTCCCATCTCAGTGTTGGATCTCTCCTGTCTCAGTGTTGGATCTCTCCCGTCTCCGTGTAGGATCTCTCCCGTCTCCGTGTTGGATCTCTCCCGTCTCCCAAAGCTCCTCCGGCCGCGTCCTGTTTCGGCGCTGGTGTTCAATGTGCCCGCCCCGAGGATCGATAGATGGATGGTCACCCAGGCTGTGTGAGCAGCTCCTCTGTCACAGCCCTGACAGCGCCAGATCGAGACGCGAGCGGGCAGCTCGTACATCGAGCGCTCTTTAAAAAGCGCGATGAATTAATTACCGCCGTTAATGACCGGGGAGAGGCTTTAGGCAGCTTCGGCTGATGGTTCGGAGTCTTGAGCTGGGAGAGAAGCTGAGCAGGTGGCACCTTACGTTGCTTCTGTGCTGGAGTTTCAGTTCAGGTCCAGGGCGATGTGGTCCGTGGTCTCCATCCGTGTGAAACCAACCCAGATTTGTAGGGTTGGATGAGTCCCTGCAGATCTGGCAGAGGAAATTCCTACCTAGCAATGAGGGCATTTAGAGATATCTTTTCCCCAATCCTTTGTCCTGCATCCCCAAACCTGCCTCCAACACCCCTGACTGAGCATCCTCATGGGATGATGCACAACCCATGGGCTGGGATGGTCTGGTCCATGTTCCCCACCCTCATGAGAGCAACCAAAATTTGTAGGATGTGAAGGGTCCCTGCAGATCTGGTGGGAATGGACCTGGGGGAAAGGTGTCGAAATGCCTTCATTCCTAATGAATGGAATCCCTGGATCCTGCATCAGCAGACCTCCCTCCAGCACCCCTAGCCAAGTGTCCTCATGGAATGATGCACGATCCATGGGCTGGCATGATCCCCAAACATCCCAAGTGCACCAGGGCTGCGTCAACATCATTACAACGCTGTGGTCGCAGCTGGATTTGCCCTATCCAGGTGTTTGCTCAAGATTGTGTTAATTATGATGGTTTTTTAATTGCTTTGAGGGTCTTTCTGTCCTTTCCCAGCCCCCTTTGAAGGAGCTGAGACGGCACAGCTGATCATCCCATCCTCCTCCACCTTTTCTATCCCAGTTATTTATTATGCAGCATCACCAGGATTGCTCTCAGACAGGACTTGTCAGCTGTAAAAGACACTGGCAAATTTTATTAGTTGACAGAAGGGTGGTGGGTTTTTTTTTTCCTCCTGAAAATATTAAAAAGTCATTTTAGTTTAGAAACCTAATTTTAATTTAGTTAGGTTTTAATTTAATTTAGTTTTTAAATTCATTTTCCGGCAGAACTCAATTTTTCAAGCGTAATTTGATGCCGTCAGTGGCCATAATGTTTAATGTCCTCCCTATAAATTGCGAGGATGGCTTTGAGATGATTTACAGGATTCAGCGGAATAAAGCTGTGGGAGAGGCTGGAGAGAAAATGCTTTTATTGTGGCATCTGCAGCAGGCAGGGTGTTACCTACAGAAAAATGGGGAAAACCTCGATTTTCCTCTCTGCTCAGCACTGCTTGGGAATGGATAGCAAGGGAGATGGGTCTGTGCTGGGTGGGGATGCTCCGGGGATATTCCTGGATATCTCTGCTGGGATGAGGGAGAATCCCAACCAGGGTGAAGAGTTTGGGATGGCGACATTACCCCCCAAATCCATCTGCTTCCCCAAAAGTGAGCTGAACCATTTCTAGGCATGGATGGAGGGAATGGGGAGATTGAAATCAGGGCAGACCCTTGGAAAATACAGCGTAATTGAGTGAAATTCCCTCCCAATTTCATCCCTCGAAGCGTTGCATCTAATTACTGGATTAGAGAAGTCTTCAGACCATGTATCGAACATTATAAATGGGGATGAGATGATTCTGGGAATGGCTTAATGAAGCAGGGGAGATGGGTGAGGATGTCTGTGTGCACCTTTGGGTCAGGGCCACACTGATTTGGCAGAAGGAGGAGAAACCTTTTGGTGCTTTGGGGAGCATGGCCATGGGCAGGGTTTGATTTTTCCTCTTGGTTTTGGCTCCTGAGTAGCAGCAGTTGGCTCTGGGGGATGTGCTGGCTCCTGGAATTTTTGCCTGGTGGAATTTGTCTTCCTTTTTTAGTGATGAAGTGGCCGAGCTGTGTGTTCACAGATGGGGAGGAGCATTGAGGCATCTCCCAGTGTGGATTTGGGAAGCCAGGGATGTGCCTGCTGAGGGGCAGGTGGTTTTGGGCAGGGCTTGGTGCTTGTATCTTGTCTCATAATGAATTTCGGGTTTTGCTCTGGTGGGACCTGAGACGTTTGGTTACTTCCAAACTCGGCCCTCAGGGAGCAGACATGATCCTGGCTCGTGCTGGAGATGCTGCTGATGGCTGCAAACCCACCACAGGCTCTGGAAACTCATGGGAGTCGCAGTCTTCTCCCAAAGACCATCAGTGGGAAGCAGAGGAGGGCTCTGTGTTGGCTGTTCAGACCCCAAATCCATCAGCTCGTGCCAAGCATGTGTTTCCCTAAAGACGTGTGCTCCCAGGTCTCCGTGCTGGGGAAGGGCCTCCATCCTGTTGGATGCAGATGGAAGGGAAAAGCTCGTCCACTGGAGAGGTGGACCAGAGAGATGCTGGCACCTCCATCCTCGGAGGTGTTGAGAGCCGACTGGGATGTGGCCTCAGGCAGAGGGGTTGGGCAGGAGCCCTCTGGACACCCCCTGACCAGTGCTTGAATTGAGTGGATGCGAGAGCTCTGTGGTGGCCATCCCACCATCCCATGCCACATGCCAGCCCCCTCCCCCTGTGCCCGGCTTCCTGCAGGGCTGAGGACGGTGCTCCATGTCCATGGGATGGATCCAACACTGGATTCCTTTGGTTAATTTTATCTCAGTCGCTGGTGACGCGTTTTAAGAGATGCTCCAAAAATTTCCATGGAAATGGGCTGGAGAAAAGCACCTTAAACGATTGTCCTTGATGGGGAGGGAGGATGTGAGCACAGTCATCATGTGATTTGGGGGAGAATCCCCAGGGGAGCTGTCTGCTGTATCCTGGGCTGTGCCACCTTCCTCCAGTGCCACCATCTGCCTGTGCCACCACCCACTACAGCTTCTCCTGGTGTCCCCACGCTGCCTTTGGGCTCCTTCCTGCTCCTGGTTCCGTCATGGAGCGGTCTCGCCCCGTGAACGCCTTCCCCACGTCCCATCTCAAGGCTGGTGTGCCAGTGCCAAAGGTGAAATGCCAGCACCCTGCCGAGGTGCCCGTCTCTCCCATCTCTCCCAGGGAGATGCCATCGCTGCCCGGCGTCCCCAGGGTTGTCATGGTTACTGACGCATGGGACCCCAGAGACCCGGCTGGGAATTAATGGCAGCCCGGGATAAAGGATTCCTGTCTGGGCCGAGTTGATGGATTACATTGATGTGCCATTTGTCATAGCGTAATTGTTCTGGCAAATGTAATACCCACTCGTATAAACATTGTGCTGCTTTGCTAATAAAACTGAAAATAGGAAGAGAAAGGATGATGCAGTGTTATGGTCAGGCAAAGAGACACCGCCTCCGCTCTGCGCTGGCACCGGGGGCTGCTGCTGGAAACCCACCCTGGCCTGCCCTCTCCATCCGTGGAAAATGGGCAAAGTGACCCTGAGATCCTCGTGGGATGGGGGTGTGGCATCGTTTGGTCCAGCACTGCTTTTGTTTGGGGGGTCAGACACGTTCCTCACCCCTAAATGGGCACCGGGGCTCCGAGGGTGCTGAGCCCATCCCTCCCCAGGGGAGAGGTAAATGAGGCTGTGGCACTTTTGGCAGCTGAGGGGCTGCTTTCACCTTGAGGGGGGTTGTAAATGGAGGATTTATGGCACGGTGGGCACCTGTCCCCCGGTGCCACCCACTGCCCTTGCTTGGGGAGCAGCCGGTGCCCAAATCCCCAGGTAGTTTTTCTTTCTGATTAATCAGCCCCTGGATTAGGAGCGCAGCAGGGATATCAGCTGGAGATGAATTGCTCATCTTCCTGTGAGCAGTTCCTGGTGCTGGAGTCGATGGAGAGGGGTCAGAAAGCCCCTCCAGCCACCCCTGCTCCTCACCCAGGACCCTCTGTCACTGTGGGGAGCATCATCCCTGCACCCACAGCTTGGCTGGCAGTCAGGTCGTCACACTGTGCCCACATTTTGGAGTTCAGGTCCATCTCACCCCTGTCTTCTCCCATTTTTCTGCCATGAAAAGCAATGAGGATGAGGAGGAAGAACAACCCCCTTTGTTGCAACTCCACAACCCCCTCCTAAATCCTGAGGTAGTTCAGCAGCATCCTGCTTTACACACTCATCTCTCCAAATGTTTTGGAAGTTTCTGGTTGACCTGATTCACAGGAAAAAAAAAAAGATAAACACCCTTCCTGTGTTTGCAGTCATATGTAATTTTTATCTCTTGACCTTTAAACGTAAGCAGCAGTAAAATGAAGAACTATGGCAGTCATTTAACACCCTGCCTGTACTAACTGGTTTCTGCCTGTGAGCCGTGGTTTTAAATTGGCTAATGCAGAATACTTGCAGAGCTAATAATAATTCAGATTACTTCTGTCAGCTATTCCGGTTTCATGGGTAATTTAGTAGTTGAATAAATTTTTAAAAAAATTCATTCGTTCCCATGCACTGTTATGAATCAGTAGATGGTTTACCATTGGCAGCAGTAACTGTAAGAAGATTTAAATTGCTACTGAAAAGGATTTGAGTGAAGGTAATGTTTTATAATGTTCTAAGCCATATGCACTACTTTCAGGCCTCATCAGTTTTACATTGATTCCTAGTGAAGTGTTTAATTGCATCATGAATGCAATATAATTCAGTTCTTTTTGCTAATATGGTATATATCTCAAAGTGATATACAGCGCTGACAGTGAAGACTCAGGGTTTTCTTAGGATTTTCTAAGATGCCTCTGTGTGTGTTTGCACGCGTGTGTGCACATCTGTGTGTGGCTGGGAGCGTTTTCCTTGGAAACCTGGGAGCTCTTGGATGGCTGCTCGGTGCCGAGAGCTGCCGGCTCTCCAGGGGTGTCTGCGTGGGCATCAGCAGGTAGGGATTTCTATATTGAAATATATATTTATCTTACATAAAAATAAAATTTGAAAATATAGAAGATGTGTATAAACCTGTATTGAACGTTCAGCTCTTACAGCCTGGCTGCTCTGATGCTGACTGGTGCTCACTGGGCAGCTCAGCTCCGGCCCCGGCGCTGTTTTGGTTCTTCCCGGCGCTGCTCACGCCCGCGGTGGGAGATGGAATCCCGGTCAGAGGCACAGGCGTGGTGCTGCCGGATCCTCGTGGGCAGTGGGTTAAAAGAAACGCGATTTCCTGTTGATGTGGGGACGGTTTGAGTCCGTGCAGGAGCTCTTGGGGACGTGGCAGGTGGCCAGCCGGCAGCAGGGAGCGGCGTGCTGGTGGTGCAGCTCTGGAACCCCCATCCTGACACAAAGCCCATTCCTGTCCTGCTGCCAAGGAGCTGTGCAGGGTGAGCTCTGTGCCCTTCGGTGGCCCTGTGCTGGCTCTGATATCCCTGCCCTTCCCTTCCTCACAGATCCGTCTGCTCCCTGCAGGGCAGGGACCTTCCCTGTCCCCCCATCTCCCTCTTGTTGCTTCTGCTCATTACAATTTCGTCAGTTGATTAAGGATTGGGCCCTGGTGTCATCCTGGTGGGAAAAGCACTGAGGCAGGCTCAGTGCTGGCTGGGGTTTTCCCATGGGAGAATGCCAGCTCTTGGCTCCAGCAGAGCGAGCATCCCCCATCCCTGCTGTAACGCTGACATACCTCCCTGCATCCCGCTGTCGGCTCAGTTTTAATTCCCAAATTTCCATGGCTTTGTGAGGGACACCCAGTGCCGCCAGGGACACGTCCCTGGGGATGGTCGCTGTTGGCTGCTGCTGTGCACCTGCTGCTTTTGCCTTTGGGAATCTTATTTTAGATGGAGTCACACATTTGGGATGCAGCATCCTCCAGTTTGGTTTGGATCACGAGCAGGGAAATCCTGCCCTGGGCAGCAACCTTGGCTTGGCCCCATGGGGCTGGTGGAGGCTGGTGAGAGCAGGATCCAGCCCCACATTTGGAGTATTCCCACTCCAAGGCTCCTCCTTGGCCACGCTGCTCCTCACCGGCGCTGCGGGGGCCGGGATGCGTTCCTGCTTTGGAGCCTAATGCGATATCAAAGTCACTAACATGATTATGCTTATATATCATATTAGGGAAAATGAATACTAATTCAATACAAACTACTAATTCAGTAGAACAGAAAATTGCTGAGAGAATAGAAAATTGCTGAGCGTGCCGAAGCTGGGCATGGCTGGCAGGAGAGGCGCTGCCTCGCTCCGTGCTGCAGTGCTCTTCCGCACCGTGGTGCCACAGTTGGCCAGGGTGACACGGAGCATCCCGGGATGTGCCAGTGCCACAGCTGAGCCAGAGAGCGGCTCTGGAGGTGGCTTTGCCGTGGAGCTGGGGAGATAAATCCCCCTTTGCTTTTGATCCTGAAGCTCGTGGCCAGGGATTGGGAGATGTTAGCTGGGACCTGTGTGAGAACTGAAGCGGGAGAGCAGGGAAATGGCTCCAGGTGCTGGTGGGAAGGGGGGAATAAAGCTGGTGTGGGAGGGTGAACTCCTGATGGAGCTGGTGTTTTAAGTTGTTTGCTTTTCCTAGTGCATGGATCATATCTCATTCCTGGCCTGGTGCTGAGCGTGAGCTCCCTGAGCTCCTGGGGAACACCCCTGACTTTGGGACACTGACTGGTGCTTCCCAAGGTCCAGCTTTTCTCCTCGGTGTCAGCTCTGTATTCCCGCTTCCTCCTCATGACATTTCTGCCCCAGGGCATTCCCTCTTGGTATCTCATGTGCTCCCCACTCCAGTTCCTGCTGCAAACTGGCCGTGGAGTCTCCTCCTCCTCGGGACAGTTCCCAGCACCGTGGCTGCTCCCACGGTTTGTGCCAGGGCTCGGGGAGCATCAGGGGTTTGGTGAGAGGCAGCTGCTGATGCAGGAACCACATATCAGGCTCTTGGTTTAATTGGATTCTCCTTCAAATTTTTAGTGCTCGTACAAGTTTTCAGGCCACGATGTTTCGGAGCCAGTGACAGCTGGCTTGGATCTCCATCCCTGGCCAGGACACCCAGTCCCGTGGTGAGGGCACCCAAATTTCTCTGATTTACTTCTGAATTAGGAATTTCATTGCAATTTAATGCATCTGCTGCGGGTCCTTTGCACTGCAGGGACAGAGCAGGGCCCTCAGTGCCTGACCCTACACATCCTCCCATCCCACACGGGCACCTTTGGACACGAGCGTGGCTGGTTCTGGAAATGCCAGGTACTTACCCAGTTCAGAGGGAGCTGTAAGTGGGACACACGATGTCTCTGTACTAATATGGTAGGAGAGTCTTATTGTATTAGCAATTTCCCATCAGATCATGTCATATTAGTATTGTATTGTATTAGTATTTGTTTTCACTAATGTGATGTGAAAGTTGCTAATATGATAAGACTCCTGCATTGTATAGTGAAAACAAATATTAATATGATAGGATGGAAAATAGCTAATAAGAAACTAAGTTGCTAATCTGACGTGATGGATCTCCTAAAGGAATTGGTTGTAGCTTTCCTGTACTTTTCCAGGATCACCTTCAACCCTGCTCGGGGTGGGGGACGGGAAGGCAGCGGCGCTGCAGTGTGGCACTGGTGGGTTTTAAAGGGATGAATCCACCTGGAAAGCAAGAACATCTCCTTTGGGCTTAAATCCAGGCTTTCAATAGGCAGAGGAAAAAAATAGTCACGTGTTTATGGGAAAGCCCCTGTGTGTGGGGAACCCAAGGGTCCCGGGGCAAGCTGATCCCTGGGAAATGCAGCAAATATGAATTTAGGGAGCACAGAGCCTCTGATAACCCAGGAGGCCACCCCGAGCTGCAGTTACACCACAGCCTAACTATGACAAGACATAACCACCAGTTTCCTAATTTTATTTTATTTTTTCCCCAGTCACCGGAGCAAAATATCAATTTCTGACATGGAGAGCCCAGGGTAGGTGAACCAGAGCTAAATAAAAATAAACATTAAACAATTATTGGAATTTAGCTTTATTTAAAAAATCAGCAGGGTTGAGGGAACGAGCCACCTATTAGCAGGGAAAAAAAAAGCTATTGGGCTTTTTAACAACATGCTGTTTCTTGGCGGAGGCTGGGATTTGGGCTGTGCACAATCATGTTATTGATTAAAGATGATGTAGCAGCAGCACAATTATATCACAGTTTGTGCTCGCCGCGGTGGTACCGTTGGCCTCTCATTTGTCTGTCGGAGATTGGTTTGTTTGCCTTGCCCTTCCCGGGTGTTGCTCCTCACTCCAATGGGTCCCCTGGCACCAGCAGAGGAGGCTCAGGGAGCTTGGGGACTTGGAGTTGTCTCGGTGCTGAAAATGGTTTTAATTGCAGCTCGTCCCCCGTTCTGTGTTTAATGGTAATTCCGGTTTCTGCGCTGTCGACCACGGTGACGCAAAAATGGGAATGTTGGGGTTTTGCAGGAATTGAGCAGCCTGGGATGGATCAAGAACAGCAGGTTGGTCTAGTGGAAGGTGTCCCTGCCCACGGCAGTGGGGTTGGAACAACATGATCTTTAGTGTCCTTTCCAAGCCAAACCATTCCATGGTTCCATGACCCTTGGTGGCTCTCACCCTGCACTGCAGGGTCTGGTGTTTCCCTGAAACCAGGCCGGATCCAGCCCAGCTGATGCTTGGGATGCCATAGCAGGCAAAACCACAGGGAAGGGCCGTTTTGAAGCATTTCCAGAAAATTCTGTGCTGGAATTAGGAAGCCAACAGGAGAGGATGGGAAGGGGCTGCGTGGAGCGAGCGGGTGGCTGGCGGGGAACGTGCGCCTTCCAATCGGTCTATAATGCAATCAATTCTGTATATCCCCAGTGAAACAGCAACATTTATTTAACGTCTTTTATAGAGCAGCTGAGTTTTATCACAAATCACATTCCATTTCTATTCTTCGGGGACCCCTTGAAGGCTAAAACGCACTTACTTTCCTCCAAGGAAGTTTACCAATTCTTCAATAAAGCCCCATTTGCGTCCGTATGTAAAATTGACACATTTATTGAATATTAAACATTTGCCTGTTGCCTGTGCGCTTCTTTCGACTTTATCTGCTGCCCTTAAAAGTCGTTAAGGGAAGGATATATCAAAGTCATAATAAAGGCATATTTATGGATGGGAAGGGGATGCTGGAATCTGCTGGAGGGGTTGGTGTATCCTGTTCAGTGGCTCCATCCTTGGAGCAGCCCTTTTTCCTCTGCTGTGTCTTGGCAATAACCACTTGCCTGTGTTTTTGCTCTGATTCTCCCAAAGGAATTTCTGTGCTCAAAAGCTGTTTGGTGTTAGGTGCTGGTTGGGGTCGTGCCAGGTTGCAGGAATACACTTTTCCAGAGTCCATCCAGCTAATTAGCTGGAGGTCCAATAAAACAAGTTTTTCTTTTATCACTAAGTGCTGTTGTAAATCAATTAAAATGTATTCTAGTAATTCTGTTTTTCCTTGGCAACTCTGTTTAAAGAAATACCGAGCCATTAACAGTATTTTCCATATGTTTGTGTGTGTGTTTACGGGAGGATATTGAGCTGTTGCTGTTGAGTTCGGTGCTCAGTGACAAGCTCGGGATCCCGTCCTGCCCCGCACTCTTCCCACAAGCCATGCAAGGTCTCTGCATCCATTTATTTGGAGAAAGGTGTGGGTTTTTTTAAGGTAGTAAGGAGGGAACTTTCTTTTCCTTGAAGCATGGACATTCATGCCGATGGTTGTCCTAATTATTAATTGGGGAAGATGCAGCTGCATCCTTTGAGCACATTCCTGGAGTTGTTTTTTGGGGAGTGTTAACTCAGGAGGATGTTGGAGCAGTGCATGGTGGTCCTGCCTAAACAGACCTCTCAGTCCATTCCCTAAAAACATCACAGCCTTTGTGCAATGGGAAAAACCTGGGTGGCTGGAGGAGAAAATTTGCCAGGAGCAAAAAAATTGGGGATTCACCCCTTTCTCTGAGCCATCCATTCTCCCTCTCTCATTCCCTGCCTTTTCTCCTCTTTAATTCACATTATTTTAAGTACCATGGAGGAATCTGGGCTGGCTTGCCCTGCTCTAGGGATGATTTCTCCCAGGCCACTGGCTAATTGAGGACGCCTCGTTAGAGCGGGAGGTGGCTGCGGGGTGGTTTCATTGACTCTGGAATGTCAGCAGAGCACAAACAGCCACTTGCTGGTGGCCACCTTGGCAGCTCCAAGACCCACCTGCCCCATCAGCCTGCAGAGGTGAAGGTGCTCCTAAATCCCATCTGGAGACAAATCCCTGCCAACGGGGATTAACTCTTCAGCTCCATGTTCTGGCAGCTTTTAGGAGAGTTGTCCCCAACCCATCCTTGTTGTTGTCTATCAGTTGTGCGAATCAAGAATGAACTTAATAAATTAATACTTTGCTGAGCACCAGGATGGGGCCAGACTATCAGGTTTTGGGGTTTTGGAGGGGGTTGGCTAGATTTACCAGGATGAATAAGGAGCATTAAATTGGAGATTTAGGAGTTGCTTGGTTGTTTCGAAGGATTTCATTTTGTCCCTCCTTTGGAGCAAGGTGACTCTCACAATGCTGTTGTCTGCAGGATGGGGTTTGGCTCTTGCTTTGCTGTGGTTACAGCTCCATCCTTGGATGCTGAATTATAACATTGGGTTAGAAAATTAAGTTCTTGGGGCTGAGACACCCCAAACGATCCTAAATGGAAGAGCAAATGGGTGTGCAGCAAACCTTCAGAGGAGCCAGCCCATCCTTGCAGTGAAGGCAGATTTTTGGGGCACTTGTCCATATTAATTTATAAAAGAAATAAATAATGAATGTCACCTGAATGGAGCTCCAGTAAACGCAGCTCATCTGGAGTGTATCATAAAAATAATATACAGCTGCTCTCGGCAGCTCCTGACTTGCTGCTGGATGGGAGGAGAAGCCCCTTTGCCAAGATCCCACTGCTGGCACCACCCTCATCCCACTCAGAAACCCCCAAAAGCAGCTCCCGGCACAAATAACCTTCCCAGTGCACCGAGAGGCTCTTCTTTATGGGTGAGGGAAAGTGCTTAAAATGCTTAGAGGGAATAAACAGCTTTTAATGAAGTTACATTGCCACATAATGGGTATCATAAAATTGCCTTCATAGTACAGGGTCCCAGGATGGCTTTTATTATCGACTGAGCAGGAATCCTGTCTGTAAAGCTCCGGCAGCTGCAGAGAGGAGAATGCAAAGTCTTCTTAAATTACCTGATTGAAATAACCGGCAAATATTCTGCTTTGCTGCTTTGTTGAAGGCAAAGCTGCCTTTGGGGTGGTCTGTCAGACCTGGTTTGCAGCTTCTGAAGAACACAGGAGTTTCATTGCAGCAAAACAGATGTTCATCTTGTTTCTCTATCGGCTGTTTGATGAGAGATTTATTGCTCTTCTGCTGGGCTGGAGCTCCTCTGCTGCGGAGTCTATTAGGCAGCCCGGGAGCTGGCGGGGAGCCAGGGAAGCCGCGTTTTGATGAAACCCATGAAAAAGCCTCGGCTTGGAAGGCGCCAGTAATAATGCATCGGCTAGACTTGGATCGGGCGATTGATTGCCGTGATTTGATTTATTGATCAATACCCTCAAATTTGGCGTCTGAGAAGCTGAACTAATCTTTAACTGCTGTGAACATCTCTGCCTGGTGGAGAATTAGAGCTGATAAGGAATGTATGAAAGGAATCTGAGCTTATCTTAATCACACAGTGCCCCGGCGCTGCCTGCGCCGAGCGGGAGGGGATGTGTGCAGAACACAATCACCAGGCAGAACAGAGCAGATCTATAAATTGATGGAATTCAAAGCCTCCAGCATCGATTACCATTATAACAAACAGTGGTGCGCTGAATGTCTGATTATTTTTAGACAAAGATTCTGTGCTCTCAGCAGCAATTTTGCTGATGCTGTCACTGTGTCAGATGTCTGTTGTTGATTGCAATTAGATGCGATACAAAAAAAAAGGAAAAATTTAAAACTATCTCTGCCTATAGTTTTATTTCCACTTATTAAATCTCCTCCTTTGTTTGCCTCCTCCTAATGTCTGCAGCTGGATGAAATATTGCATTACCAGAAGAGATCTCGTATATTCAGTTGGGTATAATCACTTTACAGATCATTGGATTATATCTGATATGGTTCAGATAATCCTGGGGAAATGTGGGACATTTACTCTGCCTTGGTTAAATAAATGCGCCCTGGTTTAGGGTTTTCAATGTGAATCTGCATAACATTTGGGTTTCTGAAACAGGGTCCACAGCCCTCCCAATGATCCAATTCTATTAAAGCACTAATCAATTCCCTGTGACGTCAGTCTGCTTTCCTGCCGGTCCAGCGTGGATTTATCCTGTCCTTTTTAAATGGCTTTTGGAGCCACAGAACAGGCTTTAATGGTTCAAGGAATGGTCACAGCCAGCAGCGGTGATGGGGAGTGGGCAGTGGGGAGCAGGGCACACAGGTGCCATGGTTTGGTGTTCCAGGGTCCTGTGTGCTGGGATCCCAGCAGCATCCATTGGTTTGGTGCTTTGCAGTTTCTCCCAGTGCTGGTGCATGGCTGAGTGGCCACGTTTGGGACCGATCAGTGTTGTGGGAATCTCTCTAGAGGGAAATGTAGCTGGGAAAGGGTGGTTTCCAAATGGCTCTTCCCAATGGGAAAAGCTCTTGGGGAACCCTTGTGAACCCCAAATGGGGGCTGTGGGTCCATACAGGCATCAGGATTGGGAGTTCCCTGGGGAGCCCTGTTGGACCAGGCTGGCTTGGTTTGGGTGCTGGACTCTCTCCCTGCATCCCACACGTGATGCTGGTGCAAGATACTTGGGAAATCTCATGTTTTACCTTCAACCCCAGGCGGGAGCTGTGGGCTTTGGCACGTGGCACAGAGGTGGCCGTGGCCCTGGCCCTGACCTGGTGGCTGGGGGAGCAGGAGGTCTCCTCTTGAACATGACCTCATCTTGCGCAGCCACGCGCGGCTCGGGGGCTTGATGGAAAAATGCAGCGCGGCGGCGGAGGAGTTATGTGCTGCTGGCAGCTGGTGTTTTCTTTCTTTGGGAAATCTAATATATTGATTAGCTTTCTTCAGAACAGCATCAATAAAGCGTATAATGGCATGGCTGGTGCCTGCGGCGTCTCCTCCCCTGGTCTGAGCCCCCCTGGAGCCGGGAAGGACCTTGGCTGCTCCGTGCCAGGCTCCGCGTCCCGTCGGCTGCTCCTCCCTTTCCTGGCAGCCACGGGCCCTGCTCTGCCTGGAGAACGTGCTTGGCTGGACACCCTGATCCTCTGCAGGGAGCTTATCCTGGGCAGCCTTCCTCCTCCTCCTCCTCTTCCTCCCATCCTGTGTCTCCGTGCTACCTCTGCCTCCGGCAGCTTTGGCTCAGTCAGCTCCAGCATGGAGGCACTTGGCCAAAAGCCTGGCAAATACCTCCAGGGTCTGGGACACTTGGGATGTGCCTGTCCCGGTCATCCCCAGGCACTGAATGTCCCCAGTGCAGCCACCATCACCCAAGGGGGGATGTGTGACTGGTGCTTTTGGGGGATATTGGGTGCCAGGGGAGCTCATTGCATCCCAGGTCTCTTCCAGGAGCACATGGATGCTCTGCCTGTGCCATCACGGTTCCCCTCCCGGCTCTATCCTGGCACATGGATGGCGGCTCCAGCCCTGTGGTCATGGCTGGGGAAGATGGAAGGACCCATTAAAGTGCCTGAGAGAGTTTAAGGGTGGTTTATTGTCATTTTTGCGGTTGTTTTTCTTCAAGCTGATTGATTGCAATAATGAATGGGGCCCAGAAATCAGCCGGAGCGGCGGCTCGAGGCCACCACTGGATTTAAAGGCCTGGTTGGCTTCAAACCCTCTCCACTATTTCAGCTTTCGTTGGTAAAATACACAGGAAGCCAGCGGGATCTTATTTAGGGCCCTCCCAAGCCCAGATCTGCCCTTGGATACTGGTGCTGGTAGGAGCTGGTGCCTCGTGCTTGCCAAGAGCTCTTTTATGAGCTGTTGGCTTATTTATTGTTCCGTGGCTCGCTGGAGAGCGAGTCCATCTGGAGCCATGGCCCGTTCCACCACGCCGTTCCTTGGCCAGGTAAAGGCAGCACCTTCATCCAGGATTGGTCCCACTTATGGATGCTTTTATTTTATTTTCAAGTCTGAGGCACTTATGGAGGGATGGAGGAGAATCCTGGTCCCCCACTGCCCTGGGATGGGGGTGTCCAGGCTGCATCCCACCAGCCAGGAGCCTGGAAGGGTTTTCTCTGCTTCCCAAGCATCTTGCAATGAGCTCATTTCAAAGAGAGATTTTCAGGGCAAATTGACAGCTGATGACTATGGGAAGATGTTTTCCAAAGGAGAAACAATTTACGATAATTAGAAATTTATAAAATGTCTTTAAACATGGTGGTAATGGGGATAAGAAAACACTTGCTGCAGTGTAATCAGTTATTAGCAGCTGATCATTTATCTCGATGGATAGTTGCTGCTGGTACAGGAGACACGTGATAAAAGGACTCTTGATTAACTAATTTGAATATCTTTTGAGAACAAATTCTGAGTTCTCTTTTTTCTCCATTGTAACGGATCCGTACATCTGCGAGATAAACACGGAATGAATATGGAAATGAATATTATTGTGGGAGTGTAGCCCTCAAATGCTGCTGCCACCGTCCCAGCCCTGGCCTTGGGAAGCTGCTTGGGATGGATCTAATAGGGAAGGGGCCTTAATGAAGCTGGCTGGGAGGATCTGTGGGATGCAGGAGAAGCCTGGTGGGGGATTTGCCAGGATGTGGGGTCTGGAGGGACGGGGCCAGGCTGGGGCCTTCCATCAGCCCCTCTTTGGCCTCTGGAAGAAGCAGGATGGCAAAACTCTGGAGCTGCCTGTGAGCACCAGCAAAACACCAGAGCATGTGATAGCATCCCTTGATAGATGGGTTTTTTAAACACACAGCCTGTTCCTGCCTCCCCGGGAATGGGAATCTGATGCAGGTCTCAAATCTCTGCCCTCTGCAGAGATCCCATTACGGCTCCTCTGATAATGCTCTGTAAACCCCGATTCCATTTTAGATGCTGAAACCTCGCTCTCGGCATCTGTGCCCTGGACCATTGGTGGCCCTGGGATGGGCCCTGGGGTGACCAGTGGCACCAGTGGGGACCGATCCCTGCTCCCTCTGCTGCTGTGCCGTTTGCTGTGTGCCCACGGGTGCCAGGGCATAAAGATGTGGCCGGAGCAGTTGGGAAAGCACAACAAGCTTGTATTCCTCTTTTCTGGCACAGCAGGGAAAGGGAGGAGGTGGCTGCTGGTGGGGGTTAAGTGGGATCTGGTCCCAGCCCCTCTTGGTTTCCCTGGCAGCTCCCAGCCCTCCATGCCAGCCGTCCGTGACCTCGCCGCGTTCCGGAGCGGCTCCTGCTGCCTGCGAGTTATTCATGGTCCTCAGCCACTAATGGACTCCATTCAACTGCTTCTCCCTCGTCCCCCCCCCAGTGTGATTCATGTAGTGGCTGGAAGCAGATTCCTTTTGGCAGCGAGAGTCCCAGATATTTTATATTTACGCATCATTTTCTTCCCGGGATCTCAATTTTTCCCTTCTCTCATCTCCCCCTTTCTCCTTTCAGCTCCATCCATGCTCAGATGGAGTCGTGGCTCTGGCTCCAGCACCCACCATCCCCTCCCCACGTGCTGCTGAGGGCTGGGGGGGCTGGATACATCCCCTCTGCTGGAATGGGAAGGGGATGCTCGGAGGTGTTGGCACTGCTCCTTCTCAGCTGTATTTACTGCGGGGAGGAGCAAAGTCCACATAGCTGTGGATGCAGTTTACAGGTAATTAAACTCAGCTTGGTGAGGATTTAAACATTAATATTGATGCTAAAGTTTTTAATAAAATATAGGGAAAGAGAGAAAGAGGTATCGATTCCTATAGGCTTTTTATTTTTCCTTTCCTCCGGCTTCGTTGTCACAGGGAAGGGCTGATGTGTTGGTGAGCATGAAATTCAGGTGTCCTGTGCTGACACGGGGTCTGGAGATGGGGACAGATATGACCCCAGAGGGACAAATTGGGAAAGACTTAGCAAAATGCATTTGGGATTGATCCATATGGTGAGGCTGTTCCTGACCCAACCCTCCTGGGCATCCTCTGTGGTGGGCACAGGCTTGGGGACAGCATCCACTTCTTGGGAATGGCACTGAGGTTTCCATGTCTGCTTCTGCACCCCGCGTGTTGCTGGCTCAGGACACAACCCCTTTGACCATGCCACTGTCCGTGGCTCATTCCAGCATCATTCCCATTCCCACCGTAGCCTTGGGGGTCCCTGAGATCCCCCAGTCCCGTGGTGCCACCGTGGTCATCCAACCCCTCCTCAGCCGTTCCTGCGCCGCACCAGAGGCCGTTAAAAAGATGCTGACGGCCGTTTTTCACTCCCTGCTTCTCTGTATACACACAGGACCCGGCTTTATCTGCTTTCTCGCCAATATTTTTTTATATAACGGTGAAATATTTATATTGTCCAATAAAAGGCAGTAACTTGCAATCTCGCACAAATTCATCGGAGACCGGGAGCTTCGTTGTCTGAATTTTCCACCCGGCAGTGACCCCTGGTAATTGGCTCCATACATCTTTGGCATCAGGGATTTACATACAGGGGAGGGGGTGATGGATGGCCGGGGTCAGCCCCCTGCCCTGTGGCCTGGCTGGCAGGGGAGGCTGCTGGCTCCCTATGCTGAGTCTCCTTCCCTGTATCCCATCACGGCACAGCCGGGTGGGTTTTGGTGATGCCAGGGAGGAAAGAGCCAAATCCCTCATGATTCAGGCAGCCACAGCTTAAATCCCCTGGGTGCTGGGGTGCAAGGCTGGCTTCATGGGAGTTTTGAGGTTTTGCTGGGACATGAAGATGGAGCAAACTGCAGGTCCTGCAGCCAGGACCAGCTGCTGATCCTAGTGGAGGTGGCTCTTTTTGTCACAGAGCAAATTTGCCCCAAAAGTGCCCATTTTGGGAGCAGGGCAGGCGGGTTGGGGACAGGGTGGAATCGCCAGGGGCCAGAGCTCAGGGCACAACTGAGCCCCAGGCAGACACCTCCTGACCTCAGCCAGCAGCACCTCGGCCCCCAATTTATCAAAAAGCAATTAATGGCCACCCCCCCGCCCAGGTTTTATGGTGTCTGTCTCTTCCCGCCGACTGCAGGGCAGTAATTAGAGTCTGTCTAATGAGGTTTCCATAGCGGGAATACGTCCTCTTGCCATGTCTCCCCACCAGACAAAGCCTTTGCCACAGTTTATGGTGCCAGCCTAAATTTTTTCCAGCTGTTTTCACTGTGCTCCAAGGATGACGACCAGGACATCCCCCAGGCTGCGGGATTTACCAGGCAGCACCCAAAAGGTCTCTTCCCACCGCATCCACCCCATCATTTTTATTCGCTTTTATTTTTTTCCTGCATTCCACCAAAATTAAAAAGCCATCTATATCTTAAAAACCTTATTTATGAACACTTAAGCGTAAGTAAGTCATCGTTGGACGGCTTCCCTCCCTGCTGATGGATGGAATCTGGCACCGGGGTGGACCGGGAGGGAAATCTGGCAATACAATATGCTGTGCTTGACTATTTTGACACTCGGAGTGCGATGTTTTTTTTACAGTTACTGATGAGCTTATGGCACTGCTCCTTTTGGAGGAGCGAGGAGGAGGCTGGGGCTGAGAATATTGATTAGCGAGCTCCTGATTATCTCAACAACCCTCTCAGCTTGCCTTTTCTTTTGCGGGGAATACAGAATTCCTTCAATTATTCATGTGAACCCCCTTGTCGATACTGCCAGCGTGACACCGAGCAAAACTGGTCTGGGGGAATTGTATCCCTCAAATTCAAACCCCAGCCCTCCTGAACCCCCTTTATTTTATTTTTCCTCCTATTTTTCTTTTTGTTTTTGTCCACCTTTTGGTTTTGTTTTGTTCCAGAAGGAGCTTCGTGCCGTTGCTTTGGCATGGGCAGGGTGGCAGGGGGAAAGCGCCGAGTCTCATAAACATTTAATTGAACTCAGCTGGGAATTTGGGAAAAATGTACCTAAGGTTCAGGAGATTTGCTGTCAGGGAATTAACTCGGCAGGACAGTGGATTTCCCTCCCCAGCAACAAGATTTTGGGGAGCTGTAGATGTTAGTGACTAACAAAAGGGAAACTAATTTGCCATAAAGGCAAATTTTAGCCCCTAACCTTGAGGTTTGGGGATTTCTGGCTCGTGCAACCTCCAGCAGATCTGTTGGATGGGCAGAGCTGGGGGAAAGGGGCTTCATGGGGGGTGCAGCATCCTGCTGGATGCAGGATCCACCTGGATGCATCCCAGCAGCGCGGGAGGGAATTTTGGGTTTCGAGGCGTTTATAAAAAGCAAACGTTGAGCGTTCGGCGCGGAGCTGCTGGCACCCAGCTCGCAGCCCAGATGGGGGGATATGGGTTGTTTGTTAAAAAAAATGAATTAAAAAAAGACGAGAAAGGGGGGAGAAAAAAAAGAGCAACTCTAAAATAGCTTTTCTTGGAGGCTGTGTGGGGAGGGGTGTTTCTGCCAGCCTGGCTGGGTGGGAGGGAAAACTGGCAGCGTTGTAGGGAATGCTCAGAGGAGAGCTGGGCAGCAGGGGCAGGACCTGCCCGTGGTCCTGGGCATGATCCCAGGCCTTTCCCACCCTGTTGGCTCTTGGGGGTTTGAAATGGGGAGTCTGGGGAGGGACAGACTGGACAGAGCTTCCAGGCAGGGTAAGAGCCACCAGTGCTGGGAGGTGCCGTGGTGTGGCCAGAAGGGGCCAAGATGTGTCTGGGAGGTGCCGTGGTGTGGCCAGGAGATGCCAGGGTGTGGCTTGGAGATGCCAGGGTGTTGTCAGGAGATGCCACAGCATGACCAGGAAGCACAGTGACATGGCCAGGAGATGCCATGGCCGGGAAATGCCTCGATGTAAGCGGGCAGTGCCGTGGTGTGGCCGGGAGGGGCTGTGGCACAGCCAGGAGACGCCGTGGCACAGCCAGGAGACGCTGTGGCACAGCCAGGATCCCCTGGATGAGGTTGCAGTGGGGAATCTGAGGAGAAGCTGAACCACTGGGGTGGGACAATGTGGTCCCAGCCCACCACCCTGCCAGGGAAGGCTCCTCCATCCTCCCCCCTGCCCCAGGTGCTCCACGCCCCCGGAGGTTCCACGTGAGCTTCAGCTTCGGTCCCCGGTGCCAGCGAGAGTCTCGTGGCACTTCAGGACACCTCTTTTCTCCCCGGCAATTCAGTGTTTTCTTCAGGGGCTGCTTCCCCTGCTCCTCTAATGTGCTTGGATGGAAACCCCTGGAGAGCTGCCGGTGTTCCGAGCTCGCCAGCAGCGACACATTAGGATCTGTCATCTGCTGAGCATTACCTGGTTTTAAATCTGTCTCTTCGGAGCTGTGGGACTGCATAGGAAAATATTAAAGTAAACAATAAGTGGATTTACACAAATGTGACTGATTTCCATATTTTTCATCACTTCATTTTATTACCGGGTTTACGGATATGCTCATTTATTTATAGGGCAATCCAGTATTGATTCATTCCGATGCACTGTGCATAAACACATAAAAGAGAGTGATAACAATAGGAATACATTTTCAGTCTTTTAAATACTGCATTTTTTCCAATAGTCTTCATTAGATCCGCTCCAGGAATATGAGCAATGTCCTTCGGGAAGCCCAGCCGGCCCCTCCGCCCAAGTGGCTCCGGATTTATGGGGGTGTCAGGGAGAACAGGATGCCATTCCCAGCCCAGCAGCAGCTGCTTCCCCAGCTCCACCACCTTCCTCCCGTCGGGGGGTTTTTCCACAGGAGGTTTTGGGGGATTTTATCCCAAAAAGTGGATTCTGCTCCCCTGAGGTTGGGTTGCTGGGCTGCTTTGGTGCCAGGCCGTGCAGGGTGGACACCAGTGAGGTGCTGCTGCTCCTGGAGCCAGGTTCAAGGGGGTTCAGGGCTCTGTCCTTCTCCTTTTCCCCCTCTTTTCCCCCTTTCCTCTTCCCATTTTTCCTTCCCCTTTTCCACTTCTTTTTTCCTTTCCTTTTTCCCCTTCCCTTTAATCCTTCTCTATTTTCCTTCTCTTTTCAAATATTTTCCTTTTTCCTCCTTTTCATCTTTTCTTATCTTCTCTCTTTTCTCTCTTTCTGCTTTTTCCTCTTTTCTCTCTCTTCTCTCTTTTTCTTTTTCCCCCCTCTTTTCCCCTCTTTGTACCTTGTTTCCTCTCTTTCTCCTTTTTTCCCTTTTTTCCCTTTCCCCTCTTTTCCCCCTTTTTTCCCTTTCCCCCCTCATTTTCTCTCTTTTTTCCTCTTTTTTCCAATTTTTGAGACCCTGCACCTCTCCCATCCCACATATTTCCCCCTCAAGCCCCACTTTTCGTCCCTCCCCATGAATACTAAGCAGGGAGAGCTGAGTGCTCCATAACCTGCGTCACGGGAAGGAGCCCATAAAAGCGGGGTGATGGATGGCAAACATTCCCCCCTCACTGCTTCCTCTAAATGGGAAGGAAAAAAGGGAAAAAAAAAAAATTATATATTAACCTGGAGGGGTGTGGATGGGCTTGTTGGGCCCTTTCTCTCTCCTATTACCGAATACATCTCCTAAATATTTAGGCTCTTTTATAATTTTTTTTTTCCTTGATGAAGGAGTAGCAGGACCAGGAGAAGAAATTGTAACCACAGAGGATAAACCCAGCTTTTATTTTTTTCCCCCTCTTCAACTAAAGGGCAGCTCCTTTCTCTCCCCAAAAGCAGTTTAATGGCAACAGCTTGAGAGGGACAAAGTTTGAATATCCTTGTGCCGGAGAAAAGAGCAGAGCGAAAGCCCTGCTAATTACAAAAGTTGCTTTATGAAAGATAATTCAAAGCAATAATTTAGCAAACATAATCAAGTAGCGCAGATGGGGATTTTGATGAATAGTTTGCAACATGCAATTAGCAGCTCTTGCAGTTACATATCATTAACCCTCAGAGCACAAAAATTATTTTCTCATTATTAGATGAAAAGGTAAAATTAAGCTGACTAGACAGTAAAGGAACAAACTACAATTAATTACCTTCATTTATTACAGTCATTATTTTAAACTTTTTTTTTTTTTTACTCTGATAGATAGATGAAAACATCTAAATTAAAAGTTTTGTTCTGCTAAATGGGAGGTGAAACTTTGCGATGCTCGGGGTGCGGGGCCAGCCTGGCTCCATCCCGGCTCCATCCCGAATCCGGGGATCAGTGGGAACCCCCTCATCACCCCACACCATCCATGCCAGGGATGCAGAGCCTGAGCATCCCTGCCTGTATCCCCCACCAACCTGGACCACTGCTGTCAGCCACATGGGGAATTTTGCTTATTTTTGCAGGAAAATATTTTTCCAGGAATATGATTTTCCAGGAAAATACTTTTCGTGGAAAATAATTAGGGGGGGGCTTGCAAGAAATCCGGCCTTGCTGGGAATTAACCTGCCCAGGTGGCACCTTCTTGGGGTGATGGTCAGAAATCAGCCTGTCCCTCGTTGGGTTGGATGCTGAAAACTTTGATTTCGGGATTTGTGTTGGTGGCAGATGGTTCGGAGCTGCCAACTGTCAGCAAATGCACTAAAAAAATAAATTCAGGGAAAAAGAATGGAGGAAAAAAAAAAATGAAGGAAAGAACCAGCTCGAACAGCCAGTGAAAAAAACATGGATTAAATTATGGTAGGGAGGGTGGATAAGCTTGAAATATTTTCCCTGTTGCTGATGTGGGGGCTCAGCCCAAGAAATCCTGTGGTGCAGAGGAAGGGAAGAGCCTGGGCACCTTTTCCCTGAGCCAGCAGGGTCGGGATGATGTGGGAAAAAAGAGGGGAAAAATAACCTAGTGAACCGAACATTCTCTGTCTCTGCTCTCAAGAACTTTGCCAAAACATCGTTGAACTTGTCAGGCAAAATTACAACAAAATTAAGAACCAGCAGCAATTTTCTCTCGTTCGGGATCCCGCGCTTTATAAAGTAAATTATTAATGCATTTTTTTCCTCCGTTAAGCAGTTATTTGCAGCAGTCTTGGTGTATTTCTCATTAGAAATAACATCATCTAAAGAACTTATATTGATTCTTCTTTTTTTCCCCCCCCTTTTTTTTTAATCTCCAAATCATGGACGTGAACAACATATTTCTATGATGTTCCCTTTAACTAGAATTCTCAGGCTTTATTTTTATATTATTGATCTTTTTGACGTGAATTGCTTTTTGGCCTTGTGAAAATCTTGGGAGCTGCTCCTGCCTTTGGAGGGATGGAGGGGGGGCTGTGGAATCGGGGAGGGTGCAGAGGGGTCTGGGTGGGTGTGATGGGTTTGTGGGGGTGTGCGGTGGGTTTGTGGGGGGGTGTGATGGGTCTGAGCATGTTTGATGGGTCTGTGGATGCGTGTGAGGGGTTTGTGATGGATCCCTGGGGGCGTGTGATGAATCTGTGGGTGCACAGCAGCTCTGTGCCCACGTGTGGTGGATTTAAGGGGTTGGTTGTACACGGAGGCACCAAAAGACCCCAACACGTGGCTGGTTCCTCGTGGCTGTCCATCCCCACCACCCAGAGCTCTCCCAGGACAGTGTCTCCTTCCCCACCTCCCCCTCCTTGCCACCCTCTCCCCATCTTCTTTACACATCAGCAAAAAAACACCCAAGAAAAAAAAAAGCGAAGGCTTGAATTAATTTTTTCATCAGTTTTCTTCAACATTTGGGGTCTCTGCTGCCGCTTTCTCCCCCGACAGCTGTTCCTCGACGCTGAAAAAGAGCTCATTTGTGGTTTACTGCCACCAGTATTTAGATGGAAATAACCCACTACTTATCCTGCACTTGATCTCATGGATGTAAGAATAAACTCTCCGCCGGTGCGATGCAAATCCCGCGCCTCTGGAGCGGGGATGCTCCGGCGCTCCGAGCTCGCCGCCGCGCCGGGAGGAGGACCGGCTGCGCCGGGGGAGTTTTACCATTTTGTCAGTCAATTATAATAATATTTCTGCTTCCAAATGTTTAAAAAGTTGGCTTCGGAAGGTATAATCATGGCACAGAGGCCAGCCTGACAATAGTAATTAATTAGGCTATTACGCATTCTGCAGTGATAATTGCTTTGCTGGAAAGTCACCAGCCATGAAAAGGACCCGGCGCGTAAATGTAATTTATCAGACAGCGGCGATCCCGCGCCGCTGCCGCGCCTCACCTTGAGCCCATCGATGCTGCAGAGGGAGATGGAGGGGGGAAAAATGGGAATTGGGAGTACCTGGATGTTCAACGCAGAGGCAGAGCTCGCTGCGGGCACCCAGGGCTTGGCAGGTGGAAGGAGGGCAGAGGGTGGTGGGTTTGTGTCGCTGATGGGCATTGTGGTGACGGGGAGAACGGGAATGATGCCATCCTGATCCCGCTGAAGCAGGGCTGCTTCCAGGGACACTCAGCTCCCCCATTTTTAGTTGTTTTCTCCTCGTTTTAGCATGTTTGTAGATGTTGCCTTCTTGGATGTGGATGCAGGGTTTGGTTCTGTGCCAAGAAAGTGAGAATTTAGGTGTTTTAATTATAAAACCTTGATTTTAGGGAGGATGTGGGCTTTTCCTGGGTGTTTTTTCAGGAATTTGTGAAGAATTACAGCAGTTTCAGTGTTGGGTGAGCCATCCCTGTGCGGGACTCGGAGCTGCTCCGGCAGGAGTCTCCCCTGGCATTTGAGTAAATTATCCCCCATCCGGAAAAGATCACTGAAAATGTTAAATATCTTTTCTCCACTGACATTTCCTAGAAGTTTAGTGGGACTCTGGAAGAGCTGAATGGATGCCTGGTTCACCATCCTGCCAGTTGCCCACACTGGTGATGCCCTGGCACCAATATGGGCCAGAATGTGCCAGAGCCCAGTGCAGGGGATGGGGCAGGAGCTGGGCTGGTGAAATGGCCCCAAATTCTGTGCCTGATGGAACAGCCTCGCCAGAAAATGGCAGCTCCTGCAGCTCCAGTTAAGATGCTGGTGATAGTTAATGGATGGAAAGGTGTTGGAATGGATGGAAAGGGTCTGTGGGTGCTCCCTGGGAATTTGGGCTGAGGCATGGATTCACCCCTCTCGTGAACCCAGAGGGAACCTGGATCTATCCCTGGTGAGCCCACGGTGGGAGACACAAGATCCAGGGAACTGTGGCATGGAGATGGGCTCCAGCCCAGAGCCACAGTGTTCCTAAGGGGGTGCTCAGATCTCCGTAGGGATTGCTGAGGAGAGGGAAAGGCTTCCACGGTTCCCCTTGAAAAATGCCTTGTCTCTGTGAGGTGACTTGAGGAATGGAATGCAGTGCAAACAGCTTGATTTGGAGTCCGGGCCAGCCCCTTGCCCCTGGCCTGGGTTAGGGATGCAGAGGGACGGGCACGGGTGATGGAGAAGGAACGGAGAACATTTGGGCTGGATCTTTGCTCTGCACCCTTTGGCTGACGCCGGCTCAGGGGACATGAAGCTCTTCAGAGCAGCTGGGGCAGGTCCAGGCATCCCCATTACGCCGTGTCTGCTCCTGCTCCCCTCCTGTGCAGCCCGAAGGGTTTGGGAACGGGGAGGTCACGCAGAGCAGCCCAGCACCGCCGTGTCCCCACATCCTCACGGATCCCCAGCAGGGCTCACCCCACCGGCAGATTCGGCGGGCACGGCGCTGTCCTGCTCCAGCACACGGGCACTGCCGGCTCCTGCTGCCTCCTCCCTCCCTTCCTCTCTTTACTATTGTTATTTTAAAGCGCCCTGAAGCCAAGCGTTTTTGCAGAACGCTGGAGAAAAGCCCCCAAATTCCTCCTCTGCTGGAACCGCGGTGCTGAGAAAGTAGGTTTGTGTACGAGCCGCTATAAAAAGCCCGGCTTATACAATTTTAACAATAGAAAAATGATCTTTGTGCTCCAGTGCCTGCGAGCTCCGGAGGAGAAGGCGGCTTGCTCAGGTGGCTGCTGGATTACAAATGAGCCGTTTGCTTTGGGTTGGAATGACAAGCGATGGCAATCTGGGCTGGCGGGGTGAGCCAGCAGCTCTGCGGGCATGGAGGAGGGAAAAGAGGCTCCGGTGTGGGAGCTGCCACCGGGCTGAGGCCCAAAGTTCAGGCTTTGTTTCATGATTAGCCCATTGGTGGCTTAAGCGCAATTTCATTGACTATTTCCCTGTCACTATATTTTGTCTGCTGGGTGGGCACCTCTTCCTCCATCACTGGCTGGTGTGAGCGCCTGGTTTGGCTCCAGCTGGGAATAGGTCACTTCCATCCCTGACGCCTGTGCCCACGTGTCCCACTGGTGCCCCAGCCCATCTGCTCCAGGTGGGGCTGGATGTGAGGGGTAACAATGGGACCTGGTGGGCAGCAGCCCCTGCCCCGAGGTGTCATTGTGCCTTGAAAAATTAAAGGGAGTAAATGATTCATGCTCATAAATGTTGGATGGGAACACGCAGCCGATAAATGTTGTTGGGTTATTGGGATGCAGCTGGTGTGAGTGTCACCAGCACCCCAGTACCCCAACAGCCGAGGCGGACAGGGACAGGAGGACATGTCCCAGTCCTGGTGTGAACATCACCTCCGCTCCCAGCTCCATCCTGGGAGGGCAGCTGGGGAAGGCCATGCACCGGATCCAGCCCGGCAGGCACAACAACGGGCAGGCTTCTTTATTTCTTATTTAAGCGCCGACATTAAATTATAATTTTCATTTACTCAGAGCACATCAATGATTTAGGGCGACGTGACATGGCAGCAGCACGAGGAGTTTAGCCACAGGCAGCGAGCGGCTGCGCGGGGCACGGAGCGGGCGCGGAGCCGCGCGCCGGTTTCGGTGGCACCGGTCCCGTTGGCTCCGCCGGTTCCTTCCTCCGAGCCCATCCCTGACCCCTTTATCCCTCTCCCCACAGGTGATTGCACTTGGTAAGAGAAGCAAGGAGGCTGAGACGGCTTTCCTGAGCGTTTACAAGCAATTGCTCGAAGCTCCAGGTAAGCAGCGCGGTGGCGACCTGGCTGCCTAACGAGTCGCGCGCCGGTGCCCCGAGGAGCCAGCGAGGACCGCGGCACCGTCCCCGGCACGGCTGGCGTCGCCGACCGCGGCCGGCGCATGGTGCTCTGGAGATCCCAGCCGAAGAGAGGAGAGGAAGCAGCTTTTGCCATCGCTGTGTTTCAGCCCCTGAGCCAAATGCATCTTGACATTAGGAAAGGAATACATTTGCTCAGCCCGTGTAGTAACACTGCGGCTATTCCCGCTTGTCTGTTTGACGGTAAGTTGAGCGCAACGGCCGCAGCACGAGCCACGGGGACGTCCTGCCCGTGTCACCCCGCGGCCGGGGCGCCGTCCTGGGAGGGGGAGACCGAGGCACGGGGCAGCCCTGAGGTTTGTGTTGGCAGAGGTGGTCCTAGGGGCAGGTGAGGGGCTGGGAGCCCCCTCCCGCTGCTCCCCACTTCGGGGGGGGTTCGTGTGCGCCAGGCACGGAGCGTCCCCCAGCGCGTCGGGGACTGAGAGCTGCGAGCGGCTGAAGATGCGCGGAAAGGCTCCTGCAGGGCCACTAATTCATTTTCCAGACATTTAGGAATAACAAAATGTTTTAATGATTTCTTAGGGGAATTAGGGAGACATATTTTTGTCCTCATTAAATTTTCTCCTGTGCTACGAGAACCAAATGTCAGCTCGGTTTCCAGAACCCAGTTATCTTCCCTCCCCACCTCCTCCCGCCTGCACACGCCTGCACATGGATGCACACCCATGCACGCCCCAAAACTGCTTCCCTGTGCTCCCTGCACTCCTCCTCCTCTTCTCCTCTCTCTGCCTTCCACAGCATCATCTCTTGCTCCCCTCCTGCTCCCAAAATCCTCCCTCCCGCCGCTCATCCCCGTCTGTTCCATGTCCACATGTCTCTCGACAGGCGAACTCTTTGTGGAATACTTTCCAAGCGCCACATAAGTCCTGATTCGACATTTTTTTGCTTTGAATGGCTGCTGTCAACACAAATCTCTGGCAGAGACTGTAACGGAGCCTGATTGCTCAGCAAGTATTTTGATAAGTGAGCTGGCTGTGTGTCTGTAATTACGGGAGAAAACCGTAAATCTTTTGGATATTGTTCACACAGATGTGGCGTGAAGGGAAGGGGGGGAAGCAGTAAAATGTGTTAAAAGCATAATTAATGTCATTGTTGTTGGGGATGATTTGATTTAAGGCTGACTTTGACTCGTGGAGGGATTTGTAGGGCGCTGGTGGATGTGTCTGAGCAGGTTGGGGTGGGGTGACAGAGGAGAGGCCATCCCGGTGGAGAGGTGACAACACTGTGGAGGTACTGTGGGTGTCCCGTGGGTGCACCACGGTGACCCGTGCTCCTCCTGGAGCCAGGCAGCAGCATGGAACATGGGCTGGGTCGAGTGGCCCTGCACTGGGATGAGCTGGTGATCCCCAGGGATACAGGTGCTCCCTGGAGCTGTGCCTGCTCAGGAGAAGGTGAGGAGCACCCAGAACGCCTCCTGCCCACCCCGCCATCACACGGGTGTCTCAAGGTGCTCCAGTGGCCAGAGGAGGGATGTCCAGGAGTGGGTCTGCTGGTGGCCCAGACCCCTTCCAGCACAGGGAAAGACCCATGGCCTCACTCCCCCTGGGAACACCAGGAGGGATCCCTGTCCACTGCCCCCGTCACTGTTAGTGAGCATCCAAAGGAGGGCCGTGGAGATGGTGAAGGGTCTGGAGGAGGAGCCATGTGAGGAGCAGCTGAGGGCATTTGGTTTGTTCATCCTGGAGAAGAGGAGACTGAGGGAAGCCCTCATCCCAGTCCACAGCATCCTCAGGAGGGGCAGCGCAGGGGCAGCTCTGATCTCTGCTCTGTGAGCAGGGGCAGGACCCAGGGAACGGCTGGAGCTGTGTCAGGGAGGTTTGAGTTGGATCTCAGGGAAAGGTTCTTCCCCCAGAGGGTGCTGGGCACTGCCCAGGCTCCCCAGGGAATGGGCACGGCCCCGAGGCTGCCAGAGCTCCAGGAGAGTTTGGACAGCGCTGCCAGGGGGGGATTGTTGGGGTGTCTGTGCAGGGCCAGGAGTTGGACTCCTGGATCCTTGTGGTCCCTTCCAACTCAGGATATTTCGTGATTCTCTGATCCTGCTGCAGCACTGCCGGTGCCACTAAAGGATGGCCAATGACGCCAGCTAGTGGTGGCACTTATATCTGTATTTATTTATTTAATTCATATATATAAAATATATCGGTAGTGGGTGAGGAGTGACAGGTCAGGGATAGGACAGGGACACAGTTTCCCGTGGGAGCTGGCTGTGCCCCTGGTGGGTGACGCTGCACCGTGGCCCCAGAGCGTGCAGTGCCCTCAGGTCCTGTTTAGGCACACGTGTCCTTCATGTCACCCGTCACCCATCTGTGCTGGTGGCGAGCATCAGGTCCAACCTGTCCCAGCGGAAGATGTGATCCATGGGGCAAGGAATGGCACCCCAGTATCTCACATGGGGTGGCAGAGCCAGCCCCACAGCCGAGGATGGAGTTTCCCAGTGGATGGGCAGTGTGGCATTAGCTCAGTGGAGCTATTCCAGCCGGGAATTCGGCATCTGTGCTGCCCTGGCTGATGCAAAGATTTGCTCTTCCCTTCCCAAAGCTCCGCTCCCACCACTTCATCCCAGGCTGGCGGCTCCAAACAGGGAACAGCACACGGGGGGATCACCCCAGCTGTATTTCAGCAGCGGGGCTGCAGCTCATGGGAAGGAAAATGCTGACCTGAGGAAAATCCCTGGAGCTTTATCGCTCAGACCCATTTTTCCCATATTATTTTTCATCTTGGAGGCGGGAGGAGTTGCCGGTGTGGATCGAACACGGCCTGTCCCAGCATTTATCTCCATGCAGGCAGCTCACAGGCTGGCACGGAGCCTCCTGCCTACACCCCCAGGGCTGGGGAGTGTGGGGGGAACCCGGCAGCCCCCGGAGTGCAGGGTTTAATTATCCATATCCTTATCTCCTCTCATGTACTTACGGGGGTTATTAATGGCTGTGGGAGCATCCAGGCTGGCTGGGGCTGTGCTGCATCGCCGCCGTCCCGCACCCTTGGGTGGGGAGCCAGCCTGTGGGATGCTGAGCTGAGACGTGCCAGGAGCTGAGGGATGCCATGAGCATCCCAGGAGGGTCCCAGCTGGAGCCGAGTCCCTGTTTCAGTGCCAAAGCTGACAGCGCTCAGCGTCTGCCTCTGGATCCTCATGGCCAGAACCCGGGCACAAACCTCTTACTCCGTCCATTCGTGGGGTCTTTGTGATGTCCAGCAGAAAGAAGGGAGAATATTCCCAGTGGAGGAGGATGCTCCAGAGGTCTGGCAGTCACTAATCCTGCGTGGTGGGTGCTGTGGTGGGCCCCGCACCCCACAGCTGCAATGCTGGGGGATGGCAGGGCAGCAGTGGGGCAGACAGACCCCCAAATCCCATTTGGAGGAGTGCATGTCTTGGCATTTCTCATTTGCAAGGAGCATCCATGTGGGCATGGACCAAATCCTTCATCTTTTGGGCAGGTTCACCCCGAAGTTGTCTGGTGCTTTGTTTGACCCCCAAATCCCATGACATGGCCTCCTTCATCCCACACCACTCCCGTCTCAGTCAGGGACTTGCTGTGTCCCATTCTGAGTGGAGGCAGCCAGTTGGAATTTTTTTCCATCACCGTTATTATCTTTTACCCTTGGATGCCTGCCACGCGTCCGTGCCGTACAATAGCACGCCCAACTCCATCCCACTTCCCTGTTTGTCTAACTTTTTGACCCTGGAGAATTCAAATCTATTTTCTTTCCTCTTCTTTTTCTACGAAAAAAAACCCCAACAAAAAAAAAAACCCACCAAACCTATATTAACCTGGCTCAATAGGAGGCATTTTCTTGAACTTATTAAAAAATCCAGACTTGTAAATTAATTTGTTCATGTTGTACAATGGCAGTGCAGATGGACTCATTAGCATGCACACAACAAATAATTATAGATGAATTTTTAGCTGGCCTGCTTAATGGGCTTGCTGGGTTAATTATGTCAATGTATAATTACATCAGCCCTGGGAGACATAATGGCACACCCCGCTGAGCAGACACTAGCTAATGATGGTGTAATGCTGACAGAGGGAAGACGGACGGCTCCGGATGCACCTGCTTACCTCGGCACAAACCTCCATTGTCTGCGCCCAAACCGGCCCTGCCGGAGCCACCGGAGCCTTGGGTGCCACCGGCTCGTGCCGGGAGGTGATGCTGCCATGTCCCCTGCCTGTCCTTCCGTGCCTCGGGGCTGGCAGTGAAAGGCAGGACCCCAGGGATGTCCCCATGGCTCCTCTAATGGCAGGACCTGGCGTGTCCCCACGGCTCTGGGAAAGGCAGGACCTGGTGTGTCCCTGTGGCACCTGGAATGGCAGGACACATGGGTGTCCCCACTGCACCTGGAATTGCAGGACCCAGAATGTCCCCATGACTTCTGGAATGGTAGGATCTGGCGTGTCCCCATGGCTCTGGGAAAGGCAGGACCCAGGATGTCCCCGTGGCTCTGGGTAAGGCAGGACCCAGGATGTCCCCGTGGCTCTGGGAAAGGCAGGACCCAGGATGTCCCCGTGGCTGCTGGAAAGGCAGGACCCGGGGTGTCCCCCTGGCACGGGGAGGTGGGAGAGGGCCGGCGGAGGCCATCCCTGCCGCTCACCGCCCGTGCCACATCCCGCAGACCCCGCTCCTGTGCTGGAGGCTGCCCGGAGCCTGGAGGATCGGCTGCAGCAGCTCCAGCGCCTCGAGCCCGAGCCGCCGCCCCTGAAGGATCTCAGCCGCCCCTGGAAGAAGCACACGGAGCTCGTCAGCACCAAAGGTACCGCCCCGCTGGATGAAGGCTGGCAGCCGGGGCTCCCCGTGTGCCGCCTCGGAGCATCCCTGGAATGCAGGGTGTGTCCCAGGGCCAGGACCTGCCCCCTGGCCAGCGCCGTGTCCCCTCCGCAGCCGTGTGACTGTGTCCCCCCGCAGAGCGCAGGGAGGGGAGGTCGCCGGCAGCCGAGCCCCCGCTCCCCGGCCTCGACGGCAAAGCGCCGAACACACAGACCTCGCTGCAGAGACATGAGGCAGACAAGCAAAAGTACGTGAGTGCCGGGAATGGGGTCGTTTTGGGGTGCTGTGTCCCCGCTCCTGCACGGGAGTGTCTGTCCATGGCCCTTCTTCTTCCCTTTGCTGTCCGGTTGGGAGCGGTCACATCCTGCTCAGAAACCTGACACCGTCTCAGACGCTCCCGGTGTCCGTCTGTCCGTCCACCCCCAGTCCCAGGTGGTTTTGGGGAAGCAGCGGGCACGGGACAGGTCTCTGCTGCTGTCCCCTTGCGCTGTCTCCCTGGCACATGGCTTTGCTGGCACTAACTAATGGAATCCGGGCCGCTGGATGAACCTCATTAGATGACCTTTTAATTTGGAGGCTCCCGGCCTTGTCGGTGCCTTCATTGTTATTCCTTAACACGCTGCACCGGGAAACAAATGAAGAATCTTTAAACCCTAAATTGCAGATCTCTGCGAGTAAGTTCCTGGCAAGTGCAGGCTATAAATAATGCAGAATAACTTTTCCCTGATTGCTTCCCCCTCCTCCAGTTAATTACAGGTGGGGGTGGGCTGCCATCTCCCCCTCAGAGGGGTTTCAGCCTCAGGGATCAGGGACTGTTTTCAGCCCAAAGTGAATTTTTTTACACTTGGGGCGATAAACCCCTTAACATCAGGGGGTAACATGGCTTGAACACATCCTGGTATCCACTGGGGGGGTCTTTCCTGGCGTCAGTGAGTGATGGGGTGGAGGAGGGGTCTCTGTGTGATTTTGGGGGCTGTGGGGTGGGCACGGCCGCGGTGCCCCCCCGGTACATCCCTGGTGCCCATCTCTCACAGGGGCCTGCAGGAAGCTCAGGTCACCTTGGCCGCTCGGCTGGGGGAGGCAGAGGAGAAGATCAAAGTGCTCCACGCAGGTAGTGGGGCTGGGACAGGGGCTGCTGACCATGGGGGGCCAAGCCCCCACCCCACAGCTCACCCTCCTCTTCCTCTTGCCAGCGCTGAAGGCCACCCAGACGGAGCTGCTGGAGCTGCGCTGTAAATACGACGAGGAAGCTGCATCCAAGTAAGTTCCCAGCAGAGCTGGGTCGTGCTCAAAACTGAGCTGAGCCGCTTTTGGCAGCACTGGGACATCCCCGCGGTGCTGCTTGAGGAGCTGAGATACTCCAGGCCACTGCAGGAACGTCCTGAGTCGTGGTGTCACAAAAACTATGGGAAAAACAGAAAGTTTCCAACATCTTTTAAGCGTTGGAGCACCAAGGCATTACTTGATTTTGGTCAGGATGTGCAGTAGAAATGATTTCATCTACACATGCCCGGGTTGTGCAGCGAAAATCATTCAGTCACACATGGCTCTCTACCAGACCTTTCACGTATTTATACATAAAAACAACACAGAAAGTCACGTCCGTTGGTCTTAAATTACACAATTCTTAGTATTCGATCTCCTATTGGTTATTGATCCCTTCGCCTTCGATGCTAATTGGGTCCTCATTCTTTGGTTCTCTTATCGATCTTTTATCAGACCAGGTGTCCCCACCCACCAGGGTGGTAAATGGTTGTTAATGTTCGCTTATCTCCTGCTTATCTCCCGGCTACTCCCAGTTGTTCCCCGGTGAACAGCTTTGAAGAGAAACTTCAATTCCTCTTCCCCTGGGCAAAGGCGAACAAGCCCCTGACTGAAGTGACAAAAAAACTTTAAAAGTTGTATCATTTCCAACACCTTATCCCTAAAGTTGCCCTGGTCTTGTTTTCTCTCACAGGGCAGACGAAGTCGCCATGATCATGACCAACCTTGAAAAAGCCAACCAGGTGAGCCAGGAGCTGATGGGGTTGGCCCCGCAGAGCCCGGGGTGCTGCACCCACCCCGAGCATCTGTGTGGCCTGGCTGTCTGTCCCCAAAACTAGTAAGGGGTTGCCAGGCACCAGGATTGGGAATTGGGAAGGAGAGCTGAGGTTTCCTCCCCCTGGTGGGACCCCCTGCCCCATGTGTGGGGTCGAGGGTGTGTTTGGGATTCTGCCAGGCTCCATTTGGCTGCTGGAGCTGGCACTTGTCACCTCCAGCCTCTAATGGGTGTTTTAGGGCACAACTCACGCTGCTCTGGTGTCAGATTCCGGTGCAATCACTCCTGGTCCTGCCCATTCCTCTTAATTAGTTTTATTTAAACCTGAAAATGGAGGTACACAAATAAATGCAAGTGGATAATAAAAGAGGCTCAAAGAACAATTTATGTATAAATAAACCCATCCTTTTGGGTGGAAAAAGGGAGTGTCCTGGATGTGGTCTGCAGCCAGTGCCCAGGGATCGGGATTGGGAACCGTGTTAGGACATGGGGACCTTAAATACACGGGAGGAGCTTAAATACCTGGGCAGGGTTTATGATGCTGGAGGTGGGAGCAGGATGCTCAGAAGCAGCATGGATTGGGGCAGATCCTGGACCCTGTGTGGGGTGGGATGAGCCGCAGTGCCCGGTCTGATGCCCGTTTTGTTCTCTTGCAGCGGGCGGAGGCGGCACAGAGGGAAGTGGAGAGTCTGAGGGAGCAGCTGGCGGCCGTCAACAGCTCCCTGCGCCTGGCCTGCTGCTCCCCGACGGGCACCACGGGGGTGAGGGCGTCCCCGGGGCCAGGAGCACCCCTCGGGGCCAGGAGCACCCCTCGGGGCCAGGAACATCCCCTCGGGGCCAGGAGCATCCCTGGGGCCAGCAGCACCCCATGATGGCTGAGAGGATCTGTCACAGCCAGGAGCCTCCCATTGCACTTGGGAGCACCCACTGATGCGGGAGCACCTTTTTGTTTTCGGGAGCACTCACCATGTTGGGGAGCAAGCCCAAAATGCCCAAGGAGTGTTTCCACCCTGAGGTGGCTGTGCCCTTCAGCCTCCCAGGGAGAAGGGGGCGTGCACCCCCGCAGCACCGAAATGCACCTGGGAGACCTTTCAAGGGCAGAGCAAAGCTCTGTCCCTCCCCAGGGCTCTGTCAGCTTGGGGACCCCATTGAACTGGACTGGGCTCACCTGCTTCCTGTGGGGACATGTCCGATGGGGAGGGTGGCCCTTGTCCCCGCCTTGGGCGGCCGGGAGCTGACAGTGTCCCCTCTCCCAGCAGGACAAAGTGAACTATTCCATGTGCTCAGGGTCGAGGTTGGAGGCAGCTCTGGCTGCCAAGGACCGGGAGATCCTGCGGCTCCTGAAGGACGTCCAGCACCTCCAGAGCTCGCTGCAGGAGCTGGAGGAGTCCTCTGCCAACCAGATCGCCGAGCTGGAGGGGCAGCTGGCCGCCAAGAACGAGGCCATCGAGGTGCGCCCGCGGGGGCTCGGGGCGTGCCGGGGATGGGGGCGCGGCTCCGGCCGTGCCGGGTGTCCACCGGGAGCCGGCTCTGAGGACTCTCCTCTGCTCCACAGAAGCTGGAGGAGAAGCTGCAGGCACAGGCGGACTACGAGGAGATCAAAACGGAGCTGAGGTATGGCTTGACCCGCACCCACGGCTGGTGACTCCTTGCCGCTCTCCCGGCTGGCCAGGTGCCATCGGCACCTGCGGCACGCTCCCACAGCCCCCACGCTCGGCCACCGTGTCACCCCCTTGTCTCCCCCCAGCATCCTGAAGGCGATGAAGGTGGCCTCTGCCGGCTGCAGCCTCCCCCAGGCAAGTGCCGCGGCGCCTTCCGAGGCGCTGGCCGGGCTGTGCCAGCCCTGCCGCCGGTGCCTCCGCCACCCGTCCCCATCTTGGCTTGGCTCCTTGCAGAGCATCTCGAAGGCGGAGGAGGCCCTGCTGCTGGGGAAGGAGGCTTTCT
>VZRO01001509.1:440600-451312 GCA_013397915.1 Daphoenositta chrysoptera | reverse complement strand
TGCTCCCCCTCCCATAAGTACCTGCTGGAGAAGCCCAGCATGCTGGCCAACACTGGTAGGGACCCTGGGTTCTGTGGCATCCTGCTGGGAACATCCCTGGGAATGTGGGTGGTGGGGGCAGATCCTGCCCTGACTGTGGTGGGGTGGGGGAAGGACGGGTGGGATGTCACCTGGGGAAACTGAGGCAGGAGCTGTTTGGCTGTGTGCCGGAGCCGTGACTGGGGAGACTCTAGTGTGTCTCCCTCTCTCTCCTTCATCTCTAGAGGAGGATCACTCCGAAGACGAGTCGGGGAAGGATCCTCTGGGCATGGAGCAGCCGTACCCATCCCCCCATCACGCCCCGGCTGATGACCCCGCGTCCCCCACTCCCCTCCCGCCACTGCCTGGCCCCGGCGTGGCCCCCGATGGTCCCCGGACTTTCTCGCTGTCCCCCTTCCCGGGGGGCGAGCGGCTTTTGGGGGACACCAAGGGGGCCCCGCACCTCCCGCTGCCCGGCTACAAGAGTGACAGCAGCAGCAGCAGCGGGGGACCGCCCTTCCCCTCCTCCTTCTTCGGGGCCAAAAGCAGCACCGGGCACCCCGTCCCCGCGCCGGCCGCCAGTGCCACCAGCCCGCCCGGGGAGCCCTCCGAGGGCAGCGCCGGCAGCTCCGCCGAGGAGGAGCAGCTGGACACGGCCGAAATCGCCTTCCAGGTGAAGGAGCAGCTGCTGAAGCACAACATCGGGCAGAGGGTCTTCGGGCACTACGTGCTGGGGCTGTCGCAGGGCTCCGTCAGCGAGATCCTGGCGCGGCCCAAGCCCTGGCACAAGCTGACGGTGAAGGGCAAGGAGCCGTTCATCAAGATGAAGCAGTTCCTCTCCGACGAGCAGAACGTGCTGGCCCTGAGGACTATCCAGGTGCGCCAGAGAGGTGAGTGGTTGGGGCGGCCCCGGCCAACGGGTCCTGTCCCACGATGCTGCAAGCAGTGCCATGGGATCCCCTCCCACTGCACCCCAGTTCACCCTGGCAGCGCTCTGGGGTGCCCCATGCCATGGCAGGGGGCTCACCAGACCGTGGTGTGCTGGGACGCTGGTCCCAGCAGTGGCACTCCGGGATTTTCCCTGGTGGGATGCAGCCGGCTGCCGGGTGGGATGAGCCCCGGCAAACGGCAGCAATTAACAACAACCCATCGCTGTGGAAGCTGCATCCCCGGACGTGCTTTACTCATTTATTCTGACAAGTGCCATTTAATTATTCATCAGGCTGTTCCGTGCCGTATGAATCAATGTGCTCGGGAATATTTCGTTAAAATAATGAAGTTTTAGTGCTGCGGAACCTCGGCGCGGTGTTGGCGCTGTCACGGAATGGTGACTTCCATCTCTGGGGACAGCAGCTGCTGGCGCCATCTCAGCGGTGGCAGCTGGTCACTCGAGTCCCTGTGGTGGCACCAGGACTGGACAATGCACATCCATGGTCCACGCTCCTGCTGGTTTCAGCCTGGAGGGCTCTGAATTATCCCCTGGATCTGATCCATCATTAACACTTCTGCCAGGGATGGGGATGTGGTCCCCGTGTCTCTGCTCCTGGTGGGGAGCGGGTGCCCTTGGTTGGGGCGAGGAAGGTGGTGGGAGATGCTGTGCCAGAGGCAGGGGCTGGCAGCCAGGGCTACCAGGGCTCCCTGCACTCTGGTAGCGACTAATCGGGAGTGACATTTGTCTTCAAACCAGCATCCCTAAAAATAACCAAACATGAGGAGCAGTAAATACTTCCTGACATACAAGTGGAGCTTGTAAAACCAGCGCTGGTGACAAAGCTGTTATCCTGCCTCTTTGATCAGGTAGCATCACGCCGCGGATCAGGACACCAGAGACCGGCTCCGACGACGCCATCAAAAGCATCCTGGAGCAGGCGAAGAAGGAGATTGAGTCGCAGAAGGGAGGTAGGTGCCAGCATGAGAGTGGGTGTCACCAGGGGTGGCTGAGTCCCTGCTCTGCCCCATGGCAGCAGCACCTAAAGGGGTGCCAGTGGCTGGGCACTCTGTGTGGGTCCCATCCCAAAAATGGGCTTTTTTGGGTGTGTTTCACCCACTGATATCCCTGGAGAAGTTTTTGGGGCATGTTGGAAAGCAATACCATATGGGATGGAAGAGTGCCCGTGCAGCAGAGTTCAGATCTGGCCTTTCAGAAACTTTGGGTGCACTCTTTTCCTCTCCCCTGCCCCAAACCAGATGATTAAATGAGAATTCAGGATCCATCTGGCACAAGGAATCATTAAAGCAGATGCTCCCGCAGTCAATTACGAGAAATGAAATACATTAAAACAGGTAGTCTGCTGAGAAAGCAGAATCCCGGAGAATTGAATTAGACGGGAACGGTGGAAAAACAGACAGGGAAAACAAACGTGTTTCTCTATCGCGTTGTTGGTAATGGGATTTATTTTGCTATCATCAAAAGAGAAGTTGGCTTTGAGTCGGGGCGCTGAAGCTTTTGCATTGTGGGCGCTGCTGGTCCAAACCAGAGCGGGACAAACCCCTTTTCTCCCACATTTTGAATTGCGGCCACACGACGTGTGCTGTTCCTCAGGGCTGCCCTCACCCCTTTTCTCTGCAGGGGAGCCCAAAACTCCATCGGCATCACAGGCAGTGGCCAACGGGGCGGGCGGCAGCAGCTCGGAGGACGCCATCAAGAGCATCCTGGAGCAGGCGCGGCGGGAGATGCAGGCGCAGCAGCAGGCGCTGCTGGACATGGAGTCGGGGGCCGGCGGGCGCGGGGGGGACACGGCGCCGGCCGAGCGCTCCACGCTGGCCACCGTCAGCCAGAACATCGCCCCGGCCTACGTCAAGCAGGAGGAGGGCAGCGGGGCCAGCCCCGGCCCCCCGCAGACGCCCCTGGCCGTGCTCTCCCCCGCCGCCTTCGTCCAGAGCATCATCCGGAAGGTGAAGTCGGAGATCGGAGATGCCGGCTCCTACTTCGACCAGCACTGGGCGTCGGAGCGGAGCCTGCTCAGCCGGCCCTACACCTCCGTGTCGCCTTCGCTGTCCTCCTCCTCCTCGAGCTACTCCAGCATGGCCAACGGCCGGGGCTGGCCGCGGGGCGAGCCCGGCGAGGGCGGCACCAATGAGGACGAGCTGCCGCCGGCGGACGAGGAGCCCCAGCGGCTGTCGGAGATGAAGGCGGAGGGAGCCGGCGCGGAGCCGGCGGCCGGCGGGCGTCTGTCCTACTACCCCACGTACGTGCCGCGGACCCTGAAGCCAACGGTGCCGCCGCTGACGCCGGAGCAGTACGAGATGTACATGTACAGGGAGGTGGACACGCTGGAGCTGACCCGGCAGGTCAAGGAGAAGTTGGCCAAGAACGGCATCTGTCAGAGGATCTTCGGGGAGAAGGTACCAGCCTGGAGGAGGGGGGTCCGGTGTCCCCTCTGCTCTGAGACCCAGAGCCTGGGGCTTGTTGATGGCCTTCACCAGCTCCTTCCAGAGTCTTCCTTTTCCCTGGTGTGTTTCCCCTTGGAGGACTCTGAGTCCTCAGAGTCTGACCCAGCCCCAAACAGTCTCCCCGTGGCCACCACTAACTGGTCAGTGGCACTTCCCACAAAGAAAGCCCAGTCCCCTGAGCAGAGCCCTGCAGGGACCAGCCTCCCACCCCACCGGGTGTCCCAGGGGGACCCACCATCAGCACTCGGGGCTGGGGACAAAGGGTCCAGACATGCCGTGGGGCAGGGGTGGCATCGGGTGGCATCCTGCTCCCCCTCCCCTGACATGGGGGTGAAGGGCAGGCACCTTCCCAGCGCCGGGGGGAGTGCACCCCGCCTTCAGCAGGTGACACGTGCGTGGTGCCCAGGTGCTGGGGCTGTCCCAGGGCAGCGTGAGTGACATGCTGTCGCGGCCCAAACCGTGGAGCAAGCTGACACAGAAGGGTCGGGAGCCCTTCATCCGCATGCAGCTCTGGCTGACGGACCAGCTGGGCCAGGGGATCAGCCAGCAGCCCACGCCCTCCCAGGGTAAGTGACATCACTGTCCCCGTGGTCCCCATGTGCCATCAGTGTCCCCACCATTTCTGTGTCCATCCCCCGCATACCGGTGAGTTTGTCCTGCTCCCACCCCGGCATTGGGAAGGGCTGTCCCTACCACCTCCAACACCAACACCCTGAGCCTGGGAAGCCCTTTTCATCCCCAGCCCTCTTCATTTAACACAAAAATAAAAGGAAAGCCGCATCAAAAATCTTGGGCTTTGTGCCTGATGTAAAGCAGTAACTGGATTTTTTTGTATTATATTAGTGGCATTTTCTCTCTTTAATTATTCCACCACCCCCCCCCACTTCGCCATGGCCACTGGAGAGGCTCGGCTGATATCCCCCTCTCCAGAGGGCGAATCCACAAGCGTCCCCCAAATGACCCTCCTGCTCCTGCCGGGTCCCTGCGCTGTCCCCTCCCGCCGTCCCCGCTGACCCCTCTGCCCCGGTGTCACACAGCCAGCCCGGCGGAGCCCCAGCCGTCCCCCTCGCCGCCCCCCAGCCCCACCGAGCACGAGAAGGGCTGCCAGGAGCCCCTCACCCTGGCTTTGGAGAGCAGCAAGGAAAACCAGCAGCCCGAGAGCCGCTCGACGCCTGCGCTGGGCGGGAAGACCTATCCCAACAGCCAGGGACCCGTGGGCATCCAGGAGATCGTCGCCATGTCCCCCGAGCTGGACACCTACTCCATCACCAAGAAGGTCAAGGAGGTCTTGACGGACAACAATTTAGGTGTGGACCCTCTCTCTACCCAGGTTTTTGGGAGCTGCTGGATCCGGCACCCCAATTCCTGTAGATTTAATCCCCCCGCCTCCAGATGTTTTCCTGTGGGTGCTCAGGGGAATTCCGGGAGGACGCTGGCTGGGAAATGGGGTGCAGCTGCTCTGCAGGAGGACTGCAGCGCCCGTCCCGCTGCTCTACCCCCTCTAACCACCTCTGCTTCTCCTCCGCCAGGCCAGCGGCTGTTTGGGGAGAGCATCCTGGGCCTGACGCAGGGCTCGGTGTCCGATCTCCTCTCCAGGCCCAAGCCGTGGCACAAGCTGAGCCTGAAGGGGAGGGAGCCCTTCGTCCGGATGCAGCTCTGGCTCAACGACCCCCACAACGTGGAGAAGCTGCGCGACATGAAGAAGCTGGAGAAGAAGGGTGAGGGATGGGGTGACACGGCCCCGCTGGGTGTGGGGTGCTGGGTGAGGGGGGTTCCCGGGCTGGGGGGCGAGCGGCGCCAGCTGGGTGTCCTCTCCTGCAGCCTACCTGAAGCGCCGGTACGGGCTGATGAGCGCCGGCTCGGACAGCGAGTCCCCCAGCGCCCGCTCCGAGTGCGCCAGCCCCGGCGCGCCACCGCAGGACCTCAGCCTGCTCCAGATCAAGAAGCCGCGGGTGGTGCTGGCGCCGGAGGAGAAGGAAGCCCTAAAGAAAGCCTACCAGCTGGAGCCATACCCCTCCCAGCAGACCATCGAGCTGCTCTCCTTCCAGCTCAACCTCAAGACCAACACCGTCATCAACTGGTTCCACAACTACAGGTATGGGCACTCACAGGCTTTGGGGGTCTGATGGTGCTGTGCCATGGAGAGGGTGCCACTGTTCCCCTTCCAGCCTTCCCAGTCACTCTTCCCTAGACGGGAGGTGCAGACCCACTGGAGGTCCCCAGGTGCACCCTGGGCTGGTGGGTGGTGTTGGCTACCTGAACCAAATCATGTTGAGCATCTAAAGAGGTTTCCATGCTCACGTCCACCTGCTCGCCCTGGAGCGGGAGCTCCACGATGGGGAAGGCAAAGCCTTATGGAGGCTGCTGGAGCACAGGATCCATCCCCACAGCAGCCCAGCCCTGGGGAGCAGCACAGGTTTCATCCCTGTAGTGGACACCTGTCCCATTTTTCTGGCTGGAGACATGTGGTGGCCGCAGCATGGGGCGATGTGTGGTTGTTGCCACCCCTCCATGGTTGTGTCCCGCAGGTCCCGGATGCGCCGGGAGATGCTGGTGGAGGGGGCGCAGGACAACGACACGGACCCTGAGCAGAGCGGTGGCACGGCCATCCCCGGGCGCCGGGCCCCGCACAGCCCCGATTCGGACGCCGAGGATCACAAACCCGTGTTGGTGGGGGGCGAGCCCCCCTGCGCCGCTGTGCCCGTGAAGGTGAAGGAGGAGCAGGGGGATCCGGGCGGCTGGAGCCGCCGGCGGGACTCACGCAGCCCGGCCGGAGCGGCCGAAGGGACCGGGCCGGCGGCTTCCTCGCCTGGCCTCACCGGCTCAGCCTCACCAGGACCGTCCTCTGCCGGGCCGGTCTCGCCGGCGCTTCCGCCGGCTGCCGGCCCCCGGCTCAGCACCAGCGTCCAGCGGCGCCACGAGAAGATGGCCAACCTCAACAACATCATCCACCGCCTGGAGCGGGCTGCCAACCGCGAGGAGGCCCTCGAGTGGGAGTTCTGAGCCCCCCCGCCGCCCCAAATATATCTATACACCCCCACACATATATATATATTTTGATAAACGCAGTGAGCACCGAGAGGTGACGAGCGGCCGGCGCCACAGAAGAGGAGCGCCCGTGGAAAAGGGGGGACCCCCCCCGCTATGAAGCCGCCTCCCCCCACCTCTGGCTTTGTTTTAAATGTGAAAAACTGGGAACAATTTTAGAAAAGAAAAACAAAAAAACAAAAAATATTTATAGACCTCTTTTAGATATTTTAATAAAAGGATACTTTGGAATTTATTAACAGCTTAAGCTGCTTTGATATTAAAGATAGCTATAAAATCAAGATGATGTAGCAGTCGTGTCATTAAATGTACACTGAAGTCTTGTAGTTTGCCACTGGATGAGATTAAAAACAAATAAACAAAAAAAAAAAACAACCCAAAAAAACTAACCCACAGAAAAGACTTTTTGAGCAAAGCCATCAAGAAGCACTATGAGACTGACCAAATTTAAGAAACTTTTGCAGTTTCCACCCCTGTCTGTAAGACACTGCGTCGCTTCTGCCCCAGCCAGAGACTGCGTCCTAGTCCCTGAAGACTCTAAAGCGACCCCCCGACGCCATCGAGTATGTATTTAGTTCTGGTGGTTTATGTTTTTGGAAGCCTTTGTAACACAGAATGTCCCGTGCGGTTGTGTATGTTGTAGAAATGTCTGCAATAGCCTTCTGGAACAAGATGGAGCATGGTCCCAACGCCGTCCCTCGCGCTTCCTCCAGCCGGCGGCCGGTGGCAGCTCCCACCCGGCGCGGTGCCGCTCGTGCCAGCTCCCAAAGGAAGAGAGAAAACGAGGCAAGAGCAAGAAAGCGACCTGAGCTTGGGATTTTGGGAGTGGGATGGGAAGATGTACCTGGGTGTGATGCTTGAGGATGGTACCAGCCCGCTGGGGATGGACATCCGTGGCATCCTGGTTCCCTGTCTGTTTGGGGAAGGAAAAGGTGGAGCCTCCGAGCTTTGCCCCTGTAAAAGCAGTGCTGGAGGTGAGAACCCAAAAATCCTGAGCCACCCACTCACAGACTGAGCCTCTCTTGGGGCTGAAGCACTTTTTTTAGGGAGAGAGCCCAGGCAGGAGCAGCGTCCCCTTCCCACAGCCGTGTCCCCGGATGGTGGCTGTCGGAGATGCCAGGATGAGCCCTGGGATGTCACATCAGGCTCCTGCCTGAATTGGGCAAGCTCAGCCCTGAGCTGGGCAAAGCACCACTGAGCTTTGGCTTTCCAGGGCTGATCCTGTGCAGAGGCAGGAGCTCAGTGGTGGCACCACCCCGGTGTGCTCCCTGTCACCTCCCTGACCCCAGCACCTCCAGCCGGCCTCTGCTAACGAAATGCCTTTAAACGCCGTGGAGTGTCCCACGCTGGGCTGCTCTGCCCTGCCCCTGCCCACACGGCATCAGCTGTCACCCACCACGGCCCGGGAGGGCTCCCTGCCAGGCTCCCAGGCTATGCATTGACTGATTTTCCACTGCAGACGTTTTTATCAGAATAGAAGGTATTTTTATACTCGGGTGGGAGTGGATGAGCAATGCTGGGCGAGGGCACGGCTCTCCTTGCCTGCCTCCCGTGCCCTGGCGAGCCCCAGGGTGCCCACGGCTGTTCTTTCCCTGCCACCACGCTGTGGAAGGTGGAGGTGTGACCACTGACTGCCTTCTCCGTTGTGTGCTAGAGGGAGCTTTAGTGGAATGGGATTTGAGGAAGCACTTAGGATAGTCCTGAGCACGGCAATCCTGTTGTATGAAAGCCAGCGGGACACACCGGTCACGTTTTTGTTAGGCTCATGTTCTGTACTTCAAAAGTTTCTATGAGATCGATGAACTTTGTTTAACAATTTTGGAAGGAACAAGTTCTGTAAAGAGCCACTAAATACAGAAGTTGGATATGACTCTGGCCTTGGGGTGTGTTTTGTTCTGAGGCGGTGGAATGGGAACTCCTCTCACACTCGCCCGGTGCCTGGTGTTGGCACCCTCGGAAGCCACAGCTTTGCTTTGGGGTTGTGGCAAGAGCTCTCGTTATCCCAATGACTGGAGGATAAAAAAGAGGGCGTTAAATGGGGTTAGTCCAGCTCAGGGTGTGATCCTGCCCCATGAAATTCCTGTGCTCATCCCTGCTGAAGGTTTGCTCCCGCCCCTGGGGTAGCTCAGCAACCTCCAAGGTGAGTTTCGACTGGGTTTATCATAAAATCATCATTCCATGGAATGGTTTGAGTTAAAAGAGACCTTAAGGATCATCTTATTCCAACCCCCTGCCATGGGCAGGGACATCTTCCACTAGACCAGGCTGCCCAAAGCCCCGTCCAGCCTGGCACCGTGCCCCAGCAAGCTCTTTTTGGGAGCCGACCATCGCTGGGCAAGTCGGCAGCTTCTGACACGAGGCAGGGCTGTTTGTGTCTGATGAATTAATAAATCCGTATGTTGCATATCTGTTTAAGCTTGTTTGTCAGCTAACACGTTGAGGAGGACTTATTTTTCATGGATATCCGAATGTCTGGAGAAGCTGGGCCAGCTGCCATGGAAACCAGAACCTTCCCCTGCAGCGAAGGACGGAGCCGCGTGAACCATCTGGGTGCTCTGGGTGCAGCTGCACCCCGGCTGCCCTTGGCACTGCTCCAAGTGCCAAATTCCACAGGGGGATGCCGTGCCTGCCCAGGAGCAGGCTCCACGCTCTGCAGGGCACTCGGTGAGCGGGTGACCCTGGCTGCCTTCGTGCCTCAGTTTCCCCAAGAAGTGATTGCCCAGCCCCTGCAAGGCCCCACGTAAAGAGAAGCTGGGGACATTCATGCAGGTGGGATGTGTGGGCAGGGACATGGGGACGTGCTGGCCACTTTCACAAGGGCAGGGTCCCTGTGTAGCACCAACACTGGCACCAGCAAGGGGACAGGTGTTTTGTCCTGGTTAAAATCCACCCCTGCCATGGGACCACCCTGGCACTGAGTGTCCTGATGTCCCCAGGGTGACAGCATCCCATCTCATCCCATCCCTGCAGGCAGATGTGGGGCTCTGCAAGACCCTGGCATTGACCATATCCCCCTCAGGTGACACAGTCCCTGACCAGCCCCACAGACACAGTGGGGACAGGAGGAGGACTAAAATAAAGTATTCCCACCTGGACCTCCCTCCCCAGCAGCTTAAAGGCACAAACAAGGACCATGGGTGGGAGGGAATTTCTGAAACAACTTTTATTGTAGAAAAATCTTGTGCCTGCCCCAAGGGAGCAAAGGGAGCTGGAGCCACCCAGCCCTAAGCCAGGGCACCCTGACTGTTCCCCCCTGCTTGGGGTGGGTCACCCCACCTCTGGGCCAGCAGCTTGAGTGTCTGTTGGGGAAATAAGAGAGAAACACAGGCATGAGACACGAGCTTTGCTCCGGTTTGGCACATGAATCATTCCTCACGCTCCGCTGCTGACACACACGTTCCCATTTGCCACCACGAACGATGCTTCCCCTTAGTGAGCTGGCACGGGGATGATGTGCTGTCCCAAAATATCCACCAGCAAGGCAGTGTCCGCAGCTGCTGCATTCCCCCCGGGGTCTGACGCCTCCCATATTTGCCATCCAGGCTGCAAGCAGCAATTGCTCCCTGTGTAATGCCCGGGGCTGGGTGTCACCCGCTCCCCGGGGCGTGCGGAGCTGCTGCTGATGTTAAGGAAGGGCTGCACTCACTGATATTTTCATTTCAAACCACATCCTGCTGGAGCAGAGGGATCTGGCAGAGCTCAGCCGACCTCAGCCTTGTGCCGGGCCGGGAGGGGAAGTCGGTAGCAGGGTGTCCACTGTGGAACACCCCCACAGGCACTCAGGCGGCCGAGATCCCATCAAAATCCTCCTCCAAAAGCTGTCAATGCGTGATCCCACTGCGAGAGCATCGAGAGGCCCCACCAGAGCCAGAGCAGCAGTCGAGGCCCAGGAGGCCTCAGCGAGCGAGTGGTTTGCAGTTTGCTGGTGCTGAGTGGAGCACCCCACACCCATGGGGGCACGGCTGGAGGGTGCACCCCTGTGGTGCCCGTTTCACCATCACAGAGCAGCCCTGGTGTCCCTTGGTGCCGAGCCCTCGTTGGCACCACCAGCAGGTGTCCATCACCACCTCGGCCAGGTCTGCACATCCCGGGGCGAGGAGGGGATGGGGCCAGCACCAAGGATGACCACCTTCACTGCCTCAGTTCCTGCTAGGCTCCCAGGGCTCTGCCACCGCTCAGGGCCGGGGCCCACGCTGCCTCTGCTGCCAGTCCTGCCGCAGCCGTGCCACCTCCCGGCTGTACTGCTCGTGGAG
>VZRO01001509.1:361788-437188 GCA_013397915.1 Daphoenositta chrysoptera | reverse complement strand
CACCCTCAACAGCCAACTATTCTCACGTGTTGTCACTCCCAGGCCCCCTCCGGGTCGGACACCTGGGGCGGACACTGCCTCAGTGGGGGATGGCAGAGATCACCTGAAACCCATCACATCCCAGCTTGGGAAATGCAAATGAGCCACTTCCAAACCGTCCCACCCATCCTGAAAGCAGAATGGATCAGAACAGAGGAATTAAAGAGGGAAGGACGGCTGGGAGCCAGTGAGGGGTTTTACAGGAGAAGAAAGCAGCAATGGTTAAAAGCTGAGGGCAGTGCAGAGCGGAAGGGAAGCAGCAGCGCCTGAGTGAGTGAGTGTGTGTTTAAGAGCATCTGCGCAGCTCCGCATACACAAACAAAAAAAAAAAAAAAAAAGCAGAAGTCGGGGGTTGTGAATTAGCAGTTGGGGACTGAGAAAATCCATACAGGAAGCAAAACAAAAGAGAAATCTCAGGCCACTGGGGCTGAGGACGCTGAGAGGGCGCTTCTGACATAGATGAAGTTGATAAAGAAAAGTGCGATCGCTGGGAGCTGGGACAGCCGCCCGCGGGAAGGGGGGCAGGCACCCGGATCCGCCGGCCGCTCCTGCGTTCTCAGGAAAAGAGCCAGAAGGTGCAATTATGCATAAAGCAACGGCAGGAGGAATTAAAAAGCAGATTTTAAGGTAAGATTTTTATCATGGCAGCTGCTCCCAGCCACTTCCCTGTGGGGTTTGGGAAGGGCTGGTTGGATGCAGAGTCACCTGGATCCCTGGAGCAGGCAATGCCCCAAGGGACTGTGGGGTTATGGCTCGGATCTGATCCGGGGGGGTTGCTGAGGCTGGCGGAGGGCAGCAGGGCTGCGTCCAAACCGGCTGTGGTCCAGGGCTGGCACAGCACCCGCAGGGGGTTTGCATTTCATTCTTTTCTTCGCTGGAAGATGGATTGGGAATGGATGGGGTGAACAACTGAGGTGTATTTAAAGCACCACTGAGGACGGACCCCACTGGGGGTGACACACAGATGTTGTTCACAAACAGCTCAGTGTGTCTCAGTCCACTCTCCAAGGGCAAATTCCTGCAGCTTCAACCTTCCCAACACCCACAAATCCATTCTGTGGTGTCTGTAAAATCCCAGCTGCCACATCCCTGGATTTCCTTGGCTTGGCGTGCTGGGTGGGCACCACCACAGCTGCTCTGCCATGACTTTTGCCTGCCCGGTGTGAGTGGCCTCTGCTTGGGGATCCGTCCCTCTGTCCCTGGCACTGCTGCCATTCCGGACAAGGCTTCCTAGGAGCTCCTGGCACAACCAGTAACACGAGTGGGAGATGTCAACGGGCCAGACGTGACGGTGCAGACCACAGCCCAGCCCTTTACTGGAAAAAGGTGCAGTGGAAGTTTATTTTCCCTCTATTTCCCATGGCAGAGTGGGCGGCTGCAGCTCTGCCGTGGGGCCCCTGCTCCCCTGGGACGAGACGGCAGCAGGATGGCACCAGGATGGCTGAGCCTGACCCGTGTCCACCCACACCAGTCCCCAGTCCTGCTTGGCACCAAAGGGACGCTGTGACCGCTCTGTCACGGCTGGAGCTCTCGCCCAGCGTGTGGGACAACTGTGGGCCCTGTGTCCTGATCCCTTCCGGCTGGACGTGGGCAGCAGCCTGTGGTGCCTTTTGCCACAGGACAATTTGGAAAATTAAGAGAAATGGGGTTTGAAATGGCATCTGGCCCACTGCTGCCACCGCAGAGGTCCCTTGGGTCCCAGCCCGCGGAGCTGGGGAAGACGCGGCCAAGCAGGAACAGGAAAGCGCAGCGTTTTCCTCCCGAGCCTCCAAGAGACCCCACGCTCGGGCTCCCTCCCGACTCCCGTGGGGCTGGGACCGGGGCGGACACCCCCAAATCCACGGAGAAAACATTCTCGAAGTCATAAAAATTATATATATGTGAAAGGTAGAAATAAACCCACCCCGGGAGCGCGGCCGGGCTGTTTGTGCCGCTGCCTCCGCGGGCGCGGATGCGATAAGATAAAGGCAGAGGCGGGGAGGGGCGGCGCGGAGCTGCGCGGAGCGGGGCGCACCCGCGGAGCCGCCGGCGGGGCCCGGACGGACGGACGGACAGACAGACTCACACATACACGCGCACACACAGGGACAGTCACACGAGCGGACGGACAGACGGGCGGGCGGGCGGACGGGACGGCCCCTCCGCTCCGCCCCCGGTCGCGCCGCTCCGCTTTACATAACCCGGCCGGGGCCGGGGTCCGCGCCTCCGCCCGGCGGAAATGCGGAGCCGCCTGCCCCGGTTTCCTGCCTGAGCCGAGCCGAGCTGTGCCGAGCCGTGCGCCCCGTCCCGCCCGCCCCGTCCCGGGCGCTCCGCCGCTCCATCATGGGCGAGCGGCAGCCGGACGCCTTCTCCTGCAGGTAACCGCGGGCGCTCCGCGGCACCGGGACGGGCTGGGCTGGGCTGGGCTGCACCGGGACGGGCTGGGCTGCACCGGGACGGGACGGGACGGGCGGCCCCGGGAAGCGGCCGCTGCAAAGCGAAAGTAGCGGCGGAAGGAAGCAGCGAGGCGGCCGCTCCTCTTGTGCAGCCCCCGGAGCTTCCCCGGGAGCCCCGGGCTGGATTCTCTCAGCCGGGGAGCTCCGGTGCCCCCGTTCCGGGGTCGTGAGCCCCTTCCTCTGTCAGTCTCCAGCCCTCGGACAGCAGTCCCTTCCCCTTCACCCCATTTCTGTGCGGCACAGCACTTTCCTCGGCCTTTATTTTTTCCCTGCCCTTTCCTCGGGCTGCCTCTTTCCAGGGACTGTGCTCGCCCTCGGGGACCCTTGGTCTCTCAGCTCCCGTTTTCCCCCTGGGCACTCCCTGTTCCAGGGGGTCTGTTCCCCCATCCTGAGGACCCCCATCCTTCTAGCACCACAGTACCCCAGAGAACCTCCTCTTCTGGGACCCCCTGGACGTCCCCCATTTCCCAGCATCCTTGTTTTGGAGTTCCCAGAGCCGGGGGTGCAGCATGCAGGGAACCAGCCCTGCCCCTCTCCTCTGCCTCCCCCTGGGCCCCTGCAGCCCCTGCCATGGGGGTGACCCCCTCGGGGTTCCCGTGGGGCGATGCCCACCTGCCCCATGCTGTGGGGTCCTGCTCTGCCCAAGGGGGCCGTGCCTTGCCTCTGCCCCCGCGCCACCTGGAGCCTGCCAAGCGGCTCCTCCGACTCTGCTCCCTGCAGACTTTTTTGGCTCCCTGGCTTGGCAGGGACTCGGAGCACGAGGCCGATGCACCAGCGGTCAGCATCCCCGTGGCCTTCCCATGCCCTGCCAGCGTGCCCAGTCCTGCCCGTGCCAAACCCCATCAGGGTCACCCGCAGAGAGCCCGGACCCGCTGGCTCCTGGCGGTGACACGGTCATTGCAGCCCTGGCTGGGATTTACTGTCAAGGAAACCGGGATGAGTTGTTGAGCTGCGATTTCGGTATTGTAAATTGATTCAAGATGTGCTGGAGTTGTGGGCTGGTGGCCTAGGGACTTTTTGGGGCTGCAGCCAGAGGAAGAGGTGGCTGGTGCGGGGGCCTGGCGCTGCCAGCTCCTGCATGTCCTCTCTGCACTTGGATTTGCTGGCAGGAAACGGGATTGGAGTTTAAAGGCCTATGGAATTAACGGCAGGTTTTACTTCGACTTGTTTGGGACCAGAACAATGCTTTGGATTTATTTTTAACTTGTTTTGGGGCAGGAGAGCCTCATCCCTGTGCATTCTCCCCTCCCCAAAGCTTCTTCTGTTTTCTCGTTTACCTTTATGTATTATTTACCTCTGGTAAGACCTGGTTTGGTTTCACCAGAGCCCACAGGGCTGCGGGTCTGCCAGCACCCTGTGTCCCGCTGGAGAGATTGGGGTGAGAGTGCCAGTGGCTTTTGAGGGATCTTCCATCCTCCGCCAGAGCAAATCCTCTCCACCCACACACCCGTGGGACTGACGGACACCGTGAAGGTGTCGGGACAAATCCCAGCGGGTGACACAAAGTGAAAGTGCAAGCGCTCATCGCTGGTGGGGTTTGTGGTGCTGGCGGCGCTGCCGCGGCTTGGCAAGGAGAAAGGGCCAAATCCCGCAATCCCTGGGGGACTGCTGTGGAGAGCCTGGAGAACCAGGCTGGCTGGGGGCTGAGCTGCCGGCTGCTCCCTGCTGTCCCCAGGGACCCCCAGCCAGCCGCTCCCCCGGGAGCGCTCCCCGCACCCGGTTTCTCCCACGCCTACACCGCAGCGATTCATTTCGTACAACAAAACAAGCCCTGTCGAAAGAGGCCACCCCGCTGCCGGGCTTTTCCCCGCAGGCGGTGGGTGTAGGAGAGTGTGATGGTGCAAACCGGGCTGCGAGGTGCCAGACGCCACGGTGTGGAAGCAGGCAGAGGGTTTCTGGGGAGCTGGGCTGGCCGCAGCTGCTTGTCCTGGAGAGCTGCTGTGGGCCGGGCCAGCGTGGAGCTTGGATTTGACCTGAGATGAGTTTGGGTTGTCTCCATCGTGTCTGTCCTGTTGGAGGGGTCAGGGGAAGACAACCAGGTGAATTTCCCTCGGATTTGAAGTGCTGTAACATCTCCCACATCCCCAGAGGTCTGTGGTGCTGCTCAGCCCACACAGAGCTGTCGATTAAGGCCAGTTTGGGTCTTTAATACAGAAAGTTTTGTGGTGCCAGGAGGTGAAACGAGAGGGGTGTTTATGTCCTGTGAGAAAACAGAGGAAGGAGGGCAAAACCTGCCTTCCCTCACTGGCTTTTAAAATGATTCCCTACAGCCAGTATGGATGTATGGATTGGGGGATCTCACTGTCCTGCTCCTTTCTTGCTTTTTAACTTGCTGCTTTGGTTCAGCCAAAAAAGAGAGGGGGAAGCTCCCGAGATCCTCCAGCTTGTGTGGAAACAGCCAGAGGGTCACAGGGAGTGATGGTGCTGTGCCATCACCCTCTGGGAGACCCAGAGAACTCTCACCAGCACGGGGAGCTGCTCCAGAGGGAGGAGCAGGACAGTGCTGGGCAGTTTCTGCTGCGGATTGTGCTGGCACAAACGGCCTTGGCTGTTTTATAGTGACGCTGTAAACATGTGGGTGCATCCCACATCCCGAGGCTGCAGCCAGACCCTTTCCCCACCTCTCCCCCTGCACCAACCCCTCCTGCCTCCCCGAGTGGCAGCATCTCCATGCCCTCCCCCAAAAGGCTGCAGCACCCTGCTTATCCCCCTCAATCCAGGGGTGCATCCAGATGTTCCCCCAGCATCCGCCATCTCCAGGGGCTTGGGATGCAGAGAGGGGCTGCACCATCCCCATCCTGGGGGGATGCTCTGCACCACCCAGCCCTTGCAAGCCCACCTGTGGCTGGCTGGATCCCCCAGGGGCCTGCATCCCCCTGAGCCCCCCCCAGGGGCCTGCATCCCCCCGAACCCGCCGTGCCGGATGCTCTGCCATTGAAAAGTGCCGTTCATTGTAACCCAGCCTTTTATAGCCGCCTCGGAGCGGCTGCGGGGCCATGCCAAGAAAGGCTGCAGCCGGCTCAGAATAGCTCTTTTCATGGAGGACATCCTGGGAAGGAACAATGTTCCCGCTCTTGGGATTGTGGGAACTTTGTGTTTCTGCCACTCGGGAAGCGGGGAGCTGCCGGGCTGGCCAGGGCGTCTCCCAGCCCCTCGCTTCGCCCTCTCCTGAAAATAGTCCTTGGGATGAGTTTTGAATAGTCCCGTGCTTATAAAGGGAGCTGCAAATGCCTCCAGACACTTCTCCTCCGGCTGGGAACAGTTATTTCTGGGAGAGCCGGAGTATCAATCACATTTCCTATTCACGTTGCGGGCGTGCATTTATTTTCCTGGCGTGGAGCTGGTGGCGAGTGGGGCCGGTTTCATTTTCGGGTGGTGGTGCCGCACATGCTCCGGGGCTGCCAGCACAGAGTATGTGAGCAGGGCTGGGCACAGGGCACCGGGCACAGCCACGTGGGCTCTGCTCCCTCACAGCTCCCTCGAGGCCGGATTTGCGGCGCTGGGTGCTGGAGGGTGCCCTTCCCGCGTGGCCACAGCCCCTGGATGGCTGTTCTGTGGTGGGAAGGTGGTGAGTTGGATCCGGCAGCTCCTCCGTGGCGAAGCCAGCTGGCTCTGAATGCTCATCCTCCGGGAGCGGGTGGCAGGATTGCGGCGCTGGCTCCCGGCACTGCCCTGGCACTGCTTGGTGCTGCCGGCTCCTCTGGCTGCAGTTAAACAACAAATGCATTTACTGGGACAAATAACCCATTGGCGGATCCAGGCGCGGATTCCCGTCCCGGTCGGTGCTGGCAGCGCCGCTGCAGCAACGCTCAGGTTGGGCAAGAGTTTAAGGGAAGCTCCCGGGGGTGGCTGGGCTGCAGGGCTGGATCCTGCACAAGCCCCAGCTCGCTGTCCCAGCCCGCATCAAAGCCACCGCGGCCGGTCCGTCCCGTCCCGCTCTTCCTCGAGCTCCTGGCCCAGCACCCCAAAACAATCCCAGCCCCCCAAAACAGCCTCAGCACCCACAAACAGCCCCGAGGTGGGGCGGGCTGGGTGATGTACAGCTCTTCCAGCAGCTGGCAGGGATGGAAGCCCCCCATCCCAACTAGTCCGTGGTGTCTCCAAGGATGGGCTGGATTCTCCATTAGGAGCAAATTAAAGCAGTCGGTTTTCACAAGAAGTACTTCATCCGACCTGCAGGATGGCCAGGAGCTCCTCACGGGAACACATGAGGAATAAGATGTAAATTCTGCCTTAAAGCAGCTGGATTCCGGCATTGTGGAGCACAACAGGCTGGAGCAGGGAGAAGCTCACCGGGCAGCAGGAACTCGCATCCCTGTAGATGTTGCTACTGGAACCTGGGGCTGAGCAGAGGAGCGGGAGGCTGCTGTGGTAACTCCAGCATGGATTCATCCAGGATAGCTCTTTCCACGTGGGAAGTGCGCCAGGCAGAAGCAGTGAGGTCGGCATTGTGCCAGTGCTGGGAGGAGGAAGCGCTGGGGAGTATTTCCCATCGTCGGCTTGGAAAATCACGTTTCCACTGGAGACGGCCTTCGGCTGCTTCCCACCGCGTCGCTCAGACGAAGCCCGGCTTTTCCCGCGCCACAAACCTCTCCCGAAGCTGGCGCGAAGCGAGCCTGGAATCTTGGAAGGCGAATTCCCTGCCCTGGGAATCTCCCACCTGCCTGAGGAGCCATTCGCACGAGTGCCTCGCTTCCCTCCGCGTCTTGCGGGAGCATCCCGCTGAGCGTGCCGGCGGCGTGGGCGGTGCGGCGGCGATTCCCGGGTGCCGGGAGGAAGCGGGAGCGCGGGGAGGATGCTGAGTCACGGGCGGGCTGGCGGCGCTGATAGACGGGGCCCTGCCGGGGGATTCGGCCGGGCTGCGGCGGGAGCGCGCCCTGCTCTGCCGGGACACCGCACGGCCCCGAGCCTTGGGCGGCTCTTCTGAGAAGGCGAGGCTGGCGGGGGGCAGATAACATCTCCCCTCGCCTGCAGCCTTCGCGGGACGTGCTCGGCAGGGCAGCGGGTGGGCAGAGATAGAGCCCCGCTTCCCGGCGTTATCGCCGCCCCGGCTGCAAACACGATCCCCTGTGCCCGCGCGTTCCTCGTCGCCCGCTGGCTTCCTCCTGGCCCCTCAGGGTTGTTTTTTTTTTAATTTTTCCTCCCCTGACAAATGCAATCCGCTTTTCCTCCCCTCCCAGCAGCCGGGGTGCTGCTGCCGGAGTTTCGGGGAGGCGGCGGTGCCCGTGCCGGCGCGGCAGGATCCGGGTGGGTTGGCCGATGTTTCCTTCCTGAGCGGAGTGCACGGCCCCGATAAGTGCCCCGGGTGAGCACGAGGTTCGCTGGCGAGCAGCGGGGCCGGGCCTGGGGAGCACCCCTGCCGGCACAGCCGGGCACGCCGGGCCGGCTGCACGGCGGCCACGGTGCCGCCAGATTGGCCTCGCAGCCAAATCTGCTGGGGGCAGAGATACGGTGTGGTTTGCCAGAGCCCCGGCCGCTCCCCGGTCCCGCAGGCAGCGGAGCATCCCCCGGGGAACGCGCGCTCACCCCGGGCAGTGCCGGCGGCGTGGCCGCCTCTTCCCCGGGCCGCCGGGGCCGGGAGGATCTGGCAGCGAGGCAGCTCCATCCCTGGATTTCTGCAGCTTTTCACGTTGTTTCCTCCCCTCCCGCCCCCGTTCCAGTTTTATCAGCTCCGTTGAAATAGGTCCCTGGAGGGAAACCCATCGGCGCTGCGGAGCCTTGGCAGGAGGCGGGCGGATGTGGCCGGGCCGGGCGTCCCCGCGGGCGGCGGGCAGCTGCAGGCAGCTGTGCTGGCAGGAAGCCGCGCAGACGGCCCGCTCCCCACCGCGCAGGTGGGGAAACTGAGGCACGGCCCTGCCAGGTGGGGCTGGGCGTGTAAGGAGCTGCGGCAGGGCTGGGGGGCTCGGGGTCCCGCCTGGCCACTGCTGGTGGCCACGCTGGTTGGTGACATGGCCGCGCTGCTCCCTGGGAAGTGGCTGGACTTTTCCAGTGTGTCCATGGGAATGAGGCAGCTCTGAGTGCGACCCAGCTGACCGCAGCGTTCCCCGGGCTGCTGCCCTGTGCATACACGTTCCGAGTGGGGTACGGCCACGCCAGCCAGGGGCTGCCGGGGCGGGGGACACACGGGGACACCGGGGCTGCCCTCACCACCCGTGTGCTCTGTCTTGCAGCGCGGCCGCCTCGCTGGAGCCTCGGCAATGAATGGGCACTCGCTGCCGGCCGGCACGCCAGCGCATCCCCGGGGCTGGCATGAGTTCTGCGAGCTGCACGCCATCAGCACCGCCAAGGAGCTGGCGCGGCACTACCTGCGCTTCGCCACCGAGCACCCGCACCATGACCTCCTGGCCGCCGAGAACTTCTCGGTGCAGTTCACCGACCTCTTCCAGCAGTACTTCTGCCACGAGGTGAAGGAGGGCATCGCCATGAACCAGCTCCGCATCCTGCCCGCCGGCCCGGCGCGGGATTACCGGGACACGCACCGGCGCCACACCGACGCTTCCCTGGGCACGGTGGCCACCAAAGCCGAGGCCGAGCCCGGCGCCCGCCCCGAGCAGCCCGGCCGAGCCCCCGAGGCTGCTCCCTCTGGGCTGCGCAAGTCCTGGAGCTCGGAGGAGCTGGCGGGGCCGGCGCGGAGGCCCTTCTCGCTCAGCCAGCTGCGCAGGAGCTGGCGCAGCCTCTTCCGACGCCGCTCCTCGGACGCGCTGCCCGGGGATGGCGATGGGGAGGCGGCGGAGGCGGCTCTCAGGCCGGGACTGGGGAAGCGCATCCTGCCGTGGGGGCTGGCGCGGGAGCAGCCCCCCGAGGGGCGCAAGGAGGGGCTCCTCAAGTACGGGCTGCTGGATGAGAACTCCCTGGACAGCGGGACGCGCTGGCAGCGCTGCCGCCTGGTGCTGCGGCGAGCGGGGCCGCCCGACAGCGAGGAGTTTGTGCTGGAGCTCTTCGACCCGCCCAAGGTAAGGAGCTGCTGCATCTTGCCTGTTCCAGCCGGCGATTCTGCGGGTCCCTTGTTTGGGGACCATGCCCGGATGCCAGAGCATCCTGCAGGGAGCAGCAAGGCCATGCTGCATCCAGCACCACGAGGGTTTCTCACCGTGAGGGACCCGGGTGGGTTTGCTCTGCCGCTGCTCTCCCTCTGCTGCAGCCAAACGAGGCTGGGCCTTGGTTATTTAATACCTTTATTTAATACAGAGCCACCCCTGCGGGGTCACGTTTGGGGAGTGAGAGATGCAGAGACCAAGGTGTGCTATTGCTGCAGTCGGGCAATAAATGTCATTGCATTTCTCCCTGCTGGGACCCCAGAACTGGGTTTTCCAGCTGGAAGCAGAGCTCCTGCCTTCCAAGCTGAGGATGGAGGCTGGTGGCCTCCATCCCACTCATCCCAGCCTCATGGACCCATCCCAGCAAGGTGAGGGGGCACCCAGTCTGATGAACCCCAAATTCACCCTTGTGCTGTGGCTTCAGCTGTCTGAGCATCTGCTCGCCTGGGCAAGCTGGGAGAGGAAAGGGAAAATAGGAATTAGGCTCTGTGCCTTTCTCTGCTCCCACTGGGGCCTGTAGTTTTACTTTTTGTGAGGAGTTTTGTGACTGGAAGTTCAGCTCCCAGCTGCTCCAGGGAGCTCCCGTGGTGCTGGGACGTGGCTGGAGCGGAGATGATGTGGGATGTGAGGGAGTGGGGGGAGCTGGGGTGTTTAATCTCTGAAAAGACAGTTCCTCCACATGGCAGGCCTTGCACAGGCACCATGGGATGAATTTTCTATTTCTTTTTCCTTTTTTTTTTTCTCTGTGCTCGTTTAACTTTGATGACAAACTTGTGCTTTGGAAGGAGGAAACCTCCGGTAGAGCTGGAGCCTTGTCCCTGCCTTCAGGGCAGCAGGGTCAGGGAGCAGCTGGCTGAATTCCTGCTATTTCCGTCAAATGACTCCAATATTAAATATTTGAAAAAAGAAACAACATCAAAATTGTAACATCTGAAAGTAAAAGCTGGTTTTGCTCCGCCGTGTCAAGGGTTGCAGTTGTTTGTCCCCGTGGGAGTGTGTGTCCCCATCCCGGGGCACAGGGAGGTCACAGGCGCTCTGGGGCACTTGGAGGGTGCTCCAGCAGCTGGATAGCACTGCCTTTTTCCCCTCCCTCATCCCTTTTCTCCCCCTTTTCTCCCTTTTCCCCCACTTTTTCTTTATCTTTTTTTATCCCTTTTTCTTTTTTTCTCCTTTTTCTCTTTTCTTCTCCCTTTTCATTTTTTTCACTTCCCCTTTTCTTTTTTTAATTCCCCCTTCTATTTTTTCCTGCCCCCATATTTTTCTCCCTATCCCCCCCCCTTTTTTCCTCTCCTCCCTTTTTCATTATTCGTTTCTCCCCCTTGGGAAGCAAGCCCAGCACATTCTTCCTCTCCCCACATTCCCTGCCCAGCTTTGACCCAGGGGCAGGAGGTATTTCCAACAAGACACTGACCAAGTCCCCCCAGTGCTCTGAGCTTTATTCCCTGCAGTCCCCATGGGATGGAGATTTCCTGGTGCTCCCCATCTCCACCAGGTCCCCGGAGCCCCGAGCTGGGGGTTTCTCAGCCAGGGCTGCGGAAGTGGGGGATGTTCCTTGTTGGATTTTGCAAGTCTCTGGATTAAATTGCTTCCTGTGCAAATATTCTCAGGGCGGCTCCTTCCTTTCCAGTTCTCTGGGCCGGGGCCAGCTCCTGTCTCCTTTACAGCACAATCAATCCAGACCCTTTCCCAGTGCCTGCAGTTGAATTCCGGGGGCGGTGGAAAGTCCCCCCACGGTGCTGGTGGCTCCCACTCCCCAAACCCAGCACGGGGGCAAACCACAGAGCAGTGAGAACAGAGCAGTTTGTTGGGGGGTTATTTTCCTTTAAAATAACTAAATAACAACCAACAACCCCCCGGGAATGGCTGTGAGGAGCCCCCTCTCCTCCCTCCTCCTGCCCTGGGATGCTCCCGGGGCTTTGCCACTGCCTTTTCCCCATCTTGTGGGTCTGTTCCTGATTTGAGGATGCCGTTGATCACCATAGAAAATTGGTGGTTTTAACTAAGCAATTGTAAAACCAATTCTTGGGATTTTCAAACCTCAGCTGATCTCTGCACTGAGGTTGGTCACCCTCAGGGTCTTCCTGGAAGTACCCTTCCCCCTTCCTCTCTTCCTTCTCCCTTCCTCCTCTTCCTTCCCCCTTTCTCCCCTTCCTTCCCCCCCTTCCTTCCCCCTTCCTCCTCTTCCTTCCCCTTTCCTCCTCTTCCTTCCCTCTTCCTCCTCTTTCTCCCCCCTTCCCCCTTTCCCCCCTGTAAATAACAGGATGCAATTGAAATTTCAGCTCAGCCTCAGGGCTTTACAGCATCAAGCCAAGCCCCCAGACACCCATCCCCTTGGAATGACCTTGGAAAAGGCAGGTGTGTGAGGAAAGGAGGGGGATCCTGCTGCTTTTGGCAGCTTTTATCTCATTTCCCCCCCTTTCTCCTGGTGCTCCAATGGGGCCTCTGAGCTTAATCCCCTAACGTGCCTGGCATCAAAGGGAGTGGGGGCTTTGAAGAGCCCTGATCCCATTTACTGCTTGGGTGGCTGTGCTGGGTGAAGGGGTCAGGGGGCTGTGCTGGAGAATCCGACGATCCCTAAGGCACTGCCTGGAGTGGGCATCCCCTGCCCGGGCGTGTGCCAGGGCAGATGAGGATTTTGGGAGAGGGAGCAGCTCCCCTTCAGGTACTCACAGCCACAGCTGGCTTGGTTTTGGCATCGCTCCCTCCTCCCTCGAGCACTGGAGAAATGAGGTTGCAAAGGAGGGATTTGGAGATGCTGGGATCTGGAGCTCTCCTGGGAGAGGGTCACGGCCTGGCTGCAGGGCACAGCAGTGGGGGGCACCTGGATCCCACCCTGGGGACATTCTGGAGGGTGCTGGGGTGTGAAGAGTGAGGTGATGATGCTCTGTGGAAGAGGAGCTGGAGCAGAAGGATATTGAGATACCTGTACTGCTTGTATATATGGGTGTATATATATCTATATCTATCTATCTAAATATATATATATATATATCTGTGCCACAGGAAAACCCAGGGCATGGTCCTGGAATTGCAGCCCAGCTGGATTCTCTGCTGTCCATTATGAGGGTGATGCTCACCAGCCCTCCCCGATTTCCTTGGAGGCATTAAGGGCTTCCTCCTCTCCCACACCATTTAATCCCATATAACCTTTAGGACTGGGTACCTCTGAGGTCTCTCCACCTTCATAAATTGAAACCAAAGCTGGCAAACCCAGATTTGTCTGCCTTGGGGCCGCCCTGTTCCTCAGCTGAGCCCCAGCCCCAAATACCTCTTACATGGCCAAATCCCAAACTCCGTGAAAACCGTGATTCGCAGCGGAAATGTCCCGAGCTGTTTCTGTTGACCAGATGTTTTTACAGGAAGGGGAAGGGAAATGGGATTTGCATTTGTGCTGCTTTCTTTATGGCGTTTTAATGAAATCCAGTGCATCCCGTAAATTGATGGCACGCCGGGACTGGCCGGGAAGACTCTTCCGGAGAAAGCCCTTGGAGCCTCTGCCACGGCTCAAAGTCTTTGCTGCAGCCACGGGAGGAGCAGTATTTTTATCTCTGCACAGCGTGAGACTGCTTTGGCTTCCTTTTTCTTTTTCTCTTTTTTTTTCAATTTTTTTTTTCTTTTTTTACCCCTTTCACCTGAATCTGGTTTCTGAGAACTGCCACCTCCTGAGCCAGCAGGTTCCTGTCCCCCGTTTTTGGGGCTTGGGGCTGTGGGTGGCAGCTGGTCTGGCATGGGATGGGGCACATCCCAGTGTTTTGGTCCCCATTCCCTACCCCTGCTCCTCCTGGAGCTGCTCAAACGTGGCCTGAGTGACTCAGCCAAGGATGAATGGAGGGGTTCTGGTGGAAGGGGAGCTTTACTCCCCTGCAACACCATGAGAAGAGTTTTCCCAGTGATGGGAAGCATCTCAGTGTCCCATCATCCCATCCCTGGGCCAGGAAAGAGCGTGTTTGTGTCAATCTGCATCCCCAGGGACCACATCCCTCTCCTGGCATCCTTTTCCTGGCATTCCTAGGGACTTCATCCCTCTCTCAGTATCCTTCTCCCTGTATCCTCAGGGACTTCATCCATCTCCTGATATCCTTCTTCTGGCATTCCCAGGGGATGCATCCCTCTCTTAGCATCTCCAGGGGCTGCATCTTTTCCTGATGCAGCTGGAGATGTCCCCGCTCATTGCAGGGGGTTGGACTAAGTTGACTTTTCAGGATCCTTTCCAGCCCAAAGTGTTCTGTGATTCTGTGATCCCTCTCCAAACCTCCTGCTCCCAGCATCCCTCTCCTGGCATTCCCAGGGACTGCATCCCTTTTTTTGGCATTTCCAGGGGCTTCATCCTGATCTAGTTGATGTCCCTGCTCATTGCAGAGGGACTGGACTGGGTGGCCTTTGAAGCTCCTTTCTAATCCATATGATTCTGTGATTATTCTGTGGTCCTGCTCCCAGCATCCTCAAGGATCGCATCCCTCTCCTGGCAACCCCAAGGACCACAGAGCCAGGAGCTGGGAAAACTGCTGTGACAACGAGCCGGAGGGCTCTGGGTGTGCTGCAAATCCCTCGGGAGAGGCGAAACCTCCCCCGAAGGCACCCGGAGCTGCCCCAAAACCCTCGGGCAGCCGCTCCCCGGCGCCGCGCTCTCGGCACTCGCTGTTCTTCGAAGGCACCGGGGGCTGGGCGGCCTCAGGGCTTTGTGAGATTTTGGTGGTGACTTTTGCTCTCTTCCTCCTCCCCCCTCCCCGCTCTGTTTTTGGGTATCGCGGGGCGAGGGTGCACAGCGGAGTGGGGGGGAGGGCGAGGAAACAAAGGTTATTTGTCATTTATTAACCACAACTTTTTCCATCCTTGGTCATGCACGGAAAAAACACTTTTAGCAGCGTAACCACAGCCCCGGCGTTAATTGCTGAAGAGCGGAGTTTCCTATTTTGGAAACTGTTGCTGGGATGGGGCCTGGGTGCGAGGTGAAGGGTGCAGGATGGACCCCAACCTGTGTTTCACTGAACTCTGGGGTGGTGGGGTCGGAAGGATTCCGTCCTTTTAACCCCATCCTTTGAAATCCGCCCTTCCCGAGGGTGCTGTGCCCCCCCTGCTTATCGGGGCGTCCCTCGCGGGGATGCTGCAGAGCTGCTCGGGGTGGGAAGCGCCACGTGCCGGCTGAGAAGTGAGCAAAAAATGGAGAGGTTGAGCAAACAAGCAGGAAAAGGGACTGGGAAAGTGCTCAGGGAATGCTCTGCTTCCCCCACAAAGCCTCCCACAGCTGGGGTGAGAAGTGCTGTGGGTGCTGCTGGGCGCTGGGTCCCCGCAGCCGATGTGAGATGCCTAGTGGGGTTTTTTTTGGGTGGTTGCCTCTCTTTTTTTCCCCTTTTTCTTCTTTTTTTTTCTCTTTTCACGGCCCAGGATGTGGTTGTTTCGAGGCTGAGAGCTGCTTCTTTCAAAGGTAAATATTTATGAGAGCCTGCGCAGGCAGCGCGGGGTCTGGAAGGATTCAAGGATTCATCCCAGCCGTGGTGGGGGCTCAGCTGGACTGGACCCTGCTCCTTCCCTCCAAGTCCCAATTCCAATGTCTGTGATGGGCTCTGTGATGCTCAATGTCATTTTGGGATTATTCAAAAACAAACATTTTGGGCAAACTCCCTTCCTCTAGCCAGGCACAGCCCCGGGCAAGGGGCAGGAATGGAAATACCCATCCAGTGGGATTGAATGCTCCCTCATGGGGTTTTGAACCTTTTCCATCATCCTGGGTGATGCAAAACCTCGGGATGATAGAAAATCCCAGGACATCCCAGGGACTGTGGGGAGCCTGCAGGGTCCGTGCTGGACCCCCCCATCCTTCTGGGGCCGAGGTTTGGGGTGACTCAGTCCTGGCTGCAGCAGCTCCCACTTGCACGCAGACACCTTGTTTACTTTCCATGCTCGTTATTTATTCCAGGAAATTATTAAGGCAGCCCACGCTGGAACTGAATTTGGCATAAAATAAATTAAAAAAAAAAAAAATCAAGGGGCTGATGAATGCTGGCTGTTTACAAATCCTGTTTATAGCCCCCATCCCCCTCAGCCCTGCTGTGAGCCACTGGGCTCACTGGTTTGGGGGGGCTTTGCAGGGTTTTGGGGTCTTTGCAGGGTTTTTGGGGGCTTTGCAGCGGTTTGGGGAGTTTGCGAATGTCGTATCCACGCAGAGCAGGGAGGTTTATCAATGCACAAAGAGGATCCACCAGCTCCAGGGATGGGTGGGGGTTCCAGGCAGGAACCCCCAAATCCCACGCCACAGGCTCACCCGGCGGCTCTCGGGGCGTTGTTTTGCAGCACCCCAGTTTAACAGAGCAGGAAATCGGGGCTCAGGGGGCGATGGCTCCGGGCTGTGCTCTCTCCCATCGCCGTTCGCCGGCGCTCGGCAGCCGCCCGGGATGGGAACAGAGGGATCTTTGTGCCCCGGCCGCCCCCGAGCCAGCGCTTCAGGCCGGCACAACGGTGCCTCTTGTCACCGCCGAGCACGGTCCCCTCGGGGACAGCTCTGTCCCCTGCCGCGGCCCGCGGGATGCTCGGAGACAGCCTGTCCTGCGAGCTCCTTTGTGCCTCTGGTGTCGGGTTGAGGGTGCTGGCGGGGCTTCGGGGTGGGCAGAGAGGGTTTTTTGGGAGGTGGTGACCAGGGGCTGGGGGATGCTGAGCTCGCACAGCAGCCGGCAGCGGGAATCACCTCCCGTGTTCCTGTTTGAGTCAGGGAACCTCCGAGCTCCAGTTCCCTCAAGGCCAGGATGGTGCTTGCTGCTGTCAGGTTTCCAAATGAGCAGTCTCCACCTGCAGAGAGGCAGGAATGTTTTGGGAATGTGTCACCCCGGGGAGCTGAGCTGAGCTAGGGGTCCGTGCAGCGGGCATGGAAGGCTCGAATCAGTGGGATTCCAGCCCCTGTCCCAAAAACCAACATTGGCAGGGGCTTTCCAGGGTGGACCTCTCCCTTTGGGATGAGCCATGGTGCAAACACCTGAGACCCGAGGAAGAGCACCGGGATTAAGTGCGCTGTCAGCTCCCCCCGAGCACTGGGATTAGCTGCTGGAGGACAGAGGGATCAGTCATGAGCAGATCCCTGAGGATGAATGACTGGAGTGGTTGTGGTGCAGATCCCTGAGGATGGACACCAGGATAAGCCGTGGTGCAAACACCTGAGGACACATCCTGGGATTATCCACAGCACAAAGTCCTCAGGGATGAGAGTTGGGTTTAACTATGGTGAAAATCCCAAGGGCAACCACTGAGATTTCCTACCACACAAAATCCCCGAGGATGAAGGCTGGGATTACCCTGGTGCAAACCCCTGAGGACGATGGCTGCTCCAGCAGGACCCTTGGAGCCCTCGCAGCCCCGCAGGGCCCTGCTGCCTCCCCCTGCCCTGCCCTGGCGCCAGGGGACGTGTTTCCCACACAGCATTCCCTGGAAAAGAGCTGCGTGTATCCTGGAAAACTTCACAACCTCCCCCAGGGCTGCAGGCACAGGATATGGTTTTGTGTCCATCCAGCCCAGCCAGGCTGAGCCGGGCTCGGTGCTGCAGCTCCGGCTGAGGTTTGTCCCTTGCGTAAGGGACACAGAGCTCCGTGATTTACAAGAAGTGACAAATCTCGCCCGTATCAGTTGGGACCTTGCACAAGGGCTCGGGCACTTCCCCACCTCCCGCGGGTGACTCAGAGTGGAAGTGAGAGCTGGCGTGGGGAAACCCCCGGAGCCTGGAGGGGCGGGGGGCAGCTCCTGGTGCTCTCGAAGGATTTGCTCTGCACAAACTTGGCCTGATGGCCCAGCCACCATCGTCATCGCCGTGCCACCATCGTCATCACTGTGCCACCGTTGTCATCATTGTGCCACTGCCATCATCACAGTGACAATGCCATCATCACGATGCCACTGCCATCATCACCACACCACTGCCATCACTGTGCCAGCATCATCACCGTGCCAGTGTTATCACTGTGCCACTGTCATCACCGTGCCACTGTTATCATCACTGTGCCACTGCCACTGTCACCGTGACACTGCTGTCATTGCCATGCCACTGCTGTCGTCATCACCAAGACACTGCCATTGTCACCGTGCCACCGCTGTCATCATTGTGCCACTGCCATGGTTGCTGTGCCACCACTCTCATCCTTGGAGAGCTGCCTTCCTCCTCAGCTGAGTGGAAAAAGCTCCCCCAGCACCCTCAGTGTCCCCTGAGTATCCGGATGGGACGTGCTTCTTCAGGCAGCAGCTCACAGTATCCTGGGGAGAGCGTTCCTGGCACAGGTGGGCGAGCTGGGACGAGCTTTGCTGTGAAAAACCCCATAAATCCCAAATATCCTTGTTGGAGAGCTCTGAGGAACCTGCTGGAGCTGGAGAGTGATGCGTGGCACAGCCCAGGACGCCCAGTTTTGTGTGCCAGGACTGGGAATGCTGGGAATGCCACAGCAGTGGCAGCTCTCTTCTGGGGGCTTGGGAGTGCAGCTTCATGGGGTGTCCCATCCCAGGTGATTTTTGGGGGCTGCTCAGCCTCATGCTGGGCTTTCCCCCATTTGCACAGGATCCTTTGGGGAGCAGTGGGGTTAATCTCCATGTGGAAGCTGATGCTGGTGGGGTTGGGGCTGAGCTGGAGCAACATCCCAAACATTTCATCCCGTCCTGAGCATCCTGGGCACCCTACACCAGGCGGCAGCGGGGGTTACCCATCCCCACGGTGCTGCTGGGTCACCTCTTGCCGAGAAGGAGCCCGTGGGTGAACACTTGGTGTGTTGAGTGTGCACTTTTGGGTACTGAGAACTCCCTTTCCCGGTAGCGGCCGCATCGAGCCGGGCATCTTGCGGTCGGGTGCGGCGCCCCGGGAGCGGGGGCACGGTGCCTGCGGCAGGCACTTCTCCGAAGCCAGCCTGGTTTTTCGGGCACCGTATCTCTGTGCTGCATCACTTCCTTCTCCCTTCACGCTCCAGCTGCGCTCTCCACGCCGAGACACACAGGGGGCTTCGCCGAACTCCCTTTTCCTGGAATTTCCCGATTTCCTAGGAAGCCGACCCCAACGCTGTGGTTGGGATGTTGATAAAACCCGCTCAGGGTCATGCTGGACGTCACAGCCCCCGTGCAGGAAAGCGGCCAGGACGAGCGATCCTTTTGCTTTCTCCACGCAGGACTTTGCACAGGGCACGGTTTGCGCGTTCCAAAGGTGGCAGAAAAATCAAATTCCTTCGGGATAAAGCCCCGGCGCCAGCGCGGCGGCTCACGGCAGCCCGGCGACAGTGATTGCAGCACAGCACAGCTGCAATCACTGTCACCAGCGGGCCCGGGGGTGCCGGAGCCACCGCGGTGTCACCAGCCCTGTGCATGACGCCATACACGAGCGACTTCTAAGAACTTTCTTTTCGGTGCAGCTCGGTGCTGATAAGGGCTGATCCCTCTCGCGCTGCGTTTCCGGCCCCAAAGAACACCGAGTGCTCGCCCGAGAGAGGGAGGAAGGAGGGGGGATGGAAAAAATAATTTTTTTATTAAAAAAAAATACAGCTGAACACGGTGTGGTTGGGTGACCGAGGAAGTGTCCGGTGGGGACACTGTTGGTGTCATACAGAGGGTTGGGGACATGGTGGGGGTGGGTTTGCTGTGAGGATCGCAAGCTCGGAGCTGAATTTGGGCAGTTTGGTTGGCAAATGCTGTTGTGGGGTGAAGCGCCACAGCCCAGAGTGTAGGGACACTGTCCCCGTGTAGGGACAGTGGCTGTGGAGTGGAGAGGGCCACTGGGGCTGGCATCCCATGGGATGATGAAGCCACTGCATGAATCACAGCCGGCCAAAATTTTGCGGTGCAGCCAGCCTGGCGCCGGGGGATGAGCGTGCCTGGCACCTGGTGGCACTGCCTGGGCTTTGCCGGGATGCAGGGGATGGCTCTGGCCGTGGGGCTGAGCACGGAGCGTTGGCTCCCCATCCCAGCAGGAGATTTTTGCCCCCCTGGCACCCTGGATCCAGCCGGGTCCTGCGCCACGTGCCGCAGCCTCCCGGCGGCCAGCGGGGCGGCAGAGGAACCGAAAGCTGCCGCAGGGATATTTTAACCTTTGTGGAAGTGTTTGCTCAGCATTTTGTCACGTGCCTGCGTCAGTGCCAAACCCGCCGGAGAGCTCTTGGCACGCCGCTGACCCTTGCACCCGCGAGCAGGATGTTCCCCGCCTGCACCCCCATTTCCCCATCGGTGCCACATCCCTGGAACACGCTGGGAACCCCCTTGTCCCTCCTCTCCTCCACCCATCCCTCCACTGCAGGGTCCTGGGGACCACTGAGATGTCACCCAGCCCCCTGGGGTGCCCCTCAGTGGCTGGGCAGTGCCGTGGGGGGTATTTCCTCCCCACATGGGGTATTTCCTCGCCACACAGGGTATTTCCTTGCTGGTGGGGTATTTCCCTGCAGAGCCGGGTATTTCCTTGCTGGCTGCTCTGCCTTGGGTGGCTCCTGGACCTGGTAGGGCAGTGGGGTGTGGGGCAGTGTTTTGGGGTGTGGGGCAGTGTTTTGGGGTGTGGGGCGGTGTTTTGGGGTGTGGGGCGGTGTTTTGGGGTGCAGAGGCTCAGCTCAGGCTCTGTGTTTCCCCTCACAGGGCTCCAAGCCGAAGCTGCTCGTCGCCTGCTCNCAGGGTGGGGGAATGTGCTGTCCCCGCTGGGGTCCCAAGCATGGGTGGGTGGGTGGGTGGGAGAGGGATCCACATCTCTCTCTCTCTGAAGCCCCAATGTCCCTCTCCGATGTCCCCCAGGTCACCAATGCCACCGACATCCTGTTTGAGGCAGGGGATGAGCAGCAGCTCAGCTGCTGGACGGCCGAGATCCGGGAGTGCGTGCGCAGGGGGTAAGAGCCTGCTGGATGTCCCCGAGCCTGGGGATGGGGACAGTGGCTCTGTGTCCCCACCACCAGCACTCAGCCTGGCTTCTCCCATCCCCAGCAGGTCTGACACGGGTGACCCTGAGCTCCTGATGTGCTGGCATCCCGACCCCACATCCACCAGCCCCACCAGCAGCACGGACCCCCTGAGCCAAGGTGAGCGGGGGGACACCCAGGAGACCCTGGGGACAGAGTATCCCTCACTGGGGGGTCACCACATCCTGCCATGGCTGGGCTGATTGGCCTTCCCCAAATGGCATGAGGGGGGGACAGAGTATCCCTCACAGGGGAGGGGATGGGGCGACGGCAGGGATCCCCATTTCCCAGGGACACCCATCCCTCTGTCTGGCAGGGGCAACCCCGGGGGAGGCGGCGGGGCCGAAGATGGAGCAGTTCCTCTCCTCCTGCCCCTGGTTCCACGGGCCCATCTCCCGCGTGAAGGCGGCTCAGCTGGTGCAGCTGGGGGGGCTGGAGGGCCACGGCGTGTTCCTGGTGCGGCAGAGCGAGACGCGCCGCGGCGAGTACGTGCTCACCTTCAACTTCCAGGGCAGAGCCAAGGTACGGGCGGGACAGGGCTGGGATGGGGAGGGGAACCTCGCAGGAGCCCCCGGGACAGCCCCCCTGCTGCAGGACAGTCCCTGTCCCACCTCATCCCACCCCAGGGAGATGCTCTTCTGGTCTCTGCCCCGATGCTTGCAGTGGGCTGGTGCCCTCCTCCCCAGGGAACCACAGGCTGGGGATGCAGCACGTCGTGCTAAAGCCATTTCTGTCCCCCATCCCAAACACCCCTGCGTGCCCACCCTCTCCTCAGGAGGGAGCTGGAGGGAGGGTGACAGGTCCTTGCTCCTCCCCGCAGCACCTGCGGCTGGCGCTGACGGAGCGGGGCCAGTGCCGCGTCCAGCACCTCCACTTCTCCTCCATCGTGGAGATGCTGCACCACTTCCACCGCTACCCCATCCCGCTGGAGTGCGGCACCGCCTGCGACGTGCGGCTCTCCAGCTACGTCGTCGTCCTGCCCCAGGCGCAAGGTGTGCGGGGAGGGGGCTGGAGGGTGCCCGGGGTGGGTGCGGGTGCCCCGGGGCTGGGCAGAGCTGGGCGCTGTGGTTGCTCCTGGAGTGGGGAAGCGGAAGCCTGGGGGCAGTGACACAAAAGGTGACTCCCAGGCTCCCAACTTCCTCTTTTGAGAAAGGAGAAGCTGCTCCCAGCCACCGGCTGTGGGGGGGGTCATGGGATGCACCCCGTAAGAGAGGGGGCGGCATGGCCGGAGCATCCCCCTGAGCGCCGCCTCCGTCTGCCCGCAGCTCCCGGCTCCAGCACCACGGTGCCTCTCCCGCTGCCCCTTCCCGGCTGGAGCGCCGAGTTCAGCCTCGTCCCCACCGGCCCCTCCTGCCCCGAGGAGCCCCCCGGGGGTCCCCCGGCAGAGCAGATCTTCCACCTGGTGCCGCCGCCGGCCGAGCTGGCGCAGAGCCTGCGCCCGGCCAGGGCCCCCGCGGCCCCCGCGCCCCGGCCCCGCGACTCGGACTACGAGGTGGAGGCACCAGGCCGGGGCCACGTCCGGGCCATCGACAACCAGTACACGCCGCTCTGACCAGCACCGCGCCGGCACTGGGATGCACTTTCGGGTGGAGAAATCCTGGAGACCTTCAGGGGATCCATCGAGAGAAAGAATGTACCTTTTTCTTCCTTCTGGTTAGGGATTATTATTGTATTTTTTGCAAGGAAGGGGGTAATTTTTCACTCCTGTACGGGTGTGCTCCCTCTCGTTGGCCTGTTAAAGGGCCTCTTATTGTTATTTTTGTTGTTGTTATCAAAGCTTTCTCATTACTGTTTACACAACGCCGCTCGTGCCTGCGCAGGGCCTGGTGTCCCGCCTGTCCCTGACACGACAGCGCCCAGCCAAGGAACCAGGGTCTTGTGTTACACCCATGGAATTGGAGAAAGGAAAAAAAAACAGGATAACAAGAAAAAAAGGATTATAAATTCATTGCCAAGTTGCTGCTCCAGGCCTCGTCCTCCTGCCCCAGTTGTTGGGCCCACCAGCAAAGCCCGACCTGAGCTGAGCTCCCATGATGGGTGATGAGCAGGGTTTGGGCTTTTTTCTTTAGCTAAGGCAAAAACTGGCTTTTTCTTGCTTTTCCTTTTTAACCCAGCACAGCCAGGGTCTCTCCCTGTGCCAGCCAGAGGGATCCTCATCCTGCTCTCCCGGCTGATTGAGACTGAACACTAATTGCTCCATCCTTAGCCATGGCACCCGCTGAGAACTAACACAGAGACTGACACAAACCACTCCTGCTGGTGAGGGAGGGGTTTATCCCGTTTTATCCTGGTGATGGATGCATTCTATCCCAGCGATGGAGGCTCTTTATCCCTGTGATGAATGGGGTTTTATCCTGGTGATGGAGGTGTTTTTATCCCGATGATGGAACTGTTTTATCCAGGTCATGGAGACCTGTGATGAATGGGGTTTTGTCCTGGTGATGGAACCGTTTTATCCCAGTGATGGAACCCTTTTATCCAGTGATTTTAGGCACAAATCTAAAGTCAGTTTTCCCCCTAAAGAGCCCCCCCACTCTCACTTGCCTTTTTCCCCCCAAAACACCGTGTCACCAGGAGCTTGGTGGCATTTCAAGCTACACAACGGCCTCTTGCAGGCGAGGGGGGTCCTTGGGGACACCTCCTCACCTGGAGGAAAACCTGTCCAAATCCCTTGGGTCTCAGCATCCCCTGATCCCCAACTGTCCCCAAACTCTGCTGCTGTTCCCGAGCCCCCGGGGCTGCTTCACCTGCCTGGGGAAGCCGTGAGAGAGGAAGCACTTCTGAGAAGCTGCCATTATTTTAGGAAAGAGGAAGGGCTGGAGCCGTTGCGCCACATGGGAGGGGATGTTCACAGAATTCAACTTCCAGATTCCCAGCACAGCCTTCCCTGGGATTTTCGGATGCAAAACTTTCCTTGAGATTGCCTTACAGAAAGCTTTTTGATTTCTATTTTTCTTGGAATTGCAATACAGGTGGGAGCCCTCAGGAGCATTAAGATTTAGCAATTAATTTGAAAAGCAGCAAACACAGAGCCTCGTTGGGCTGAGTTAGGGAATTCCACAAAAATGCAGCCTCTAGGACAGGCTTTGGTGTGAAGCAGGTGCTGGGTGAGCCCAAAGTCCGAGGAGCCAAGGTCAGGAGCTGAAGGGCAAGGCCAAAACATCTGGGGCCAAACAGCTCAAGGAGCAGATGTAAGAGCAAATCTGGGTTTATAAATCAAAGGATGAGGCTGGGACAAACGGGAACCATCAACTGGAGGAACCATTTAGGTTTTCCTTTTGTGCCTCCCCATGGCTTGCTCTGGCTCTCTCCTGGGCTTTGTGCATTTAGAGCAGGCAAAGGCTTTTCTCCCCTGCTTTCTCTAGGCTCGTGCCTGAAACTGGAGCATTAAGAGCAAACTGCACTGGTCCTGCAGCACTGCCAGCCCCGGAGAGGCTGCTGGGGAAACAAAGCCAGCCCTGTCCTCGCTGGGCTCCTCAGCTGTATCCGCATCCCATTCTCCTCCCCGGAGCAGCACAAAGGCTGCAGCCAGAGGCAGGAGCACATCCCCGGGGCTGCCTTGTGCCAGGCAAGGCAGCTCCCTCCGAGGCTCATAAATAACTCCCCGTGCTCTTGCATTTATAGGGATGGGGAAGGGAAGGGGGGGACAGCACAGCACAAGTTGTGGGCTCCTTTCCTCGCTTGCTGCCTGCTTCCCGAAGCCTTGGAAAACACAGGGATGTGCTAAATCGTGCTAAGATTCCTGGGTTTAGTTCCACTGAGCTCGGGGGAGCTGCGTTCAAAGGGTTTTCCCCCAAAAGGCGAGGTGGAATCACCCGAATCTCCCTACATCTGCAAAGAAAGGATGGGCTGGGAAAAGGCATCGCTATTCACATCCCTTGCCAGATGAATCCAGAGAAATCCTTGCCAGATAAATCAGATGCTGCTGGGGTGGGTTGTTTTGGCACGCCAGGACTTTATTGTTCCAGTGCCAGAACTGAGACATGCGTGTGCATGTGGTATTTTTAACCTGCAGTTTAATTACAGGGGGGTTCTCCGCAGTTTAAATGGAAATCGCTGTGCTTGATTAGGAAAATACACGTTGGGTTCATTATCTCCCTGCCAGCCACTTCCCCCATGCAAACAAACTCCAGGGGGGGAGAACTCCTGCTCTCCCCACCAGTGAGCAGCAGGAGAGTCCCTCTGATTATTTAATAGTTAATTCCATCCCCAGATTCACCCACAGGGAGCCGAGGGCTGTCCCAGCTCCACCATCTCATTTCAGACCCACTGCAGCAGGACCTGAGGGGATTTTTGGGTTATTTCCCAAGCTCCCCAGGACTGAGATTGAAATCCCGTTTCTCCTAGAAAACATCTGGCTCGTGACACAGGTCAGAGCCTGATGCTGCTCCTGCCAGCACGTTACTCCAGCCCTTAGGTACTCACTCCTCTGGATTACAGCAGCGGGCAAAGAGCATTAAGCCATGCCACCCCATGGAATATAAGCATTTTGCAGGGATTTTTATATTCTTGTGACTTGAGAGAAGAGCCCAGGGCCGGGCAGGTTTAGTTCCCCAGCCCCTGTGGGATTTTTATGGTGTTTATGGGAGTTTTGGGAGGAGGGGAAGCCAAGGGTAGAGCCCCTGCTTGGCTCTGTGCAGGTGCAGCCTCCTCAGAAATAAAGTCAGGTGTGGCCACCAGCTTGTGCCTTGGCCCTGGAGAGGGGCACGTGGAACACGAGTTTGGATCCCACCTAAGGAAGCCAGGAGCCACAGGAGCAGCTCTTGGAGGCCCAGTTGCCTCCCCCACCTACTCAGGGCAGTTTTGAGCAATAAAGATGTAAACCAGGCAGTGCCTTCGCTCTGTGTGACAGCAGGGACCTGGTTTAGGGCACAATCCAAGGCTTGGGTCCGGCCAGAATTCCTTCCCCTCCTCTTCCTCCTGCTGTTTGCTGACAGCCCCTCCTGCTCGATGGCTGTTTTGTCCTCAGGGGTGTCAGGTTCTGAAGAAGCCCCTGCCGTGAAGCATTAGTTGAGGTCTCCATCCCTCCCTCCCTGCCCCATCCCAGCCCTGTGGGACAGCACCAGCAGGTACCGAGCACTGACACCACCACCCCTCACCCACCCCTTTGCATTGAAGCTATTTTGGGGTGAAACTTCTAGGAAAAGATCCAGGGAGAAGCCCAAGCTTCTCATTCCTCATCTGGACCACCAAACCCTGGTGTCAGCCAGCATTCCAAACTTTTAGCTTTGATCCAAACAGCCCCAACCATCCCCAGTAGCTCCCAGAGGCAGGGAGGCGACTGTGTATTCCCTAACTCAGCCTTTAGCAGGACGATTAAAGCCAACAATTTTGTTGGAGTGTATTAATTTGAAAGTTCTACTTTTCACCTGCACAGAAAAGTTCTTCTTGTATAGTAATTTTTTCTATATATTGTTTCTGTATGTACTGTACAAGTAACTTATTCTTGAATAATGCGATTTTACCGTAATATAAAAAAAAAAAAATCTGCTCTTAATAAACTGTTTTTAGAACTCGTTTCTCACTTGTAGTCTTCAGTCTGATTCTCTCCAGGTGGCTGGACATTGTTTTAGTGGATAGTGATGCTAAAAGGCAGAAATGTTCCCTGAGACATGAAAATCCTCTGTTTTGTCCCCATGGGACGAAGCCTGCACCACCCAGGACAGTCAGGACACGGCCCCTGGAGCAGGGATAACTTTGTCTCCTCACTTTTTAAAGGCATTTTGCCAGGGAATTCTTACCCTTCCTTTCCTTCTCCAGCAGCACCACTGACTTTTATACTTTTTATCACCTGGAAGGCCCAACTGGGACCTTTCCCGACGCCGTCCGGAGCAGCCCAAGGCCGAGGGATCAGGAACACAAAATCACCTGGACACAAAACCTTGTTAGAAAACTGTACTGAAATTTGTGATTCCCAAACCTTTCCCTGATTTGTGCAATGCCCCTGCAGCAGCAGCACAAAACAGACTGAGGGCAAACCCTGGCTCCAGCTGGGATCAGAGCTGGAGAAGCCGGCACGGGAAGAGACTCATAAATCACCACACAAACACCGAGGAGGGTCAGTTTTTAAAACTTTTTTTATTTTTTAATTTTTTTTTTAAGTTTTTATTTTATATTATCTACAAAGTAAAAGTTTTCTTAACTTAAAAGTTACATCACTGTCTCACGATAGTGATTATCTCATCAAACGTGATTTATAAATAATAACTCATCCGTTTGACGATTAGAATTTTTTTTTTTACTGAACCTGTTTCAAGTTTAGTTAGAAGTAAAAGGGATCTCCAAGTCTTGATTTTTAGTGATAATAGCAGCAAGAATCACTCTTGTTACTTCTTTTGCTAGCTGACGAGTTCATAACTTTGAAGGGTCATTAAAAAATAAATAACTTCCAGTTTTCAGCAAGCAGAGTTGGGGCACTTGCAGGACTCAGATACAGTGCATGGAATTATGGAATAGCCCACAAGTTCCTAAATGCCTCTACTCAGTCCGAATCTCTCCCACTGCAAGATGAACTGTTAGCATTCCTAGTGGATGTTACACGAAATCAAATTTTTTTTTTTTTAAACAAAATAAAATGAAATTCTAGTTTTCTGTGCTTCCAGTTGGCAGAAGCAGTAGAAGGAGGGTATTTGGCCTACAAAAGGTATCCAGCCTTTCAGTTATTCCAGATGAGCCTTACAACTGCTGTTGGTGGTGGGCTTGTACTGTAAAAAAAAAGTTCAAATGTAAATAATAAATTGGCAAGCCACACAACAGTTTGCTAGTAAAGTGGTCACAGGACAACTACTGAGCTCAACTTTCTTTTATTTTTCTTTTTTTTTTTTTCCTCTTTTTTTTCTTTTATTTTTTTAGAGAACAAAACAAAACCCTGCACATCAAGATGTCCTTGGGATGGTTTTTGTTCGTTTTTTTTTTTCCCTACCTAAGCCCTCAGAAAGCAGCTTTGTTCTGCTCACACATTCCCCAAGAAACATCAGGTAAAACTACATCACTACAGAAGTTCAGAGGCTGTTTGAACTCGAATAATCAAAGAAGCCTAAATAAGGTTAAATTTAAAGCGGAAAGAAGTCACACAACTCCTACTTTTCCCCCAAAGTAAAGCTGCAGAATGTTACTCTGAATTAAAGTTTAGATTTCAGTTGTCACTTTACTTTATCAGCAGCCCTACCCCCACACAACATTTCACTCCTGTCCTCAAGATTTAATAAAACCTCCGATCATTATAAACTACACACAGTCCATCCCCCACGGCAAATCCACGGCAACTCCTGGAAAACTCAGTCCCACAGTGCCACAGTGCCTCACACTTCTCCTTTTCCCTACTCCAGCTAGAGAAAAAGCAGAATATTCCCTGAATTAGGTACATCTCACCAGCTAAACCTACGCTCCTCTAGGCTGCCAAAGCGCAGCTGCGAAATACAAGGACATCTTAAGGTTGGTTGGTTTTTTGTCGTTTTTTTTTTCTTTTTTCTCCCCAAATAAATCTGGTTTCTCCCAGTTCTGACTACTCCGACCTGGCTCAGTTAGGGTGCAGGTCTCCCGGGCACACACTCCTCACCTGAAGGGTGGGTCATATAGGGGAAATGTGTTGTTGTCGAGACTGGAATGGGCTGTAGTGCACTTTGAGCGAGGGCGGCTTGGGGACCACCGGGAGGCTGTGTCGTCATTAGCATCATTGGAGCATGGGCAGTTGGGTGAGAAGGAACCATTCCTGACTGTACATGAGCCTGAAACAAAGAGCTCTTTAGTATCATGGTCACAAGGAGGCAGCAACTCCTGGCCACATGACTGGCAAAAGTTTGCTCCGGCTGCAAATCCGGAGGGTTACTCTCCATTTTTTTTTTTTTTTTTAAACTAGGTTAGGGGTTAAGGCAGAGGTTGTAACACAAAAAAATAATAATAAAAAAATAATAACAACAAAAAGGAAAAATAATAATTAAAAAAAGGGCTCGAGTCCTTACTGCTGGCTCTGAGTTGCGTTCTTGATTTTAGCCATTTTGCCAGCGTTAAACAGGGGGGGTATGAAAAAAAAGTAACAGTTCAGCAACAAATCTTCAAAACATTTCTGTTAGTCACCTACATCAAAGCACTTCCTAGAGGGTACAGATAGGAACTTCACAGGCACTGGGAGTCTGGCATCCCTTCCCCAGCTCTCTCCTTGCACAACCCCACGTTCTCTCCTGGCTCCCTGCCCTGGGAACCTCCCTGTCCTCTCCAGTGACCTGTGCCCACACAGTGCTCAGCCAAGTCCTTCTGACATGAGTGATTTCATCCCTTTACACTCTCAGGGCAGCTTTGTTCTGCTTCCAGTTCAGCTCATCGCAGTTCTTGTGTAATCTGAGCAATCAGGACTAAGTCTCAGTGGAAAAGGAGATTAATCCTTCCCATGGCTGATCACCTCTGGCAAACAACTTCAGGAACTTGGTGGGTTCTTTAGCTCAGAGCAGTTCATGTCTCTAGAGGTCATCCGTTTTTTTTATTGAAAAACCTAGCAAACATTAATTTCTTAAAAGCACAAAGGAACTCAGAGCTCTCAGTGGATTTCTCTTGGGCAAAAAAAGCCCCAAACCCCCATCATTTGTACCTAAGGTTTGCTTTGTCCTTCTACCATCTCCCAGAACTGCAGCCTCACAGGTCTCCCATGCCAGTAAAGACAGATAGCAGGTAGTGGCTAGAATTTTATTTCTTAAAGACAAAAAGGGTTACTTGACTCATCACAGACATTCCCCAAACTCTTTGATCAGACTTGCACGTGTTAGTAGCACCCCAGAGCCTTTAAAGCCTTTAAAGGCAGGAACTGCAATTCAAATCTCACTCTTGCTCTAAAAAAGGTTTAGGAGATCAGGCTGTGGAACAGAAAATACCTCCCAGGACTGGCTCCACGTTGACTTTGACAAACATGCTATTGTAGAAGCCATCATTATAAAGCAGCTATTCATAGAGCAGCTGGAGTCAATACACACAGTGGATAAAATTTTTCTGCTGTGGCTCAAACACTTTGCAAATTGGCAGCTGACAGCACTCTGTAATGAATTTTAAAGTACTGGTTCTCAAGTGAGATATCTACCAGCTCAAGATTCATCTGATAACCTGAAGGGAAATTGGATTGATCCCCTGTGTTGGCCTAACTGAAATTCTTACCACGTGGTATTTCAGAATTGTGTTTAGAAGCTGGGAATGAGGCTGCTAAAAAACTATTAAATCCAGTGATTAGTTTTCCCATGATGGAATAATTACATGCATTTAAAATTTCTGACAGAACTGTAGTTATTCCTTCACTAGAGATTTTTGAGGGAACTACTTCATTGGGAAAGTCAATTAGTTTGGTGTAAATATCACAAATTGCAGCTTTCACTCTAAAAAAAATTACAGAAGAGACTGCACAAGTTAAAAATCAAGGGCAAGGCAGGCTTTGTCTGTGATTGCTAAAAATCCTGCCTGAGCAGTCATTTCTGACTCTAAGTTGCATCTGATTTGTTTAATTTGGTTTGGGTAAGTGCTTGGCACACAGAAAGGAAGGCAATGGTCACATCCTGCATCCCCCTGGCCAGGGCACAATTCAGGCACAGCTTTACCCTTTCACGGCCTTCAAGCAAATACTTCATGTTTCAAATCACAGCACTGGACATGCCACTAAGCCAAGACCCCTCTGAGGAGCTCAAAACACAACCCAGGCATTCACAGTGGTGCCTTCACACCAGAGCAGAGCAGGAGTCTTGTTTCTGGCAGAAACCAGAGAAGGGGAGGACGTGCCAAGATGCCACAGCAATCGTTAGCTTTGGCCATCCTCTACTTATCCTCCCCCCCAAAAAAGCAGAGAAATCAAAAGCCTAAGAGAATCAAAAAGCTAAAAACTCAACATCAGTAAAACGATTCCTAAAGAACTATTGATTTATTGGCTTAATTCACTGTCCCAGGGACCAAAGCAAAGATTTTATCAGAATTCTGCAAGGGACTGGACACCTGTCAGATTAACATCCCTAATCACAGTTAGTCACCTTATCCCAAACTATTGTTAACCTGTATGAGAAGGCAGATGCCAGACACCAAATTCTTGGTCTGAAGAAGAAATTGTGCAGGCAAATTACTGATTGAACTGCCCATTCCTTGAGAAAGGACACTAAATCCAGGAGATTTAGTAAACATCAGAAAATCTCTGTCACACTGCTTTCCACGGAGCTCTTGATTAATCTATCATGTGCTTCCCTTCCCCAAATCCTTTTTCTCAGGGAGCTGACCACAAGAGAGCAGTTAAGAGAAGTGGGTTTCTGATTCTGAAGCAAAGACTGTTGTTTTAGGTTGCCCAACAATCTTTGGGGATCTTCAGCATAAGCAGTTCATTTAGAACCACACACACACACCACACACACACACACAAACACACAGAGGCTTCTTTCTGCAAGGATTGTCCTGCAGTCACCTTAACTCTCTCCTCTCTCCCTGCACTGCCTCGCTACTCCCAGGAAATCCTGTCATGTCCTTTTCTGGATGTATTTGTATAAATTTGTCTACGATGCAGAGCCTGAAACTGCCACCAAAAGCAGCAATTCAGCCTTTCTGCACTCAGCTCCCATCTCCAACCTTTCTGTATGCCAGCTCTTCCTGGGATCAGGCACCTGACTGAGCAGGGAACCGATCTGACCAAGAAATAGCCTAAAAAGGGGGTAGGGGAGGCACATTTCAGCCGAATCGTGTCCCCAGCCTGGTCTGCTCCACGGCCAAGCAGTTCTGTGAGCAGAGTGGTGGGGCAGGGACAAGGATGGGAGCCAGGAACTGGGAAGAGAGCTCAATTTATTTCAGTAGCAGTGCCAGCTTAAGATGTCTTCATTAAACTACAGTTGCAGATGCACTAGGTGTTGGAAGCTGAGGTCCAAAGACACCTTGTCAAATTCTAAATAAAGGCAATGTACAGACAGAAAACCTAAATAACAACAACAGGTAAGTCTGTGCTGAGAGGTGACAGATTGGCAATCACTTCAGCAGGCCCGACTGTCCTAACTTTGTGGCATTAAGACATTTAGTCTTGAAGGTTGTTAAACTGTGTTTACCTGGGGGACATGGGCCATGTGTGGCGGATTGGTATATGCAGGTTGAACATGGGAGGGATGAATGGTGAAGACTGTTTGTTGTGCTGTAGGAAAATTGTTTTGTGGAGACTGCGTGTTGGAGCCTGGCGTCATGGAAGGAGGGGTTGGAGCTAGACCTGCGTGGTAAATCGCCGACTGCTGCTGGGGGTTGGCCAGGTGCAGGGCCTGGGCAGCCTGGTGCTGGTGGTGCTGCAAGAAAACACACAGAGGGTTCAGGTTAGGCCCGAGGGATGACACACATGGATCCTGTTAAGGGGAAAGGAGTGGGGAACTGCTCTCCGGTCTGAATCCGTACACGGCGAATCTAAGGATGGCCGTGGGGAAAGGATGTGTTCGTGGGGCAGCTCTGTACAACCCCACCAGGCTCAGCTTCTGCTGGCAAACAGAACCCAAACTGCCAGGTAAAAGCATGGAGAACCTGGAGCTGGGAATGCCCCACAGCCGTAGGCAGAGTTACTCCCAGGAGGGAGTTTGGGAATGCAGCACGATCCCCCAGGTAAAACCATGGAGAACCTGGAGCTGGGAATGCCCCACAACTGCAGCCAGTTATTCCCAGGAGGGAGTTTGGGAATGCAGCACTGTTCTCCAGGTAAGACCATGGAGAACCTGGAGCTGGGAGTGCCCCACAGCTGCAGCCAGAGTCATTCCCAGGAGGGAGTTTGGGAATGCAGCACTGTTCTCAGGTAAAAGCATGGAGAACCTGGAGCTGGGAATGCCCCACAGCCGTAGGCAGAGTTACTCCCAGGAGGGAGTTTGGGAATGCAGCACTATCTCAAGGACCACTTTGTTTGCAGCTGCTTTGACAAAATACAATCGAACACTCCTCAGCATTTATCTGCTATTTCCACTTCACTCATATGAAAGCACTGACACAATTATGATCCTTCCTTAATCCTCAAATTGAAACATCCCCCATCCCCCTGTGACCAGGGAGAAACGAACAGTTGGACTCTGCTCCACCCCATACTTTTTCCTCTCGAAGAAATCAATATATCAACATCAAGCACCGGTCAGCTGCAATCCCTCAAACACAATTAAAGACAATTAAACACAATGGAAAGCTGCTCAGTCCCTGGGCTGTGTTACCTGCACGGGGCTTGGAGCAGGGTGGCTTCCAGCATGTTGGCTTTGCTGCTGGCCAGTTGGGGTGGCAGAAGGCTGAGGATGCGGAGGATGCGGATGCAGGGTAGCATTAGGGTGGGCATACTGCTGAGCAAGTGAGCCAGTGGAAACTAGGATGAAAAAGAGGAATATTTAACACCAGGCACAGGACGTGCACCTCTATCAAGTCACCATCTGCACTTGAAGATTTCACTACAAACTCAAACAGTCAGTAAAAATATTCCCTCCCCCTTCTAAAAAAAAATTAAATATATATATTTATCTTGCAAATAGCTGAGGATCTTACCTTGCTTTTGTGTAGTTTGGTTTGGCAGGAAAGTCTATAAACAACCATAATTAGACAGTTCATCTTCCCTAACTTGACAATGTAACAGATACTACATAGAGAAAAGCAGTATTTCATCTTTTGTTTTGTCAAACAGACCGGTTTCAAAGATCAAATTTATAATTTTCATACAATTTAGGATTTCCTGAGATATACTTTTCAAAGGTGTTACGAGCCATTTTTATTTCCACCATCCAAAAAAAATTCTTTGGCCTTATACCTGGCTAACCTCACCATGCTACTCTTCTGGAAAATGCTCAGAGAACAGTCAGAGAGGGAAGCACAAACTCTGCCCGTGCGCTCCAGAGTAAATAAACACATCACAGCTGAGAAAACTGAGGCTGCTCGAGCATCAAATTTTTGCTGAAGCCACTTTCTTGTGCTAAAATAACCCATTTTGCCTCTGCCCTCGAGGCCAATCTGTTCTGGATCACCACCATCCTGTGAGTTTCCCAATGCTGCCACGGAATTCTTCATTCCTTGAAACAGTAGCAAATAAGGTACAAAATTCCCAAAAAGGAAGAAACTGAACAACAGAAAACTTTCACCCCAGTGAAGCCACATCTGTTGCTACAGCCGTGCCAGTCTCCAACAACAAACACCAAGTTCCTTCTTGGATCCTGCTCTGTCCTGCTTCAAATGGGCCACACTAAATCCTATTTTTTTTTAACTTTTGAGGGAATCTAGGCAAGTATGAAAAGCCATAATGACAACGAGTCTTCCTTTAAACACAAAGCATGCAACGGGAAAGCAGGACCCTAAAAATGAGGATGTTTCCCCTATTTCTTTTAGGTCTTGTGCAACAAGCAGGCTGTGTTTGCAGCTACTTCTGTGTGTGACAACACGTGTTAATCCCTCTGATGTCACAGCCTGCAAGATCAAGGAGAGTTTTGCTGACAAAGTGTTAAAAAAGCAAACAGCCAAAGAAAACTATCAACCTGCTCCTCAATATTTCCTTCGACTGTTCCTTATTTGTTTTGGTGCACTCTGAAGTTAATTACTGATGAGTATCTAGCAGGTTCTACTTTTTTTTAATGGGGTTGGTATTATATGAGAACTTGATGGCCACTGCAGTTTTCCTCCAGTCTGGTTTGCTATAAACCTTACAAATCCAAGTTCTAACACGTTTCAACTCACCAGAACACAGAGAGCCAGGATCTTTTTGCCTGATTGAGGTTTTTCTCCCCCGTACAGGTTCCTCCTTTAGAAAATAACTGCCTGCCACATTTAACTTAATCCCTGGCAAGCTCTATTAAATCTTCACTGAGCAAATGGCCTCGCAGTGATGAGCAGTTTCAGGCTATTAATGCAGATGAACTAAATTCCTGCAGCCTGGAGTTGATCCTAACGTTCTTATCCATGTGTGCAAGCACAGTTTTACACTCTGAGACTTTCTGATTGGGGGGGGGTTTCAAAAACACCTCAATATTTTCTAAGCACACTGTCAAAACCAGCAGGATCTTCTGCCACAGCATTTTGTTATGCTTTAAATCCAAGTTTTTTGGGGTTTTTTGTATCACTGCTAAAATGTATTTTGCAGCAGCATCCTACTTGACTTTCAGACATTTCAGACATTTCTCCTCTGACATCAAAATTACCAGTAACAACACTGATCATTTTTTACAGTACCAAGTTTATGGCTTTCTACAGGAGGAAAATTTCTCAACCTCATTATTATACACACTCTGAAGAAGGCCATAAGTTATTATCTTTGTCAAAGTAATAGAAATAAACGGAATGAGGGATTACTAGCTTGCCAAAGGGCAGGTTAGACCAGCAATCTTCCCAGTGCCTCAGCCAGAGCTGGCAAGCCTGACCACAAATTAACTGCAACTCCATTCAAGAGGCTTTAAAATGTATATGAAATTTAATTCCAAGTTGTAAGATACTCAAGGCTTCCCACATCACTTGTTAAGAGCCCCCAAAATAATGTGGGACTCCCTTAAACCATTTGTGCAATTCATCTTTCGGTTCTTTATGGCCAAGAGAATAATACACTCAGTTATTCTGAAGTAGATATTTCTACAATAAAACTTCACAATAAGGAATTTCTCTCTTAAGACACCAGTTAAACCAAGGAATAGCACCCTAAAGAATAGATATAAAGCATGGGGAGGATCAGGTTTTTGTCATAATGGCAGCTCTTCCAAAACCACCTAATATTTCATCCACAGCTTCGGAACTGAAGCACTGGATTTTTTTACTGAAGAGTATTTATTTCTCTAGTTTCTCCTCTCCTTCATTTTGTCTTTAACAGGTCACCCTAATGACCAAACTTGTAGAGCTTAAAACCACTTCAGATGCTGCTGCAAATGATGTTTTAAAAGTAATATTAAAGGTGCCTTTGAAGAAATGTTATCTGGGCACTTCTCTAAATCCTGGCCGCTCCCTGCACAAACCAAGAACGAATCAGCAGGTCTGAAATGCATTCTCATTTCAAAACCAGAGTTCAGACTCCAACTCCAGCAGTGTAAATGGTTTTTCATGTTTAGTTAGTGCAAGTAATTCCTGCCAAGCCAATGAAATCTCTGAGACCAGCAGGGCTGTCAAAGGAATCTTGTAAAAGTCATGAAAAATTCACCTGCTCAGCCAGAACTAAAACACTCTCCCTGGGATTTTTTAAAGGAATTTCTGCCTGGTCATCAAAACAGCTCACTACACAAATGAACAGCAAATAAGACAAGACAGGAGGTAAAAAAAAAACCCAAAAACCCATTATCCAACTTTTTTCTGCAATTGTCAGTATTTTGGAGATTTTCCAAATGGCCACCTATTATCCGAGAACGTGCCAAGAAAGCTCTAGGAGAGGACACACCTTGCTGCAAGTCACCTCAGCTCATTCCAGCATAAATACACTGGGTTTCTCACCTTTTTATGCCTTAAATTCCTCTCCCTGGGCTGACCTGCTTCACTTCTGCATCTTTCTAATCAAATTGGTTCCTAACATGAGATATTTCACTGCACTGACCTGGCAGGGACACGCGGGGAGGGAAGAGACTCAGTCATGGAATGGGAAAAAAAAAACATCACATGGATTGAATTACTGAAAACAACTCTACAGAACTGCACCCCGTTTCTCTGAGAGCAAACAAGAAGTAGTCAGCCACAGAACCCACAGAAGGAGCTGAAATCAAAAGAGGTCAGAGCAGCAGAAATCAAGCAGAACTCCCAGCTACAAGGGAATATGTGAAACCACATCGTGTCATTTTGTAATTTTGTCTTTTCCCTGGAATTTCAATGGTGCCAATGGTGGTCAGCGTTGGTCATGGTCCAAAGATGCATTGAAGAGCCTATTTTCAAGAACTGACCAGTGAACAAACTTCAAAACTATTGCCAGAGCCAGTAAGATGGTGAGGATAACTACATTTAAAAGACCTGAATGGTAGGAAGCAAAGAAATAGCAAATGTTTCTTACATCACATAAACATTTCAAGAAGTCATTTTACACAGGTAGAGTGGACTTCACTTCAAAGATAATCCAAGAAAGGAACGAGGTTAATAAAGAGATTTCAGTGCACCAAACCAAGAGGCATGAACATAGCACAGGTCAGCATCCTACAGCCCCCACTCAGGCACAACAATCTGGTACAAGAAACACAGGAGGAGATTTTTGGAAAACGTGGTTTTTCTCACATCCCTCTTGCATGAGCTAATGCAAAAAAAAAAAAAACCCCAGGAGAGTGCCTGGCATGGACTGCAGGGACTTGCAGACAGACACAGCAACGAGTGCCACGGCAGGACAGGAGCAAGAACAGAAACACCCTGAAACTGCAATTCCTCCTTTCCCATGTCTTGGCTAAGACTTCATCCTGCAGGCACCCCTCTCAAACCTCAGCTTCCTCAAAGCAGCTGCTGAACAGCAGCAGACAAGGCAGGATTTTGCAGTTCTCTGCCTTTCCCAGCAAGTGTGGACGAGCTGGATCAGGCTGTTGTGTCCAGAGAGCAGCAGCCCCTCTCCTACAGTGATGCTGGGCACCAGCACAGCCCCACCTGAGCCAGGGAATGGAAGTGACAAAGTTCACCTGCCAAGGAGCCCTCATCTCATCCCTGCCATAGAATCACCAGCACAAGTTGTTCCCAGCACTCCCTCAGTGGCAGCTCTACAGAAAACTTCCTCCACCTCAGCTGCAACTCGAGTTATTTCCTCCCAGGGGCTCAGAACTTGAGCCACAGCTTTTTAAAGGGATGAGGCCCAGGTTACTTCTCCTTTTAGGAAGCTGGTAACTTGTCAGGTTTAAAAATCCTGTTTGGCTCATGGAAGGGAGCAAGGCAGCTCCCACAGGGTTAAGCAGAGGCTGCAGAATCATGGAGTGGTTTGGGTGGGAAGGGACCATCAAGATCATTTTGTTCCACCCCTGCCATGGGCAGGGACACCTTCCACTATCCCAGGTTGCTCCAAGCCCTGTCCAGCCTGGCCTTGGACACTTCCAGGGATGGGGCAGCCACAGCTTCTCTGGGCACTCTGTGCCAGGGCCTCACCACCCTCACTGGGGAGGATTTCTTGGAGCCCACTTCTGGCTGCAGATGGAAAGACTGGGTAGTGACAACAGAGATTATTCCATACTCAAAATAAATTTTTGAAGAATTGACAACAAAACTTCCTGTGATCATATAAATCTGTTCCAAAGCTCCATCCCTGCCCACTGAGAGGAACCTTCCTGCGTTTTCCACATCCTGGTTTGGTGCAAGGAAACTTGTTCCCTCAACACGTCCCATTCCTTTAACATGTGGTTCTTTAGAAAGTGCTTTTCTGTACAATCAATATTAGTACAAAAAACCCAACTCACTGGCAAAGTAGAAAGAAGGGCCTGTCTCCTTGCTGTATGGTATTTTGGGACATGCTGAATTTGGGAAATAGAAAGGTGAATTAGCCTCTTGCCACGTGCATACTTCCCATCTTCTGGAAAGGTCAGTGTCAGTTTTAATTTTTTTTAAATTTTTTTTTTGAAGACTCTAGAACCATGCAGATACTTTTATTTACTTAGCTGCTATTAGAGCTAGATATTTCGTTTTACAAATGAGTGGAAATGAAACACAAGTCTCAAGTAAGCCTTCCTTCTTAACTGTGACACTGAGGTCTGCAGTTCTTAATTAACACAGAAAGAAACTTTATGTCAATTCATGGTCTATTACTGTCCACTGCAACAAGAAGGTTAAAATGCAATACACTAGAGCAGAAACTGGCCCCTTGCTTTTTCAGCTATGGCACTGCCATTCTGAACAGTTCCAAGACACCTTTGCTGACTGGTTCACTCTTAGTCCCTGGAGAATCCTCTGAAGTTTATATTATATCCACCATTGTACTATCAGGGGAATAGAATTTACTCTACTGCTGAGACAGAAACCAGATAAAGTTAGAGACAACACCAGACCAGTAAAACATATGCAGAAGGGGAAAGGGGAAGGGAGAACAGGGACAGGAATGAGAGCACAAAAAACAGGAAATGCATCTGTGTAAAACCAAGGCCTGGTTTTACACGAGTTCTTAAACACAAAAGTTAAGCTTTTCAGAGGACTCCAGTTATCAGGAAACAATTCAGCCACATGGAAAACTAACACAAGTTCATTGTCACAGGAATGGACAGATCCACCCTCTACTCGAGAACCAAATTTTCTACCAGCAGCAGAAGCCTGGTCTGGGCTTTGTGTGACACGGGAGCCAAACTGGGACCGTGGCCAGCAAACTCCAGCAGCCCAAGGACAGGGACTGGGAGGCCACCCCGAGCCAGCAGCTGCCAGACAGACACAGAACCTTCTGAAGCCAAGGTGCAGCTGAGCAGGGCAAGGACGACACCTCCAGGTCGGCTGTGTGGCAGGTAAAGGTGTCACATTTCAAACTCTCCTGGACAGGGACGGCTCCGCAGATGAAGTGTCACAGACGTTGTTATCGTCTGGCTGGGAAGAAAAGTTGTTTGGGTATCGTCCTTCCCCATTCTGAGGGGAAAACCCCAGGGATCTGAACACTCCTCTGTCCCGTGTTTAGCTGGGGTTACTGGCACCACGCAGCTCTGCTTCTGTTTCTTGTCAACAGCGGGCTTGTGACACTGTGAACTGGCAAGGAAATCCCAGAAGTGCAGGAATATCCCATTAAACAGCATTAGACAAAAGTACTTTTCTTTAAAGTGGAAGAGTGCTTATTAGGTCACTGTATATATTTTGGATTCAGCTATCTCTTCACAAGACAGGAAGGAAAACAACCCCGAACTTTTGGCAGTGAGGGTGGTTCCCTTAAATTGACAGGAATTTCTCTTCGCTGCCAGGCTGTTACTATTTGCCACAGACTTTGAACTCATCCCAAACCATTAGTGATGGTGGAGTTTCAGATCTTACCAGAAAACATTTCACACCTTAGGAATACTTGATAAGCAGTTTCCCCCCAACCCCCAGGTCTCAGCACAGTAGTTCTTGCAGACATCTTCTTTCTACCACATATGCAGGAGAAAAACTGAGTGAATTTTGCAGGAATAACTCAAAGCAAGCACCAGTACCTTGAAGGGTAAAAGGGCAGCGTGGCCCACTGAATCCTGATATCAGTGCTAAAAATAAGTAATAAGGTATTTTTTAAAAATCAGGGAGCAATTTTAAAGAGCCAAAAGGGAAATTGTTTGAGCAAAATCAAAAGCAGCAGTGGTGGTTGTTTCTCAGGAAGTTGTTATTCTGTACTTTCAAATTATTTTTAAGAGAGGACCAGAATCAAAGTGCACAGGTATATTTAGTTCAAATGTGGGTAAACTTAAGATTCCCAAAAGACAGAACATAAGTTATGGGTATTTTCTTATAGTCACTCAGTCAGATGTGAACAATTCCAACATGATGTGCTTTAGCAATGGGTTCCACAAGCAGCTCAGACTGGTCACCTCTGGCATTCCTGCCTTTTCCCACATATGGATAAATGGAAGCTGAAGTGGACACGTTACAGCTGGACACACTTTGAGGAAGCACAGTCCATCTGGGCCAGGTCTTCAAGCACTCAGCACATGGAAGACTTGCAAAAATGTGAATTGAGAGGGTGCTGCAGAACATCAGGAGTCATTCCATGTGTCATTGTCACCTTGGAAGGTGAAGGGTACATTTGAGACAGTTCATGTTCACTAAACACGTCTGCACAGGGGCAAGAACACACTCTTAAAAAAGGTGTATCACATGGAGTTCATGATCCTCTTGGGTTGAACGGTTTCAGTAAAAAAATTTCAAGCACTCCATCATTTACTGGAAGGTGGGAGAATTTTTAGAAGAGTCACCAAGTAGCTACTTGAATGAACACAGGAGGACAGGCCATTTCTGTTAAATTAGGTGCTCTTGGGAAAGTAATATTTAATTACATGGCAGGAAATACCAAAGAATTCTCAAGTTTGACCCAACTTAGTTGTTTGCACTGGCAGGTAGTCACATATCTACAACAGACAAGTTGCAAAACCAACACAAAATGAGATCTAACAGTTGTAAGTTAGAATATCAGTGAAAAAACTATACAGACATCTGATCAAAGCCAAGCAAGGCAACGGGCTTGTACTTCAACGCTGCAGAACCCACTGATTACAGAAGATAAGGATGGTGCACAATGGGAAATTGCTAGGAAGTCACATGCAACCATTCTGAATCAAATCTCAGATTATCTCATGTTTGGTTTTATTTTAATTAGAATTTGAGAGGAGGGTTTTCACCAATAAAGGTCTGAAAGCCTTTGATCATTCGCTTTATCTGAATTCTATTCAACGAAAAAGCAAACAGAAGATCTGTTTACATGGACACCTCAAGCACAAGAGTTGAAAAGATCAAAGTAATACAATTAGCAAAGACCTGTGAGAGAAAAATTAATCTCTACAAGTAACTTCCATTTCAGCTTCAGCACAAATGAGCTCAAATGTTCTTCCTCCGAGCGTCAAAAAAGGTTATTTTTGTTTCTTAACTCTGTTACCACACCACTGCAGAGATCTGTCAGGATGTTTTCAGATGGGTAAGACACCTCTTAAAATCAGGATTAATTTCCCACTAAACTCCAGATTCTCTGTAAGTTTTCATGACACATCATGTACTTCCATTAAGTAGCAGTGTAAAACTAAGCACCCGAAAACATACAAAGATGTCTAAAGGTACAGAAAATCTTTTATTAGAATCTAAGTCAATAATATACGTGACCCAATAAAACTTTTCCTCAGATGCTATAACAAGTATTGAAATGCCATGTTTTCAAGAGACCATCTGCTGTTTTGACATTTTATGACAATTTCCAAGCCTTAAACAACCTTGACTCTACCTCTTTCAATAGCATGTTTTGCAGTGAGCTTTTTCTCCTCCAAATTGGGCCTTGATTTATCATACATTTTTAATGCTTTAGAAGTTCTTGCACATTTTACTTTTGCCACAAGGTAACCCACATTTTCAGCACTTCACTGTAAGTGAAAAATGCCCATCTGATAATGCTAGAGACTAATTGTCCAAGTCAGAGCAATACATGAGCTGTTCCATATACTTATTCTTGACTTACCAAAAAGGAAAGGTAAGCAACACATGGTTTATTTTGCTTAAACAGCAGTGTTCATACTGTTAATAATGCCAGTAGTATCATAAAGACAGCATTTCACTAGTTGCCAGAACTAAAGTCAAGTTTGAAACTGAGGTCATAACCTTGCAATAAAACAAGTACTAATTATAATCAAGGAACAAACAAGGGATGATGTATCAAGACCATCAAGAGAACTTGAACAAACTTCTTTCAGCAGATATTCTTTAGCAGCTCCCAGGTTGAAATCTCATCTTGGTCACTGGCATCCTACCGAAATCAGCACACTTGAGTTTTCATTTGAACCAGCTGGCTCAGTTTTCAATGCTCTGCTCATCATCATCATCATCATCATCATCATCATCTTATGAAATATAAACCACATCTACTGAACGATACCCACGTTTGAAGGCTGAGATTAAATACATCCCCTGCACAAGGTAAGGACTTAAAAAGTTACATATAACACAAAACGTTTCCTACCATACATAGCATGTGTCTGTTCATGCGCACCGTACTGTGTTGCAGAGGAAGATACTAAACCCGGCTGTGCGTGTGCTGGTGGGGCCATCATCCTAGCGTTGCCCTGTATTACAGGGCTATAAACATGAGGATGCTGCAGGCAGAACAAAGGAAAAACCACACAGTTAGTTGGGGAATTACTCCAGAGAAACTCGTGTCACCTAATCAGTCGTGACTGAAGCAGCGGCAGCTCGGCCTCGCTCGAACGCAGAGCGAGCTGAGGATTTCACACTGCTGTGATTGTCCCAATTGTTTCCAAAATTTAAGGGCTAAAAACCTGACAGAAAACATTGGCATATCCAATTTTTGCCACTCTAATAATGCATTAAGCTTATATATTTATCCAATAACACATGTAGATTTAACAGCCTTTGAAGTAAGAGCAGTCCACCAAGGAAGTTATTTTTAGAACACTTGACCAGGAGATGTGCTGGCCATGACCTAAAGAAATTCTTCAAAGAGCTAAAAAACCTTGTCAATAATAAATGCCAACTTCTAAACTGACCTTAAAATTCGTTAGGACCTTAAAATTAAGACCTTAAAATTTATTACAGGCTTTGAAGCACATTCCAAGATCACCACGTGTGCTCCAGAGCACAGAAACTCTTCAGGGTGACTCAGGACTGGACACAAGGGGGGTTATTTAGGTCTGAGCCACCTCATTATTTGTGCTTGGATTGATCAGGAGCATTGAAAGGACTCTTACCTGAGATTGGTAGTGTGGCACATGCTGCACAAGAGGCTGATTAGGAAACTGTTGGGGGCTATATGCAACATATTGTGTAGAATAAGCAGGTGGAGTAGCTACAATTGGAGGGCCTGCTGCTGAGGCAGGATGCATCATGGTGCTCTGGTGGTGTTGGTCTTGCCGCTGCTGGGGCATATTTGGTACTGGAAAAACAAAGATTGCCTCACGTTAGAAACACAGGGCAAAGAACTGTGAGCTTCCTGAAAGGTTCTACTTTATAATAATGTTACTGGGACCACGTGGAATAGCCTCACCCCACACCTTTAACCATGGGTTAGAGCTCTGTCAGAAAGGAACAGTGTGAAGCAGAGTTTCTCCAAGGAACACATGATATACACAGCCACAAACACAGCCCTGCCTTTCTTGTGAAGGAATAAAGGCGGAGGGAGAGGAAGACTGACAAAAATCAGAAATGGAAGAGAAAGGTTATATCAGGATACCTACATTAAGCAATTAATCCTGTCCCCATCAAAAGGCTTAATTCACCCTCTATGGGAACTACTTGGCCACTGTTCCATCAGCTGGAAATCTCAGTCTTTATGTTAAAATGACTCGTGCTTGTGGCTGAGGAGAGAACAATAAAGGTCTCCATGCAGCCACAACTCGAGGCATTCACATCTTTTGAGCTCTCTGCTACCCCTCAGGGCAGCAGAAAGCAACTTTTAGGTCACAGACAACACTGAGGGAGACAAAACCTATAAGAAGGAGTAGGAATGATTAAGAGGGAAGAAAGATGAAAAGAGCAGAGCAGTGTGGGATCACCTGAGCTCTCCTGGGAAGGTGACCACCCAACTGACTTGGAACAAACTAATTCAGCCTACAAAGCATTGGCATGGGAGCTCCAGGTGGGCTCCAGGAGAGCTCCAGGAGGGCTCCAGCTTCCTGCAGTCAGGCTGCAACTACAAACTGAACTACCTCAAGCACCTGCAAGCTCCACTGCAGGGGCAATGTCCCAAATCCCTTAAGGAGAGGAGAGGGAAATGTTGAGAACATCAGTAAATTCACTCAGTGATTGTGTTTACACTGCAGATCAACAACAGAAAGAAGGAAATACAGGAGGCAACTTGAAGAGTGTAAAGGCACAGAGCTGTAACCCAGGCAGCTCCCTCAGGGCTGTGCTGCACACAGATGGATATGCAGAAAATATTGGAACTTGAAAAGGAGTTCAGAATTGGAACTGCCTCACCCACCAAGTGAGTACTCAGCAATGTATTTCTGATTAAAACTGTGTTACCAACCAAAAGATTTCAGGGGTGAGGCCACAGTGAAGTTACTGTGTTTGAACACAGGAACACATTGCAGGGTTTTGTCTCCCCTAGGTTGATAAAGGCCATTTGTTTGTTTCTAAACAGCAGGAAACAATTTCCTCCTGCAGTGACTGGAGCTGCAGTGCTGGTCCTGTCCTGCAGCCCTGGCTGCCACTGCAGAAGCATTCACTGGGCACAGTTACAGCATTCCCTGGAACAGGAGCACAAGAACAAGAGCAGCACTTTCTGCTCCCTCACTGCCCAGCCCAGCACAGGGAGCATCTCACCACCCATTGTGACTCCACAGCCACGGGTGTCACTTAAACACGTGGCACTGTCATTGTTAGTCCAGCTGTTCAGTCACTGGGGCAGCAGGAATGAACAAGAACAAACTGGAACCAGCTCTTTCCAGAAGAGCAGCAGAGCAAACTCTTCCTGAAGAAATAGTGACTCTGCATGTTGACAAAAAAAACCCTCTGTTAAAGCACCAATTAGAGCACTGCTGCAAACCAGTACAGAAAACCAGTAGAGAAGTTATCTTTAAAAAAACCTGTAATTTTTAGGAAATATAAGAGATGATCAGCTTATCCTAATGCTCCAAGTAACAGAGACGTTTTCCTGTTTGTCAAATCAGATTCCAAACCAAGCAACCCCCCATTACTCAAACCTGGCACGTTTTGGCTGAATTAGTTTATCTAGAAATCCATTAGTATTTCCACTTACTTCCCTTTATTAAAAATAGCATTTAAAATATCGATCGAAAACCAAATTACCATGGATTAGAAAACACACAAACATTTGTCATTTAGCCATGCTGCATGCAGACTGAGAACCAAACAGGCAGTATTATTCTCACCTTTACCTGCTCTATATGTCTTGGCTTGGTTCACTGGCATGGGCGTCATGGGAATAGGATACAAAGGCTGAAACAGAAAAAGTTGAAGGTATGATATTCCTTTAAAAACTCAGTGTGTGCTGGGGTGGGGGCCCCACTCAGCTTTGATGTGTTTCCCTCTGTTCTGTTACGTGGTTTAGTGAACTCTGCCTAACCTATTGAGATTTTCTTGGATCAGTGTCATTAAGTCTGCATGGACACACAACTAAGACCAGATGGTTGGCAACGACCAGCCCAGGAACGCTACTGCTGCTACTGCAGGCACTGGGCTCAGCCTGACAGCCTCACAACAGCTTTTTGGTATAAAGCTAAGTCAGGGGAGGGTTAGGCTGGGTATCAGGGAAAGGTTCTTCCCCCAGAGGGGGCACTGAACAGGCTCCCCAGGGAATGGGCACAGCCCCAAGGCTGGGAGAGCTCCAGGAGCGTTTGGACAACGCTCTCAGGCACAGGGTGGGATGTGCAGCACCAGGGGTTGGGCTGATGACCCTTGTGGGTCCCTCCCAACTCAGGATGTTCCATGATTCTATAATGGAGCTAGATTTGAAATCCCAGTGATCCCTACAACAACCAGAAACCAGTGGGACACAGCTGGAAACAAAGAACAGTTGCTTAACATTTAAAGAAAGTGAGACCTCCTTGTGCAGGACCAGGGAGGAAACATGGACAGATCAACCATAAATACGGGCTGCTGGCATTTACAAGTGTTTGGGACTATTTTAACATCCAGATTGAGGAAGCACTGGGAAAAGCCAGTATTTACACAGCTAAAACTTAACAACAATGTGATTTACATTTACAAGAGCAATACAAGCTGTCTTATTTCACTGTTTTAACTCAGAGCTCCCAAGTTGCAACAAGCTGATCTTTAAGGTCCTTCCCAACCCAACCCATTCTGTGACTCCTAAGTCTCCTCAGCTTCCTGAGGATCTCTGTAAAGTGTAGAGGAGTTTGCAGCACTTTACCTGCACGCCTGGACTCACTGGAACCGGGTACATCATATTTGGTGCAAAACAAACAGGCTGAGTGTACACGGGGGTTGGCTGCTGATGCCCCACCATGGAGGGGCTGGGCTGAGCTTGAGGACGAGGGGAGGTTGGTGTAGTAGAAGGTTTCGGCTACAAACAGAGGTGAGCAATGGATATGGCAGGGTTAGTTTGAGTTTCCTCCAAGGAAAAGGTTGGCTTATAAAGATCTATTCAAAGGTACCATTAAACAGCATCAAATCACTTACTTGAGCAAAAGATCGAGGGTTGAACTCTTTAGCATTAGGATTAAGTGTTGATTTTCTAACTTGCCTAAACATGAAGAACAAAAAAAAATTAGTTGGGCATTATTCTTTTACAAGTGTATCTGCAATTAATAATTTAAGAAACACCTAATTTCTATCTGTGAGTCAGATTTCTGAGAAGTCAAACACCTCATGGCATGCAAAAAGCCGCTCTCATTGAGGGACTCTTACTACAATTATCCATAAAGGTTTTCCAGTTGGTACCACAGCTCATGTGAGCCAGGAAAACATTGAATAAGCTTTTAGATATGAACTAGAAATCAACACGACCAGAGCTCTGCACTGAGTCTGGAGATGACTTTCAGGGCAGTCCCTTCACCTGTTGTTCCTCCTGTGTAACAGCACTCACAGCCAGGAATGTGTCACCCAGTCATGACTTCTACACAAGGCCTGACGTTAATAAAGGTGTGCTTATTCCAAAATGCAAAATTACTCACTCAGAAGTATCCTTCTTCTCCTCTTTATCCTCTTTATCTTGTTTACTTCCAGGCCCGGATGTCTGTACACCTTGGGAAGTCACCTCAGGCCCTCGCTTTTGCTCAGAGCTGTTACTTATGGAAGGAGAAATACTGGGACTATTGGGTTTGCTACTGCCACCATTGGAGTTGCTGTTACTGCCAGCTTCTATGATAGATTCTTTAGGGGTGGATTCTGTTTTTTCTTTAACTACATCTCTTGATTTTTCACCTTCTCGGGTTTTGTTTAGCAGCTGATCCACTGCATCTGAAGAGGAACTGGACTGTAACTGAAAAAACCCAAGGGATATATTCAGTAAATTGAAATAAAACTCGGGAGAGACCATCTAATGCTGTCACACACACAGAGTAAAACACAGTCCCACAGGCCTCAATCATCTGGAAATGACCTTTGAAAACACACATTTCCATTTCTACTAGAAATGAAATCCATGAACACTGACTGTTTAAGCTGGCATTGTGTAAGGAGCTATTCAGCCACTCAGCTGACCTATATGTTGATTAGGGAGTGACAGGAAAGCTTCAGACAACCCTTTGGACTCATTCCCTGAGTGATTTAACAGCACCACTTGAAAAGCTAACCTGATTTAATAACCCTTATAACCAGGAAATAAGTAATATGAATTCATCTTCAATTTTCCTCAGCAAAACTCTTCATTTAATTTTGCAACAGCTCCTCCATATGGAGTGTGAGATAATTATTTGTGCCTAATGATCAAACAGGTTTCAAGTCCTGTTTTCAGTGTACAGTCAATATTCACATTCATGTGCATCAGGCAATTGTACTAGCAAGAGTCAGCATTGATTTTACAATATCTAACATGAATTCTTCCAGATATTTTCATAAATCAAGCAAAAGTATAAAGAGCTGTTAACATATGCAGTGTGTTCAATTCACTAAAATAATCTGGATGCACATGAGAATGATGACACCATTAACAGAGAAAAACTTACCCTAAAGTCATTCTTAAATTTCTTTAAATCATCAATCTGTTTTCTATGCTCTGAAACAATTGGAGAGACACCTGCCAAATATAAGATCAACATTGTCCAAGCATTTCTAATACAAGTTTTATACACAACCCTGCACATTGCAAAGTTTGCAGAAATACAGTGGTTTTGCAGATATAAAAATGAAATCCAGCACCTTATTTTCAGTTTTAATTTGGTACAATTCCATGAACTACGTGTATGAGCACACAGAAAGCCTCTGTGAAAGCAGAGCATTACATAACTGATTTATCTTTAGTTCTGATGCACCACACCAAGGCAGAAGCCCCGAGGTGCAGGGACTGCAGAACTCACTGAACACAAAGAACATGCAACAAAACCCCCAACCCAGCCTGTGCCAGCATTTCAAAACACAGCAAGTGAAGGAGAAACACAGATCAAGGTGAGCTTTCCGGTTGGACTCATCCTCAAGGTCTCTCCAATGAGAGAATGAATGAATCTGGTTCTCAGTTTTTGGGGTTTTTTTTGAGAACTGAATGAACAAACAATGCTGCAGAGACAAACAAATGTAAGCATAATAGGAAAAAGCACAGTTAGAGAAGCTCTGCTGACCACGATGCTCAGAAGTATTGTGAGCACAGCTCTAAGCAGAAACATATTCAGTCCAAAGGCAGCTAAAAAGCAGCTCTGTGAGAAGGGGAAAGAAAGAAGGGGGGGGAAAAAAAAGGAAAAAAACCAAGTGAAATCACACCATCCACACGAGCATCTCCACACTTGGTGTTGATGGAATGAGTCACAAACAACATTTCAAAGTGCCACTTCACAACTGCATGACCAAATTTCACTGTAGAACACCAGGCTGCCTCCAAGCCTTCCTTAAAATGCCAACTAAAGCAGCCAGGACAGCAGGTTTAGTGTGCACAATTCCTACAGCACTCGAGTACATGAAAGCTTTGGATACCAACCTTTGTTTTCAGGTTTAGAAAAACTAGGAGAAGTCTCACTTGGCTTTATATTCTCCTTGTTTCCAGTTGCAGAATTTTGCCTCTGGTCCTGAAGCCTTGTATCTTTAGCTGCAAAAGAAATTGCCAAAGTTATTCTCTTATACACAGCTCAAACTGACCAAAGAGAGAAGGCAAGAGAGAAACAGGGGAGAGATTTAACCATTTTTAGCTTGAAAAACTTTTTAAGTTACACATTTTCTGCTACCTAGTAGCTGCCTGGAAAATCATCCTCCCTCTCTCCCCATCCTACTGTTTTTCAAGCCAAATGAAAAAATCACAATGAAACTCATCCCTCTCATCATACACAAAACCTTAACTTAGGCTGAACAAAATATAAACTTAGAGGCAATTATTTTCAGCAGTCCAAGCTCTTCATACAGAATTCTACCAAGATTTGAGGGTTCTTAGACATTTGACTGTGCTCCTGAATGGTTTTCTTTTCCCCATTCCTTTTGCTGTGTTCAAAATAGTTCTTTGAAACCAGCGGCCTGTGTTTCTTTAACACAGAAAAGAGGCAAAAACTCGGTTTGAAAAAAGAAATCCTCAATTAAGTCAGACACCTATAAACCCATATTCCTTAAGAGCACAAGAAATTAAGCATAAAGACTTCTCAAAAGCCTCTCTCCAACCTTAGTTTAAAGCCAGCACCACGAAAAATGGGGAACTCCCTGTAAAATTTAAAGTTTTCCCATCACCCAGCAAGCAGCTCTGCTCTTGCCTAGGCACATTCCTGGTCAGGAATTAGGGAAAAAGAGCATTTGCAAGGTGGTGAGGGCCACTTACCTTCGTTGGAAGGGGTGACTGCTCTGTTGGATGCAGGGCTGGCAGGTGTAGGAGAGGCAGCTGGAACAGGCATGGCAACAGATTCAGTGGGAATAGTACCAGGCTGAGGAGAAGGCAGAGCTGGTCCCATGGGAGTGCTGCTCTGCCTTGGAGACCTAGGCCTGTGTGTTTTAGGGGATAATCTCGGAACTAGAAACAAACAGGAAAAAGCAGTTATAGGATGAGCTTCCCCGGCCTGCTCAGCAGTTTGTTTTAGTTTTAAAATGGCTAAAAACATGCTTTGAAACACTTTGTGAGATATTGTAGAGTAACTGGAAACCTGTTTACCTTTCAGGCACATCTCCTAGTTCTTTACAACGCAGCATTTCAGATAATGGGGTGATTTCTCTGCAGATTGTCCCCAAAATATATCACTGCCCTCTAATCCCACCAAGAATCTGCAAAATGCTTCCCCAAGTCCCCAGCAGTACAACTACAACAGCTCACATCAACCCAGTTTCAGGCAGAACACAAAAGGTGGTCAGGTCTCCACACAAACAGATGTAAAACATTTTTTAAGAGGGCTGAAAAATCCATTTTACAGCGTCCTCTTTTGGAGGTTTGCCAGCTGGAAAAAAAACAACATAGCCTATTGAAAAAAGAGTGCTTTTAGGTGTATTTTTGCCCTTGTGTTAAAGCAGCAAGGAAAGTTGTATCTCCTGCTTCCTGCTCATCCCACTTGTGCTTTTTGTCACATATTAACTTCCAGTGAGTGAGCAGAAAGGCAGGTAAGTGGTTTAACAGTCCTACTTGCATGTTAATAATGTATAAACAGGGAAGATGAATCACAAATAATGCCACAACACAAGAGTTGAAGTTTTTTCCACAAGGCAACAAGTCTATGTGGATCTAATTTATATCTTCTCTCAGAGAAATGTGTTCCCACTACACTCCTCTAAAATTCTGCACTGCTAAAAAATACCCAAAAAGTACCTAAAAAGGACCAAACTGTTGCTCTCTTGCCCTCAAGGAAACATCCAGCTCCTGACAGCCCACCAGAACACGGCCTCACCTCAAGAGCTCCAAACTAGACCTGTGGCACAAGACTGAGCTTTAACTTTTAAGTCAAATATTAAAAAAAAATATATTAACTGATTGAAAAAAAAGACACTCACTATAACTGCTCCTACAGTAGCCAAGAACAACATCACCACTTAAAATCCACGTAAATTTTAAAGGAGAAATACATCCAACCTAACTTGAGTATCATTTAATCTCTTAACACCAACCTTCCTCCATCCAAACACCTCCTTCATTTGTAAACCACAACCCAGCCACGCTGCCACTAACCAAACTCAGGGAGACAGTGGCAAGTCTCTAACTCCTCCAACAACTCCCCTGAAAATGAATCCTTTCAACAACTAATTCCCACTCTTTTCCTTCCTTTCTCTTCACCCAGCACCTGACTCTGCAGTCAGGACAATACTGCACTCACCAGCTCTCACTCAGCTACCTGGGAACCTCCTTCTCCCAACTCCAACCTTAGCCCAAGTGTTTGATTATTCAAAGCCTGAATTGCCTGGAAAGGCAGGATTCTGCTGAGCATTCCCACTCTAAGGATCCCCCTGCAAGCCATCTGCAATAAGCCAAGCTTTACCTACCCCCACTGACAACTGATGACCACGTCCCACCTGAAGGGCTGCCTCGTGCCACTGCAGCAGTAGATGCTTCCCCAGGTGCATTATGAGATACAAATTCTAAGCCACTTGAAATTGTACCCCTACCAGTAGAGACTCTGTGACCTCGAGGGTGCCGTTGAGCCTTTGGAGACATCCGTGGAGGCCCTGAGGAAAAAAAGACAACCCCACACAATCAGTGCTTAATGCCCAGCACAGAAAACCCAAACATCTGCTCTTAGAACTGCATTTCATCTTAAAAGTCTCAATAAAGCAGCAATAAAATCAAGCAATTGGCACTGATATCCTAAAAAGGGCCAAGTCATTGGTACAGCCAGGCTGCCAACACTCATCACCTCCCCAGGGGCAGCTCCTGGATATTCAGAGGCTTTATCAGCACTGAAACAGGTGTGCAAGGCCTGGATTTAAAATATTTCAATCCAAGCATCCACCACTGCTAAGTGCAAGCCAAGCCATAAAGGTCAGTGGTGCAGCTCCCCCTGGATAAGCCCAGTTCCAGGCTATCAAACATTTTTCCAGAAAAATAAAAAATTCCCAATGCTTTTGTCAGGTGGGCAGTGATCCCAACCATTTATAGTCACCACTGGCTGACCAATGCTCTTGGGGAATTTCAGCAGAGCATTCTCTGCAGCGAGGCTGAATTGCCTGCAGCAGGTCACAATTCATTTACAAGTCAGCAAAAATTGCAACTAAACAAGGGATTGTTATCCCAAGGTTCAAGTCATGCATGTTTAACACCAGAAGCCAAAGTCCTAAGTGAATACAGGAATTCTGCACAGCCTCTGCAGCTGCCACACCATAGCTGTGCTCAAATCTAAGCAGCAATACAGTTCTTACATCCTAATAAACGTTTTCTTTACAAGATTAGACTCAAATGTTGATAATTCAGAAGGAAAAACCGTGTGTGAACAGAATCTGGCTGATTGCAGTTCATTTTTAACACAGGTCAATAACAGGGTAAAGTTCAGATAATGGCTTTTGGGTTTCAGATAAACCACTAAAATACCAAGTACCTCTTCTGGTTACATAAATCTTTAAATGTCAGCCTCTATTTTAACCATGAATCTTAAGTCCACTTCAATGCAAATTTCATACAGGTATTTTAAAGAATACACATTTCCCAGGAATAATCTTGCAGTAGTAGGAATTAAACATTGCAGTAAGCAGCAGTTCACTGCATGCCTGACAAACCAACCATGAGTACTAAAAAATAATTCAATTTGCAGGTGAATTCTCAGTTTTTTACCCCAGAAAGAAACCACAATAATTGGACAGTAAGCCAGACAGATGTGGCTACCACCCAGTTTTTGGTTAGGAGCATTTCCCAGTGTTCCTGCTCTGTCTGTGGGATCATTCCTCTCTCTCCCATGGCTCCAGTGGAGGCAGCTACAGCACCCACTGCAAGTTTCCAGGGAGCTCAGTATAACCACTTTGCATTTTCTAGGCTTGCTACACTGTGTTGTGCAGGGTTTAAGTGCACTTGAAATAAAAATTATAAAACATGTTCTTTATTGTACCCTCCCCGGACAAATTTGTTTGGGATAATTCTACATACAGCTACCAAAGACTCACAGGTCAGCCTTTCTCTGCATATTATTGACTGCTAGGGAGCTGATTTATTGTTCTGAGTAAAAATTTCCTACAAATTCACCTTTGAAGCAGCTCATCCTACCCCATTCCACAGTTCACTTCCCTGAATACAGCGTTTTTACTATCATTGTTATTGTTGGTTGCTTTACAAAAGGTAATTCAATGATTTAGTTATGCTTTTTGTGGAACAACTGTGTTAAAATTGGTATTTTATATAAATTTGAAGTCCTAAAATGCTCTCTGTAGTTATCAGGTTGTGCAAGTTGCTGTTGGTTAAGTTAAGACACTGAGCAGCGTTTACAAAGCTGAGTTTAATTTCATACTAAACTCGGGAAATTTCACAGCTTTCTTTCGTTTTTGTAAAGCTCTTCAAATCAAACAAACAAAAAAAAAACCAAACACCAACCAAACCAACAAAACAAACCGAAAACAAACAAACAAAAAAAAAAGGTTAATAGAAATAGCCTGATAAACTAAAGTTAAACACAAATTACAGGTTAAGTAATGAAGAGGAAAAAAAACAAAAAACACCAAAAAAAAAAAAAAAAAAACCCAACTCTGTCAATAATTAAAAAACTCACGGAGGAGTTAAACAAAGACAAAACAAAAACATGAACAAATCGTGGTATATTGTACCTTCTGAAGACATGCGTTTAGGCATAGTAGAGACAGGAGCTGGAGAACCATGAGCAGAGGGGTGAGACGGGGGCCTGGAGGGCCGCGAGGGGGGCCTGGAGGGCGGCCGTGTAGGGGTGGCTGCCCGAGGTGGAAGAGAGTTGGGACCTGACTGGTAGCGAGAAGGTGGGCGAGAGGAAGGAGATGGGCAAGGCGATGGCCAGGGAACACCTGACAGAACAAATGATATGAAGGAAAGTATANTTGTTGTTGTTGTTTTTCCACGGTTTAACCCTTTGGGGATGGTAATCGAGGAGATTAAAGTCTGTGCGGGGTTGGGTTTGCATTGGTTTTGGGTCGAATTGAACTTGTGAATGTCACAAAGGCTCCCCCCCAAAGGGTTAATTAGGATCTACAAACACTACTAAGGAATAGACAGTAAAGTTTGATCTGTTAGCCTGGCATACCAATGCTCCACAGCACCCAGCACTCCACAAGGTCCTTAACAGCTACCAGAGGTTCTCAAACAGCTGTTCACAAACAGTACTGACCACACAAACTGCTACTTTCAAACCAAATGATGAGTAAATATCCATCTAGGAGCTGGATCTTTACAAAAACCAGCGGTGTTCAGTGTCTGAATCCTGACATTTATGCCTTTATCACTTATCTGAGGTATTAATGGAGGATTTTAATCTACGATATAGGGCTCATGGTTTCCAAAGCAGAATTAATTGAATTTACAAGCCATTCTGAATATTTTAGATCTATGATGTTGGTTCAGCAGAGTAATAGGGTGACAGAAACCACAAATACTACAGACAAATTTCAAGGTTAGCATTGTTTGGGCAAGGCTCAGTTGTCCATCCTTTATACAGCTGACTCTGGCTTTAGAAAGGAAGTCTCACTTACCTTTAGATGTTTCTCAGACTTCCTCTCCAGATAGATCACTTGAGTATTACCCATTTTTCATTTATTCACAGCCATTTATTATAATAGCATTTTTAAATTCTAAAAATAATGCCTCGAGGACAGGCTACTGCTGAAATCCATCTCCAGAAATGGTGTTTGGTTTCTGGGACACCAATTCCTGCCATGCAGTGCCTACTGATGTCTGGTTAGAAATATTTTACCCACGTGTCCAGCAGAAAATACTCAAACACCCATTTGGAGGGAAGGCTTTGGATTTCTTTTCCCTAACACTGGTCTTGTTTTCCCCCTCCTGTTTTCATAAAGTCAGCAAGTGGCTTTATTCTTTTCCATGGGAAGCAGAAAGGAAAGGAAGCTTCCTCCTGCCACTCCCTTTCACCAGGTGTCAGCACTGCTGCTCCTCCACACAGAGCTTTGCAGTGCTGCTGCAGTTTTTCATCTTTAAAACCACACAGTGCACCATCATCTAAAACAAAGGTGTCTGAGAAGGAAAATAAATGACATTTCTGCTCTGCAAAGCTACACAGTGCAGTGCAAAGAGTGTTCCTTTGTAAGTTAAGCCCAAATCCAACTCACAACCTCTGTGTTAAATGATGAATGCTAACCTGGTTTATGGAATACACAAACTAATCCCACACCATTTCAGCATAACTGGATAATTATCTGCAGTGTTATGATGGACATTTGTGTAGATTTCGGATACTTGCCTCCGTTAACTACTCTTTGATCTGCTCCAGAGTTAGGGCTGAATTCTGAAGTGTGGGATCCAGACCTTGAGATTGGTGGGCCTGATCCAGACTGGCCCATCCTCGGTGAGTTTTGTCTTCCACTTCCCCAGGACAGGACATCTCTGTTCCTCTGTCCAGGTGGAATGTATTTATTTTCTCTGAAACACAGCAAATTTCTATCAGCGTTAAGACAGAACTGAGAGGCAACAAAAAGCACCCCATTTTCTCTCTTTTTCTCCCATCAAGCCAAGGGGAGAAGTCTAAATAGTATCAGATGTTGACCCAACAGTCACCTCATGAATTGGCTTTTGAGAGTGGCCACACAGTCCACTTTATGAGCCCACAGGCACTGCAGGATTAGCAGTAATGCCTGAAATTCTCCAGGACACACCGAAACCACTGCCCTTTCCTGTAATTTGGGACAAATTCACCACGGTGACAGGTCAGAATGGGGAAGTTTGTTTCACTACAGAGATAATACAGGGCCAGGCAAAGGTGTCCAAGTCAGCCCAAGTGCCAAAATCAGCACAGGATTGTTTACACAAGGCTCCAAACCTAATCAGTCCTGCTGAAAAAGCCCAGTATCAATGAGCAAACTGCTACAGTACCAAAATACCTCCATAATTTAAATAAAAATACTATTCATAGTGTACTCAAGTACCTAGTGTTCACACCATGTCCTTCTCTTTCATTAGCATTTCTCTGAACAGCAGTATATTTTTCTTCTTCTGTCCTTTCATCATTTTCCAAGGCAACCCGAGCTTTGTATTGGGCACTTGATTCAATTTCCTCTGCTAATTGAGTTGCTCTGGCTTCCCGTTTTAAAAACTCTTCTGAATTATCTCTTTCTAATGGCACCCTAAAAAGACAATGGAAAGGAAAAGAATCTCTGAAATGCATTCAAAAGCACAAAGGAGCTACAAAAATCATACAGTGTTAGTTCTAACCGAGTCAGAGTGAAAAAATATCTTGCTTCTAAGCCAGTAGACTTGTTGTCTTTTTTTTAATACAAAATTCCTGGACTGGTTTGATATTATGGACAAATTCAGGGTCATTTACCTGCCTAGGGAGGTGAGGTCAGGGTGCAGAACTTTTCCACAGGATTTTTATTAATCCCCAGTCCCTAAAGCTGTGCAGAAGTTCCAACTTTTAACACGGTTGAGAACATCAGGATTGAAAAGCCTCAGACTGTTGTTTACACAGGAAGCTACTCCAAGAGCCCAAATTTGAATTTTTTTTTAATTGTTTACACATTCCCAGCAGACATAATCCTACTGAAATTAAGAGAGTGACATCCTCAATCCTTTGATAATTCCAGCTACAGAATTTCAGCTCTCCCAGTTATGAAGAACTGCAGAAAAGATGGATGCAACACTTCAGAGCACAGGACCAGAAATCCCTGACTCATCTGCCATGTGCCAGGACCTCAAACCCATCCATTCCATGTCTCTCTCTATGGCAGGCAATGAAACAGTGCAAAAAGCACCCCTTAGAAAAGCCACCAAGTCAAAATTCAACATGTGAGCACTAAAACACTGAAAAAGCCCAACTAGAGATGGGATCATACCTGGCATCTCCTTCTGCCACCCATTTTTGGGGTTTACCTGTTCTAATTTTTGTGTAATGTTTTATAAAACAATTCTTCCCATGATTTTAACTTCAAGTTGCAAAATGCAATTTTAACTTCAGTTTTCCATCCAACCTTACTTCAGAATAAGCTACATAAAAATACAGAACAGAGCTGCTCTGCTGGGCATTACAGAGTCACTACTGCCCATATTTTCAATAACATAAAGAAGAAATACAAAGAAAGTAGGTGGAGATACAAGCCAGGTATAAAATAATGCATGCAAAATTGCTCAAGTGTTGGTGGCAGAACGAGGAAAACAAGTGGCTTTGCCAAATTCCAAGCCAGCACTCAGCTACTGCAGCACAAGTTCTTCCCCACATTTTTGGCCAGTCAAAACATTTACTGGCCTTATCAATGGTAACTGCAAGAATATTCAATATTCAACCCTTACCCTTCAGCATAAAGCTTTGGCTCAAATAAGATTTACATGAACACAAACCTGGTTCCAGGCCCCTCTGTTAATAACACAATAAAGGAGAACAGCCAATAATCCTCATTTATTTCATAGAATTGGAAAAAAAATGAAGGGATGTATGGCAACCTATACAGGCAGGGAATGATTTTGTGTTTTCTAACATGCCATTAAAGATGAGAGAAAGGGGATGGACAGGATGACATGGTTCAGAACCCTGGTGATGATCAATACATTTGCTGGAACACAAACTTGTACCTTGATGCAGTTTGACAAACTATACCTGCTACTGCTTAGCTCTAAGAAGAGAAAACAATCAAACAATAAATCCTTTACAATCCTTCAGCTGCACATCTAAGCATTTAACTACACTGCTGCTCATCCCAGAGTTGGAAAATCAGGAAAAGAGCTTCCCAGTTTAGCAGACTGATATGCAAAGCAAGTTGCTTTACTAGGGGGAAAAAAAATTGAATTAATTTAAAGCCACCTTCATGTTTTTAATCTGTTTCCATTAATATCCAGAAAGCAGAAAGATGGAAGACTAAAGTTCAAAAGTACAAAAAGTACTTAGAGCAGTGAAGGGAAGGGAAGAACAGCTTCCCCAGGATTCAAACATAAGCCGATTAGGACACTTTGATTATCACCATGTTACAGGTCCATCTGCACAAAACAGAGAAATCAGATTGTTGAACCAGAGACCTGTAGACAAGTGCACACACACGCACAAAAAAAAATCAAAATATTCACTGCAATTCCCTGATATTAAAAAAAAATTAAGTTTCTGCTTTGGGGGTTAAAAGAGTGGGGAAATGCTGAAGCCATTTCACAATGGCTGTGAACATCTGCAGTCCATTTGTGTTGCAGTTGCAGTGAACATTATAGCTGCAGACTCTGGGGAATAAATCACTGCCAGAGTAGCCAGAGCAGCCTTTATACTACTTCTATATTCCAGTTGTTATTATATTTAACTAAATAATTTTTTTTTAGAGCTGGAACTTTACAGTTCAGAGCTGGACAAGTCTGCTAAACAAGCACACAACCCCCACCCTGGTTATCAGCAGCTTTTCAACATTGCAGTATCTTCTAGATCAATTGTCTCAATAAAATCAGGATTTAGCCAAACTGCTCTGCTAGGTTAAACAAAAACTATAGGTATAGCAGCTACATACAGATAATTTCACAGCTTTCCACCCTATTCCTGGAAGTTTCTGCAAGAAGCAAGCGTTATTGCATGGCTAAACTCAGAAAACTCTGCAATGGGAACGAGCTGTGCCCATTTAAGGGAATATATAAAGATTTCTACATCTAACTATTCACAGAAAGCTGGCAAGGTTTCTTAAGCACCATTCATTCATTGCTTTTGCAGTTATTCGATTCCACAACTTCAGAAACTATGCAAAATAAGCTGCAGAATATAAAGTTTGTCAAACCAGGGAGAACATTCAATACAAATCTAATAACAAAATATTTTGGAACTTACGTATAAGAAGATAAACTGCTGTCATAAGTTGACACTACACCATAATTTTCTTCATTGTAACGAAACATGTCATTGGGATCCCATCCATTAGACTAGAAGAAAATGATTCTTGTTTTTCAAAATGACACTGGAAACACATTCCCTTCAAATTAAGGGCTGATGGCAGAAGTAAAACCTTCTGCCCTTTTTCCTGGGCCTATGAATTCATTGTCCAGAAAACAAAGTTATTAATGCCACAGTTTATTTCAGGGAGCTTTGTTCATCAGCTGCACAGATTTTACCTTCATATTCCCTTTTTTGTTTGTTTGTTTGTTGTGAGTCTTTGTTGTTTTTAGGAGGGTTTTTTTAAATACATGCTCAGACTCTACTAGAAGATTACTGGCTAGCAAGAAATACATAAATATCTTTAAAAGTGCAAATTGACACTTCTAAAAGTTTTCAAAAGCACTGATGGAATAACCTGAGAGACACCACAGGTAGAAGACTCCTGTTGATCTGCACAACTCCCCCACTTCAGTAAAACTGCTACCACAGCACTCAAGCACAACAACAAATGGTTTGAATATTTTATAAAAGCACTGAGAGTATTGAGTATTCCAATAAATCTCAGCTCTACAGTATGGACATCAAAACTGACAGGAGAACTGTTCTACCCAAAGTTAATTTGTTCTAATCAGTAATATTATCTCCTTGAACATACTGCAGGCTGAATACCTGGCTACAAGAATCTCTGCTGGAGGAAAAGCTGACTGCTGTGATATATGAGGACATGGCATATGAGGCCATACTCTTCATCTAATGATTCATAATCTGAGAGTGTCTCTGTGCTTGGGGCAGGCTTCCATCAATTCCCTCCATCTGCAGCCCAGGGACACTTAGCCGAGCACAATCTCACCATCATTTCCAAGTGCAATGACAGTCAGACAGGAATGCTCTGATTAAACATAAATCACTTTGGGGCATTGCTGGATTTGGAGTTCTTAACAAAAGCTGCTCTTTCGCTCCATGAGTCCAACACAGCTCTTACCACAGCAGCTGCCATTTGTCAGGATTTGCCAAAAGTGGCATTTGAAAGGCAGCTATTCTTAGGCAGATTGTTCCAAAGGGCTGTGGCAGCTGCTGGCAAAGACTGAACATCCACCAGCACAATGCAGGACAGCAATTTTGCTCCTCCAAAGTTCATTACTGGATGGAAATTAAGGATTTATTTCAAGGCATGTCCAGGGAAACAGCTCATTTTCTACTGATGGCCAGGGGAGATAAAAAGCATCACTTACGACATCTGTCTCCAACGCCTCCAGCTCCTCGGAAGCCGTGTTCTCCCCTCCATCCCATGGTTCCAGATCCTTTTCCTTGTGTTCTCCATTAACTTTAGCACTGATGGCTGAATCAGTAAAAGCATCTGCAACAGAGTGGGGAGGATGAGACCAGTGAGACCAGTTTGGGTGAGTTTGCACACTGGTTTTTGTCTGAGGAACGACCCAATACAGCTGAATCACAGGTACAATAAATATCATTCCCCTTCTCTTGGAGCTGCTGGACATCAGAAAGGTGCCTACTCCAGACTTAAAATAACTATGGGAGTACAGACTGACTTCTCTCATATAAAAAATACAATTAATTTCAGTTATTTCGAAATATTTTTTACAATTACATGTATATCTGGGGGAAAAAAAAGAGGAAAAAAAGACCACACAAGGATCCCTATTCCTCTAGAAAACTCAAAACTTGTATAAAATTATTTTCCAACCAGCCCACACAATTGCACACAATAGTGTGCAAATACCAAAAAAGCAGGAAGCAACTCCCTAAATGGGCAAAACACAATTTTCCTTTCAAATATCTGAATTTCTCCTATTTCTATAGCTCCTCAACACACCAACAGAGCAACTATCCATCACCTTGGAGCTCCCATTCCCTGTGACATGAACAAAGGGATCTCCTCTCCTACCAAGGAGCAGCTTATTCAAATCACACAGAAAAATACAGGAACTCCCTATTTTATTGCTCTCAATAACATAAGAGAATAAATAACCAGTAAGGTTCTGCTATTGTTCATAAAAATGATAAAAACAACAAAAAACGAAGATCACAAACTTTTATTTTGACTGGTTCATGTTTCATTCAAGCCAGACTTAAGAAGGAATAATATCAGAGTATTAAAAGTGCTGAAAAATATCTCTAAAGCCATTCACCAAGGAAGCCAAGCTTTTACATTTGTAAGCAACTGGATCTCAGAACCACACACAGAACTTTAAAAAAATCAAATAAGCTTGTTATAAGCTCATAAATAAATAAACCAGCCTAAAATAAATAAGTCTTCAATCTAGAATTTCCTATCACCATTCTCCTGATAAAATAAGGAGCAAACATTTCAGACCTTTAGAAAAGATGAAATCAAACCACCAGGCAGTGCCAGATAAGGAAAAACGTGGCCTAAATTAACTTCTGGCAAGATCTGAAAAATTTTCCTAAAAAAAATTAAATGAACTTTAAAGCTATTATGAAAAGAATTCCCAACATAAGAAGTTGGCCACTGATGTAACGGCTTTTACACAATCACTGAAGATGTTTTAAAGAGACTGCAGGCACTGTTTTACCGAATCTCACAGTGAAATTCTGCAGATACTGGAGAAAAATTCACTGTGCTTGGCCTCTCTAATAACATCCAGCGCTATCCCATGAAATGCTCACACAAAGAGCTTTTAAAATACACTCTATTATAATATATACTATATATGTGTGTTCAAATGTCACCTGAAACTACACAGGAACACAGTGCTACAACCCACAGTTAAGTAATAGCTAAAAAGCACATTTTTAAGAATTTTTAAGAACTGAAACTCTGCATTTACCTTATCAATACCCCATAGCTTAACTCAGATAAACCAGTGCTGCTCTATCATTAATTCCATGTTTCATTTCTGATCTGCTCAGATTGGGACATTTTACACCAAATCCAAGCTGGAGGTTGTTTATGTCTTTTAGGAAACTGAAATTTGTTTCTGCATCTCTGGGAGTGGAGGGAACTCCTCTCCAGGGAGATTAGATAAATACGAATTAAGAACCTGATGGCAGCACCTGATGGAGGCAATCTGTGTTTCAGAAGGGTGTTTCCTTCATTTCTATTAAATTCCTCCAGGCAAACTCCATAGAACTGTGCCATTTTGGATACCGTGAATAAAATACCAGCTTAACAAGACTCATCTACTCAACCCACTAATTTTCTTATTTAAACAGCCACATAAACATTCAGCAGCGCTGTTATTGTAATGATACAGATGGAAAAAACACCAGAGTCAAAACAAAGACTCCACTATCAGCAAGTGCTACAGGTCTGAGTAAGATGTGTAAGTTTCCCAGTAAATCCAGTATATCACAGGGCACAGGAAGCTCCATTGCTCTGCATTCCTCTCTCATTTTACAATGAAAGTCACAAGCGAGACTGAGCCCATTTAACCTCTGTAAGTCAAAGAAAATCCAAAGACAGGACAAATTCAAGCTACAAAGGCACTCCCAGTCAGACAATGTGGTCTCAAGAGCATCCAGGCAAAGTTTAAATGCAGCAGGATGGTACCTCAAGGCACAGATCACTATTTTCCTGGAACAAACAGCAGGGCAGGCACATGGGAGACCAGAATTAAAAACCCAGCAAAGGCTCAACCAAAATTAATCAGCAACAAAATTGAGAACGAACGTAAGAAACTCTAAAAATAACAGTTTCCAAAACAAAAATGTGGCTCTACGATTATTAGTAAAGTAGAAGGTAAATCATGAGCTGCTGCTACAAGTGGTGACTGGCAGAGCAATAACTGACAAGACACTGCACAGGCTCAGCCTCCCCCTTATCTGGTGCCTCTTATCTCTGAGCTGTTGAACGAGCAATTCACATGACACCTTGACAAGGCCAAATTTTTAATCAATCCCTTTTCTACACTGTAAAATCTGAGTTAAAGATCAAATGGAACCTGGTGAAACAAGGGGCTGAGGCTGTAGCACTCCGTTAGTCCCCTTCCTCTGGACCTGCTTAATGTGACATTTCCTAAGCAGAGGAGTTGGGTACCAAAGACCTCGATTTAAAGCCTGGTCACTGGGAAAGAATCCCGAGGACAACTCTATGCAATGGAAATTCATATTAAGACAAATTAAAAATATGCATTCTGTGAAAAACTCAGCTTGGGCAAATTCTTCATGTGTGTGCTACTAAATGAGTTAGAGAAAAAAGTGCCAGAACAGAGCAATTAAGAGTCCGGGTTTAATTAATTTCAATGTCTAACATGCTTGTTTTCACAAACAGATTTTGGTGAAGAGCACAAATATGCAATTAAGTGCCAGTCTGCAGCTGAAATGCCATTAAACCAATCAGTGTTACGTGCCAAAGGTGCTGATGCCACTCACTGAAGCTTTGATCAAGTTGAAGTAAACTGAGGTTTCACCTTAAAGGTTTCAACAGTAAACTCTCATTTGTTTTCTAACTACTTACTACTGATTTGAAACCTTAAAGCCAGTTACCACCGGCTCTGCAGAGCCAACATTTCCTTCCTTTGTTCATAAGATGCCTTCTGCTATTCCCCTTGCAACACTTTCTCTGGAAGGATGCCACTTTCAGTGCTAATTCAAGGAAAAACTTAAATAGCCAATTCTCTTCTGCCTTTCTTTTCATTGGATTTGTAGTATTTTCCTCAGTGTGCCAAAAAAACATCCCTAACATTGCAGAAATCTTTTACTTTAACAGTAGTTATGATGTTTGAATTGTCTTGCCTTAAAGAGAAGCCAAGAAGGCAACTCCAAAGCCTTACTGAAATTTGGATCCCATGCAAACCAGCTCTGATAGGTGTTTAGGGCTCCGGGAAACACTTTTCGTGTAGAATCAGGAGAAACAGAACCTCCTGCATCAATCAGGAGCCCAAATCACCCAGCAGCAACAAGATCTCAGCACTCAAAGGTGAAGCAGCAAGATGTGATAACATTAATGTGCAGCCAAGGATTTCAACCTGCACCTGAGTGCGTTTTTAGCAGCTGATTTCCACTGCACATACAGAAATCAGTGTCAGTTCCTCTTCAAAAGCAGACAGAACAGTCTGAGAGGAGGGTGATGGGTGTAACACAGCTTCACCTGAGTTTTCCAGTGCATGTTTCATTCATCAGCCTGCCTGTACTGCAGCAAACCTCAATTCTGCAGAGGGAGACCCTCAAGTGACTCCCTCCGGTTCCTCTGGCAGCCTAACAAGGACCCACAGGAGCTGCAAGGTCTGACAGAGCTGCAAACAAGGGCCCAGGAAGCAGGGAGAGATCGATTTTTTGAACATTAACAGCTACAACACCCTTCTCTACACAGACCTACCAATTTTTCTCCCAACCCTGCCAATTTCTACAATCTGGGCACACCCCACACTTTCTCCACGGGTGCCTCTGAAGGTGCAGTGTCATGCTTGGCACAAACCCAGGTGAGCTGCTCCCAGTTCCACCCCCCAGGCCAGCACTGGTGTTCCCTCCCCTGAACTCTCTGGGTGGGTTATCAGCTCCCTGCCCCAAAGCTGCAGGGCTGTGATAGCACTGGGAGCTGCCTGGCAGGCTCTGGCAGAGGCTTTTCATACACAGCTCTATTTTCCTTCTTCTGAAAAGAGACTCTGTCCCATTCCCTTTCTCCCCACCTGCTGCTCTTTCCCAATCCTCTTCCAGTCTCTTTTTCATAATCCAGAGAACATCTCTGCTACTCAAACCTGAGGGTGGACCAGAAGATCCAGACCCACAGCAGCATTTGCCCACATTCCTCCAGCCCAGTAGGGAACAAATGACAGAATAAAATCCTTAAGAAACTTATACTGAATTGGGAGACCAAGATGCACTAAAAATTTCTAAACAGTATCTTCTGCAGAAATTTATTTAGTTCAAGGTCTCCACAAAAGTCTCCTACAGGGTAAGAAACTACACAGAGAGAATCACAGAATATTCTGAATTGGACCCACAAGGATCATCAGACCCCAACATCCCTACTCCAGGTAAGCCTCCCTCCCAACAGAGAGCTTGTGAAAAGCCCTTTTCTTTGACTACATTTTTAAAGCCTTTCCAACCAAGTATTTCCAAATTCTCCTCATTTGCCTGTGAAAGCCAAAAACCATTGAGAATTAGACAATTTTAAAGTCTCTGTTCCTGGCTAAGTGTAACCAGAGCACCAGGCAGGGACCATTCCCAAAACAAGGAGCACCAAAACTCCTCAAGCAGGAGTTCAGACTCAGTTTTCACTCTAATTCATCCACTACCACGAAGATTTGGGTTTATTTACAAGAACAAAAGGCCAGCAGTTCCTCCATGCACGTTCATAAACTCCCAGCCTTTTGAATCCTTGCTTATTTAATTTTCCCAGAAAGCCCCTCATTGCTCTAATTTGAAGGTGTGATCAGAGACTGAGTTAGACTTTCAAGTGTCATTTCCAGATAATGTATTTTTGAGACAAAATGGAAAGCAGATTAATTTACCCACTCTGAGTTATCAAGTTCTGCAGCCTTCCAGTTTATCTTGCTCCAAGTCTCTATGGCTTTATTTCAGCTCTCCAGTATTTAAGAGATTTAGACTCAGCCATTCCACCTAATAAAGTGAACTGAGGGACTGTTCAACCTGAAACAGTAATTTTCTTCTAGAAAATGTCCATTGAGCAATTATTCCTAGAAGCAGTAGTATATTCCTCATTCAGTCTGCTCAAAATCTATAAAGATTGGGTGAGGGAGAGCCCAGTTTGCATTTACATTGAAGTGATATTCATACCAGACCCATTACAAAACAGCTCTCATGTAATTTAAATTCCAAGTCCCATCCAGAACCTGGAACTTATCTGCATTTCAATGCTGCATTTGCTCTGACATTATGCATCATCATCTGGGAAAAGCAAAATTCCTTGAAACAACAAACCTCTCATTCTGCAGCTTTAAATCAGGCAAGAACATCCACAAGTACAAACACAAGGTGAAGAGAGAAATTCTCATTAAATGTCCTCAGGTCCCTACACGTCTCTAAGTCCCTGCTAATGGGAATAAAATCTGTGTTCCAATAACCACTGAGCTCTTGTGACAGTTGTTAATCAATCTGTAAATGTACACAGAGACAATTTCACCTCGTGGCACATAAACCTGTGTATTTCCTTTTATTCCTTATCCCAGCAAATCAGCAACATTAAGCATAAAGACTCTGGAGATTTGCTGCCCAAAAGCAGAGAAATCTGCAAAGGAATAGAACTGCCTCATGAGCTCTTAGGTTCCAGAAAAATAATCAGGGGCTTGGAGGTCAGACATTAAAAGTATGAAGCTTGCCTGCAAAATTGTTTAATTTGGACAGTTTCGATGTCTTCAAGATTTTAAGACTTGTCTGCCACCTCTCTGTATTTTGGAGAGCTTTACCTACAGGTCTGCAAGCAGTAAAGCAGAAATTAAAACACAAATAGAGGATTTGAAAAGAATTTTTAGCTTTTTTTGCAGTAGTACTTTTAGAATATTTATATTAATGCATGTTTAGACACAGAAGTAACCTCCATATAGACTCTATAGATCTCAACTTTGAGAAATAATCTTTTTCTGAAGAGTTTGTGTATTCAATGATTCTTGTGTAACACTTAAAAGAGAAACTTAGAAAGACATTTACAAAAAATGTGTCTACCTCCCACAGAATCTATAAAATGTTTTGTAAAACCACAAAGGCTTTGCTTTCCAGACACCAAACCAGCTGTTCAAAACCCTCACAAAGGTTCTGCAACCCATTTAAAAATATTTTTGATAAATTTCTCATTTCATGAGGTGCTGAAGTTTTGCACTCTTTAAGAACTATGAGTCTAAATACGAACTTCAATTTTTGGATCCTAAAGCATCTATTTTGAAAAACTTTGAATTAGAATCTTAAAACATTAAAAAAAAAAAAGATTTAAAACAAATATACCTCTTCTGGCATAATTAGTATCCATATCCTTAAAATGCACCATAACAAAGTCAGAAGACTTGAACAAGATACTCTCTAGGATGTCCTCCCGTTTTGGCCCCAAACTGGATTCTGCAGTTTTCCGATGAGCAGCATCAACCACTAAATCACACTGTGGGAGACACAAACACAAGGCACTGCTTTAATGCACTGTCATCCCCTCAATAATTTCACATATTTGCAAAAACTAGGTATTTACAATCTGCTTGTGTAAATCTAGGCATGAACAGTAAAACTAATTCCCACGAACTATTAAAATTTTAATCAAATGTTGGTTATTCAGAAGTAGGAATTTTCACAATAGGAAAGAGTCAAAATGTAAAAAATTACCTTAGGACTGTAGGTTTTAAAAACTCCTTCATATATACCACCATTTTTCACCTGTACTTCACATTTGGATCCCTAGAAAACAAGAAAAATGAAAATATAACTTTCTGCCAACCTGACAAATGCCATTACAGTGATTTTCTTAAACATGTGTACTTTACATAGGTCCAAAATGTAAAAATACAGCTCAGTTTTTAGTGAAATCTCCTCATTCAGCATCTGGCCATTTATAAATACACTGCTGTGCTCTGCAAATTCAAATAGCTGGGTGTGTATGGGCAGTTCTGAAGGGATTTGAGATACTCACAGGAGAATATTTGGTTCTCACAAGACTCTTGACCAGTTAAAACACACAAAGGAGGTTTTGTGCAAACCCCAAATCTGTGCCTGTGTGAGTACAAATAAGGATAAAAACTTATCCTGGCCTCAAGCAGATGTGGGACAGTCTGCCTTACTTCATTTTGCCATGTCAGGGCTTCCCTTCAAATCTGGGGAGAAAGGTTTTTAATCCCTGCACACAGACTCATTTTATTTATCCAGAAATTCTTTCAAGACAGAAAATTCAAAATACAACCAGTGTACCTAAGAAATCTGCTGTACCTCTGCAAATTAGAGTTAAACCTTTCCAAACCTAAAATTTCTGTGATCCATTCAAGTTTAACCTTGGCAAAAAGTGTTTAAAGTTTAATATTCACTCCTTCATATTACAATCAGTGGATTAGTTAAAAATTCCCTGTCACTATAGGAACCATTCTTCCAAATATGAAGACTTACAACAACAGACGTGAGTATGTGAACCATTCTCATGTTTGCATAGATGCCATCGAAAGAAATCTGAAAAATAAGGAAGACATCATGAAGAAATTCCAAAAGCCAGAGCACCCAACCCAGGCTTTCATCAGTACACAGAAATTCTCAGAAACATTGCGTCAAAACCTTACTCAGGCAAGATACATGGAATGTAATTATTAAATATTAATATTAAACATGTCAGGGGAGATTTCCATAGGGCTCTTGCCTTTTCTCTGACCAGTTAAAGATCTAACACCTTCCCCAACAAGCTGAAAATCCTAGGAGAGCCCCTAATGTCAGTCCATCAAGGAAATTCTCTGGCTGGTTGGGTGCAGCTGATATGCACAGATTTGAGGGATGTTGGCAGGGCTTTGTTTTTAAACAGAGAAAGCCCTGCTGGTTTAAGAACCATCAAGAGAATAAGGCACTTGCAGTGCTGCAGAGGCCAAAAGGTGCTTTCAGGCCTGCTCAACCTCATCCTTTCATCTCCCAGTGCCGATTACACACATTAACAGGAGCTAAAGCCATCAAATCGTGGAGTGCCAAATTGCCACAAAACCCTGTCATTAATTTAGTCCAAAGTAACTAGTGCAACACCAGGATCTGCAATCCTGACCGGGAGAGCTGGGCAGGCATCCCCAGGTTGCTGGAGGACACGTTCACCTCAGTGCAGGAGGTGTTTTGTTGCAATATCTGGTATTTCTTCCTGTCAGCTTCGTGTTTGTAAAACAAGAGATGCTAAAACAGCTCTTGGGATATTACCAGATTCTGATGTTTTCAACTGAAAATGTATTTTTAAGTGTCAGCCACCTTCCTGGGCTGACCAGACATGTTTAGGGATACTCTTGTGCTCAGCACTCAGTACACAGCACATACAGACCCAACATTTGGGGGTGTTTAGTGTTTGCCTATGACCCTTTCCATCAGTGTTCCTCAAAGCTTCTTTAGTTTTCCACAAGTGTCATGGTATCTTCAATAAACATTTATGTAAGCAAACTGTAGCCCTTTTAAACCTTCCTGCTTCTGCTCTATTCCCCAAAATTAGGCATCTTTGAAAACCAGGCCAACAACAAATTGGCAAATATTTGATTAGTGCAGTTCAAAGATCCACTCTTTCAATCGAGATCCACATATTTAGCTCTGATAAAATGATGTTCTACAAGTCAAGCCACATCTATACTCCAATAATACACAGCCTTGAGAACAACTAAAGCTGCACATTGGGGTTACTGAGAATAATGGTTTAGCAATTTTATAGTAAAGCTAAACAAAGTAGTTATTTTTATTTCATTAAATGCTGCCTCACTGTCATCTGTTTAAGGGAGAAGCCAATGTTAGAATTTTCAGACAGGAACTAATTCAAAAAGCACTGCCTTAAGTTAAATGTTGTTTATATTTACAGCTGTAATTGCAAGAAAATATTTGTAATTGCAAAAATATTTATATTAGTGTAGCAAAAGTTTAAGTGAACCTTCCCCCCTCCACCCTCCCAGGAGACTTCAATGAATGCGAGACGATACTCTTTAGAAAATTGTATCTCACTCTAAAGTATCCACCCACCATGGTATCCCAAGGAAAAAATGGAGAGAATATTCCAGTATCTGCCATTCTATTAAGTTGTTTCCTCCTACCCTGAACTGGCACAAAGAGGAGAAACCACAAACTTACCGTAGGCTGAGGTGGTCCTTTGCCACTGCTGCGGCCTCTGGAATTAAACACACACATGGACCACGATTAAAGAACTGCTGAAACTGCTGCATTTCCTACCCAGCAAGAATTCCAAGCCCATCTTAATTTAGAGTTGAGAATGGGATCAGAAAAACCAGCATTCCCAGAGAGCAGAGCCTGACAGGGACCCACTGGGTTTATCTCCAACCTGCTGAGCTACCAAGTGCCATCAGCAGGCAGGGGGTCACCTGTGATAAACTAAAGGACAAAATGAAGAAAATACTAAGCTTATGTCATTATAAAACCAGAGTAAGAATAAAAGAACAATCCTGCAGCTACAGCAAATTCCAAAAATTAATGGCACACAAAACCAGGACCAATCTCAGGCTCAAACCCTGCACAGCACGGGGTCCCTTCCTTGAGCCAGGAACGTTGTCACCGTGTCAGATTTGGGCCACCCAAACAACTGACCCTGCCACAGGCCACAGAGGAGCCCTGACTCTGAGGTTTTAGCTACAGAGCTCCTTTCTAACTGCTCTCACAACCCTGAAAACCCAGAAATTCTGTCCATCCCCCCAAAACACCAGCTCCTCCTAATGCCAGTCTGTCACTGAGTAGCACTCAGGACACGTCGGGGTGCTCAAGAGCCCCTGAGAAGGGTCACTCACTCTGTGCCCTCCTCCTCCTCAGGCACCTGAGTCCCAAAGCATCCCTGCAAGTCAAAAAAGTCCCCAACAGCTCAAATTCTTCACCTACTCCACTGGTGTGTCTTAATTCCAAGTTCCTTCCTCGTACCAAGAAGAAGTCCTAGTTTCAAACACTTCTCGTAGTGATTTAGATTTGCGTTATGAATTCAGGAGTGCTCACTGTAATGTGAGGCAAAAATAAATCTTCTGTTCTATTAAAAAAACCCTCAATTTTTAAAATAGACTCACCTTACTGACACACAACCATTTCATTAAAGACACCTGAAGAATCGTATCTGGTATTATCTAAACAACACTGAAATCCAAATCCAACTGAATGTCAGAGAATCGTGGAATGGTTTGGGTTGGAAAGGACCTTAAAGATCCATCCTCATGCCATGGGCAGGGACACCTTCCTCTAGACCAGGTTGCTCAGAGCTCCTGAACACCTTCACTAGATGCCAACTGCATTTAAAAACACCAAGCTGGGGCTGAATACAACCTACCCCCCAAAATAACAGGCCCTTATAAAAGAGAGCTCACAGGGCAGTCAAAAAAATCAAAGGAACTTCTCTCGGTGAACATAAACAACCCTTCAATAAATTCTGCCGAAATAAGCAAAGCCATCAGAGAGCCATGAAAGGCCTTAATGAGGAAAAAATGAAAAACCACTAAACTATCACCTGACTCATTTCAAACAAGCTTCTGCACCAGAACTGTGGTCTCAGAGCATCACACATGCTGGGGGCATTGGCTGATGGCAGGAATTGCAGATTTGGGGGGCCCAGCAGGCATTTTCAGGATACTGCAGAGTACTGATCTCACAAAAAAAAGCTCTGATGCAAATAACCTTTATTTAACTACCCACCAGCCTTAACTTTCCATAGGGCAGCTTCACAATTTCAGGCTTGCTCTGGAGCAACTCTCACCATTTACTAAATGTGACATTTGTTACATGGCCTCTGAGAGAACCGAGCCTTTGTGAACCTGAAACAGCATTTTTGCATAACATTCAGACCCTCCTCTTCCTGAAAGTCATTTCACCAGATGTGGAACCCCCAAACAAGAGGTACAGTCCAGTTGTGATCTGTCCTTTTACTACAATCAAAAAAGTGACCACCACGGTCACTCACAGAACTTGGCCAAAGTCAAACAATTTCACCAGGTCCATCTGCTGCTCTCATAGATTTTAGAAGATTCTCCTTCCTCCATCAGCTATAAATCAAAAGTGAAAGAGTTCCGTGTCTTTGTGAAAGAAACCACTCCCATTTTTAGAGACAAAGTATTCTTAGACCTGAAATAACTGGGTTGCTAGACTGGGCAGAAAGTTTGGAGTATTCCCTCCATCAACCCAAGGGTTCCAGATTTTCCATCTCTTACCACATTCCAAAATTACTGTTCCTACCCACATTTCTTCAAGAAACAAACGGATTGTGCACATCCACATCAGCAAGAAGTCCCAAGCTCTACATCAGCCAAGAATTAATGAAGAAATTCTCTGATCTAACAGGTCTCTTTATAGACCTGACCTCTTGTTTTCCAGCTACAACTCTTAATCACAAACCATTGGAGAAAAAAAAAAAACCCAAAAAACCAAAACACATTCACCAAGATGAAAAAATAAATATATTTACCAATCCTACCAATGCAACAATTTAGCCAAAATTGTATTTTCTGCTAAAACCAAGCCCATCAACTTGCGTTTCATATTCCTATAGGTGGAGACTGAAATTCAAACTATCATTTGACACCTCTTTGATGCAACATATGAAAAAAACCAACTTAGGACCTTTACAAAAACAGAAGGTAGATGGGTTTTGCCAGATATTTAATTTAGAACAGAAAAGTGACACTAAAAAATGGAGGTGGGGGAATCTAGGAAGGCTCAGTAGCGATTTGGCACTGCTACCTAAAACCCCATTTTCATTAGGGTAAATATGGCGAAATAAATTTTTTAAAAATTCATTTTACATTGCAAACACGTGGTTAAAGGTAAACCTGGGTGAAGGCAGGACAGCCTGGCAAATCCAGCCTGGAAACCCTTTGCTTTGGGGTAGCAAAGTCACAAAGTCAGGACAAAGTAACGACTGAGCAATTAAACTTCGTAGCCAACTCCTTGAGTCCAGCAGTTACACCCCAAAAGGCAAAGTCTCCATCAGGGTCCAAAAGCTGCACTAGAAATGTTTTTTCCCAGCAGCGACTTGCACATTTTTTACTATTTTTATGAGTATTTCCTCAGCATCCCTCACCTCCCTCCTTAATGTTTACATGCCAAGTGGAGTGTTTGTATAAGCAAAACAAGGTCACGCATTTGTATTTTCCCAGTTAATGCAAGGGAAACAAAGTCTTTCCAGGATGGGAAAAAAAGTCTCCAGTTTTCTCTCCAGCAGCATCTTCACTTTGAGACTACGAAACAAATGCAGCCACACTGCAATTAATGTCTGGAGCAGAAATGCAGCTACAAAGACTTGAATTTAAAGAGTGTGAATGGATGTTTCTGGAGCACTGACTGACATTGCTGCAGCTTGGAAAACAAATTTACAGGCTACTCTAAAGAACTTTAGTGCAGAGAGCTGGCAAAGCTTTTCTTCTAAGGGAGAAATCCGAAGTGCAAGGTTTTATTTCAGTGCAGTGCTTGGCTCTATAAAGTCAAATGAATCGAAGCTGTCAGATGAAGATTATGCAAGAAGTCCTGCAGCTTTATTTTCTGTAGTTTTTCCCCCAATACTGCCATCAATAATGCCAATTCCTGTCTCCACATAGGATGACAACTTTTAGCATCTGGGTATGCAACAACCTGAGCCAAGTCTGGCCCAGTGCACACCTGGAACCTGTTGATGGGCTTAGTCATTGAAGAACCTTCACAGACCTCGCCGTGAATCAGTTGTTAAATTAAAAGTTACTCCAAAGCAGGGATATAATACCACCCTAAAGTGCATTCTCAGTGATAAGGAAAGGCCTGCAGGTTAACCAGTCATTCTGCTCAGCAGTTCAGCACAGTTGCACTAAAACCCACACAAAGATGTCAGAACCAACTAGAAAACCTCTGACTGGCACGTGTGACCAGACCTCCAGAACAGTCACTGCCATTCAGTTCCAGCACCTTGGCACTCCACATTCCCCCTTCCTTCCATCCTTCCTTCCATGCTCTTTCCCTAAGCCTTCAGTCAGGCTCTTACAAAAAGGGATGTCAAGGAAGAAGGAAAATTAATGGAGGCAACAAGTTTGTGTAGTTTGCTTTTGAGACTTAATCATGGGGTGGTTTCAGTTTTAGCTCTTTGATGGAAAAAGTAATTTTTAAAGGACAGTAATTCGGTGTATTCTTACAGGACCCCCAAGTCCAGTTAGGCAAGCAAGTTACCAAAATGAAAAATCCATTCTGCCACAACTGTAACAAGAGAAGAAACATCGAAACCCTGACTCTGAGATGTTTTGCCTTCAGATAAAATAACAATGGGGAAAAATTAACAACAAAAAAGGATGAAGAGCTTGGAGGAAGGCTGGGATAGATGCTACTTCCAGCCAAAGGACAGCTAACCCTCCTGTGCTTGCATAACAGCAAAACTCAACCCAAACACAGAAAGTAGATGTTAGATAATGTCCTGATAGCACAAGGAGCAGGTTTGTGAACCAAATCTACATTTTCCCTAATTACAGCTCGCTGTGCTATTGGCATCTCCCCTGCAGCCCAAGCCCATCTGCCATAGTGCACATTAAACAAACACAGCATTTCACGTGGGGCCTCTTTATAAAAAAGGTATTAATCCTTCTTTTTCATCTCAAACACCTTCAAGGATGCCTTCATTTCTGATTTTTCCCTTTGTCTAAATGCAGTTAATAGTATAGTCAAAAACACTGCAATGTCTTGGTTGGTCACACAGGATTTTACCTTTTCTAATCTGAAATACAGATGTGCAGCATTATGAACCTAAGGAGACCAGGGCAGTGAGCAGAGCTGACCCTTCCCTCCTGACCAGAGGTGGAAGGACAAGTGCTCAGCCCAATTCTTCCAGTTGTAAATGCACAGCAGAAAATTAGGTCCAGGACAGTTAATTATCAATGAGTTTTCTGCCCAAACTAAGCTTCCAAGAGCAACTTAGCCATGAAAAGTAACGTTTTTTGGGTTTTTTTGCATGGGAATGTTAGTGCTGCAGGGAAACGAGCTGCTGGGCAGAAAGCTTGGCATAAACTGGAGATGTTTATGTTTTTATTGAAGAATATAATCCATCAAATTGATACCAAGATGCAGGCCACTTAAATTTTGACTTTTCTGAACACAAAAGCCACTCAGCTTTTCATTTACATGGCCAGATTTGCAGCATGAATCACCTCCCCAAAAGACCAGACTTGTCTTTAGGACAGCTATAGGGGAAGTTCTCTGAAGGTGCTCTATGGGGCTCCAGCAGGCCTGGGACTGTGATTTTACAGACCCTGCATTCAGAAATAACTTGAAAAATTAAGAAATAAAGAGCGTGAACACCTCTGAGGGAACATGTCAGTTGTTCAGCAGCCCCACTAGAACTCCCTAAGGAGTCCTGAAGTGGAATTTATCCAATAGAACCAGAAAGGCAATGCTGGTAGGAGAAAGCCAGTGGCTTTAATCTTAAACTTGGGAGAGAATTTGAAGCTCACGTGCCCAAATCTATGGGGGCAAGTGCTCGCCATCAGGCTGAATTAAAAAAAATAAGCTGGAGGTTTTGTTGCCCTTCACGTTAACCTCTACAGTGCCACTGTGTGTTGGCAGGGACAGAGCCCAGTAAACATCATGTCCCACCTAATGCCATATGTAAAAACTATCAAATCGGTGCTCTGAGCTGCTGAGGTATTGTTGTTGTTATTTATTTTGTCCTTTTCAACCCTTCCAAAGCTCTTCCGCTTCCAGTTCCACTGGCTGGGAACAAAGTAAAACCCTATTTCCAGTGATGTCCAACAATGGGGCCACTGTAAATTCTGTTTTATTGCCAGTGCACAAAACCGAGTGGGAATAAACGTCCAGTCGAAGAGGAAGATGAATAAAACTCGAAATGAAACTGCTGTGAGTGACTGTGACCTTCAGAACTGTTACCGTCCTGCTCTGATCGTTTCTTATGACCCCCACAGCCCCGGAAAAATTCACAGCACTACAGAGTTTATTATTTGAGGGAAAGAAAGGGAAAAAATAGGAGTGGATTTGTGTAGCTAATGATCAGGGAGCAGGAGCGGGATCAATCTTCCAGAGGCAGCGAGCGTGGGGCGGGGGGGAGGCGAGGAGAGGACTCAGCCTCTGCAAGATTCCTGCCCCAAAAATCTGGGAGAAAGCGAGGCCGCGCTTGGAGCCACCATCCAGCGGCGCGGCGCGGCCCGCCTTCCCGCGAGAATTTTATTGCTATTTCCATTATTTAAAAAAAAAAAAAAAAATTAACACAAAAATATTTTTAAAAAGAATTAAAAATAATAACGATCCCTAGATATTAAAATAAATTAAAAAATCCCCCCCCGGGTGAGCCGAGGGCGCTGCGCCGCCATCGCGGGGCCGGATCGCCGCCCCCTTCCCCGCCCGGGCCGCCCCCC